>CAXKWD010000001.1:4698898-5164047 GCA_964059195.1 Ectobius pallidus
CTCTTAAACAGCGTCCCTCACTCTTTGGTAAACTGAGCAAGCATCACATAGGCAACAGGGACACTAGGGTTTATTTCAATCCCTTTAAATTCCTACTGTCCTACACAAAGTATACTGAAATTTCATGCTAATGGCAATATTTTTTTGCATTTAATATTCGAGCATCATGAGAATCATGTTGCGTCGGAAATAGAGATGAGTCGATAGCAGTTTGTGTCGATATTCAAAGCCAGTCGTGGCTGCTGGAATAGCTTTATCAACAAATTGACAATGTGAACATGCTTGGGTATTTGTTGACAAGTTTCTGGAAGCTGAACCTAATTCACTTTGTTGTTTCTTCAGTATTTGTTGGGCAAGATCTGAACTGGGAACAGAACTAATACAGTGAACTGTATTTTCTGGAGGAAAATTTTACCTGGTGGGAAGTGGGTATTCAGCATCACATTCCTCTAGATTCCTATTGAGACTGCATCTCACTCTGATGCTTATTCTATGATAGGTTTTAACCCATTGGCATGCTCGTCTTCAGGCAAAAATGGGTATTTTGTACATAACAATCACAGTGGTTTAACAAGTCATAGGCAAATTGTTTTTTTTTTAATATTATTAAGGCTATTTTTCACACTTAAACTTCACTATCAATTATTTACCTAGGACTGCGTAGTTTCAGTCACCCTTGTGACTATCCTCAGCTACATCAGGACTACGTAGTTTCAGTCACAAGGGTGTATGTAACGGAATAGAAACGTTTCTATTTTTCCATCCAAAAATAAGAAAACAACCAATGCAATCTATCCCTGCATGAACTGCATGACATAGAAACATGAGGGTTTCTTCCATACAGCTGATTCTCTGCGCTGTCAGCAAACATAACCAAAAGGGTAAAACGATATCGTCCCCTTAGAATGAAAACCTTGTATCTCAAAACAGAAGCTAGAGTATTTTAAATTTATTATTAGATAGAAAACACGTATCTCAACTATTTATCAGCCAATATTACAATAATAACATGTGTGCTGCCCTCTAGAGAGGAAAAACGAAACCTAGTGTATTGCTAGGAAGCGTTATTAAGTGACAAAGCCACGTATGTGTTTTATCAGATATGAGGCTTTCGTTCTAAGACGCTAAGGCAGACATAGAATTTACATCAATACTAACTATAACCATTAATACAACGGGCATGAACATTGAGGTGCTCTAGAAATTATGAAAAAAAAAACATGCCATGGAAAATTTTACCACACGTATCAAGTGTGTGCGTATTGACTGCCATGTCGATTATACTATCTATCAATTTTCGTTTTGGGACAACAGTTGATGTTATACGAGGCATGTTTTTTAAGTAAGTACCGTTTTGGAATTAAAAAAAGACGTGCAAAGATATCGCAATAATTTTATTTTTACATGAAAGCCTGTACCTTAATCTACTTTTCTACATAATTTCCGTGAATATTGAGGCACTTGTCATAACGTGGCACCAGTTTTTGAATACCCTCCTCATAAAATTCTGCCGCCTGACAATTTCCGGTAATTCAAGTTCTCGGTCACAATGCGATACAAAACACTACGAGAATATTGAGGAAACCAGTCGCACATTGATGAAATTGTAAAGCGTCTGTTTTCTCTCACCTTTTCTTCCACTTTCTGCACCAAATCTTCATTGAAGACCGAAGGACGCCCACTCCGTTCTTCATCATGCACATTTGTGCGGCCATCTTTAAATGCTCTCACCCATTTCCTTACCATTCCATCACTCATAATGTTTTGTCCGTAAACTTCACAGATCTCACGATGAATATCTATCGGTTTTACGCCTTTAGCACTAAGAAATCGTATAACAGCCCGTACTTCACAATCGGCGGGACTCACGATTGTCGGAGGCATCTTAAACACTCAGTAAACAACGTATACAATGAAGAATCAGACTGTAATGGCGTCAGTGCGTAGACAAGAGATGTAGGTAACCATAAAAATAAAATTATTGCGATATCTTTGCACGTCTTTTTTTAATTCCAAAACGGTACTTACTTAAAAAACACGCCTCGTATTATTGGACCTAACACACTCTCATGTGCATATCCAGAAACAATTGTACAGAAACACTATTTGATGCAACTTTTTCGGCCAAAAAATTGGATTGTGGGACATCGGCTTAACGAACTTGAGAATTGCATTATGTAAATTATGACAGTTACAGCTGAACTATGGAACGAATTAGCATTCAAATCAAATCTAATAGGTCTCCCAATCAGGGCCGGATTTAAGAGTACGCCCCCTATAGGCTAAAGTTTATTTGCCGCCCCTCTATAGTTCATATTTGCTTAATACGTTTGTTTTATACAACAAAAGGATAGAGTTCATTTAGTTTCAATAAAACTACAATTTTAATGGTTTGCATAATAAATTAAATAATCACATTAGTTATCTACTTGTTTTTTTTACTTCTTTTAAGACTCGTTAAAAAATGAAACGGGTTTCGAAATTAATTAATTAATTAATTTGTTCTTGGAGATCAGTAAATTTGTATTATGTTATAGTTTTAGAAAGTAGGCTATGTAGAAGGACCATAGGCGTAGCGAGGGGGGGGTTTGAACCCCCCCCCCCCCCCATTGATTAAAAAAGGAAAATTGCATAATTTTTTTAAGTCTGCCCAATAATTGCTTAATACAAGTATAAAGCGTGGGAAGCTTAAAACTCGTTATTTTGCGTCTTAATTTTTAAAATTTTCCGGGGAAGGACCCCCGGATGCTTAAAACTTGTTATTTTGCATCTTAATTTTTAAAATTTTCCGGGGGAGGGCCCCCGGACCCCCCTCTCCTTCCATACTCGCCAGACCCCGCGGATGTTATAACCCCCCCCATATGGTCGGCCTGGTTATGCCTATGAGAAGGACTAAAACATATTTTTAAGTAACATGTATTCTTAAATGTGTTCGGAAAATATTATTAACGTCTGAAATACTTCATTTTATCTTTTGAATAAATTACCAAACTGCCGCCCCTGAAAATTTGCCCCTCTAGGCTGGAGCCTACCAGTGGCGGTTATTCAGGGGAAGTAGGTGAAGTGATGCTACTTCACTTACACATGCGCTCTTCATACGGTGCAATGCAATGCAATGGTAGGCTTCCATTCCAGGCAATCTACCCTTACCGGTGTCAGGCGTCTTCCTAGTTAGGCCGCTCTCTAGCTCTTCACCTAACTTCCCAGCCACGAGCCGCGCCTGGAGCCTACTTAGCCTATTTAGAAATACGGCCCTGATCCCAATTTTGAATGTTACAAATGGACAAAAAAGGAGCACATTAAATTTGAGTACATACGATAACTCAAAAAATGCACTTAGCATCAAATTTCAGTAATTCAATGACACACTCTTTAAACAAACATAGGAAATTAAAGATGTCAAAAACACCCAAGTGTTCCCAGAGATAACTTTTGCTCAGTGAGTTTAGAAATTTGCAACATATCTCCAAGAACAGTGACAATGGTACATACATAACTTCCTCATCATCCACATAAACACCAGTTGCAGTCAACATGTTAAGAGAAATTCATATTTACATTTCAAACACTTATCACTTAAATGCAAGGCACAAACTGTATGGTGTAGTAAAAATAAAATTTCCGACAACCAACATTTACATCTTATACAATAGTAATCTTCAACAAGTTCCACTCTGGAATGTCGTACAACACTTACATGCAATACTGTCACACACTCTATTCGTATTCGTGGTAGTTTGATATATCTTTATAACTCACCCTAATACTAAATATAGGAGCTGCTTATTTCCCAAGTCGCAGAGCTCTGATCTGAGACGATAAACCATATTTATATTCCAGTAAAATAAATATCCTTTGTTATGACCAGGGCCCGGATTCTAATGACATGTTATCTTTTTATTGATGCTGCATAGACATTGCCAACTTGTGGATAAATCCTAATCATGGCCTCTAGATTATAGAAATACATTTTTATTAGGTAATTTTTTTTGTCATTTTTTGCAATTTCATATTTTTAGGGCATGTATTTCAATTTTAGGTCATTATTTTGTCATTTTTGTGTCATTTGCTTCCTAATTTAGTCATTTTCATGCATTTACATTGAGTGTATTAACTTTTTTTTGTCGCTAGCAGTGCTGTCTTTGAAGTTTTGGTTGTTTAATGTTTAAGTGTTGTCATGTCTCAGTCGGAATTGAGAATCAAAGAAACGCCAAAGTTCTGTTTTACATTACTATTGTTATTAGATTGACTTGGCACCAGAGTTTGCCACCTGCTTGGATTTGAGAGTGCAAACTACTGTTTACCCTCAATAAACAATAATATAATCCGGCAGACCACAAGGAAATGCCGAAGTTTGACTCACCAGTGCCTCAGTGCCAATATAAGTTTCCGTGAGAAAAGAACATTCACAACATTACAGTTATTTACAGTTTTTACAATTATGTACAAACTAGTCTATAACTTTGTGTGTACAATAATGATTTTTTATAAATAAAATATCAGTTTTTAGGTCATTGTTTATAATTATTAAGTCATTTTATAGGTATTTTTCAAACAATTTTAGGTCATCAGAATCCGGGCCCTGGTTATAATGCTTAGCTTAACACAAGAAAAAGCTGAGATTTATATCTTCAAAAGAGCAACAACAATATTTTGGCATTTATCTCAAAAGTATTGATATAATGCTTTTTGAAAAGCACTCAAGTCTTCTTTTGTTCAAAATAGCTGATTATACACACACAATGTGAGATGCGTGTTTCCAGAAGGTATCGAAACCAAAAATGTCAAAATTGAGACAACAAGTAATTTATTGGAACAAGTGAATGAACGTTCAGTTTCACGGCAAAAGGTGTATATAAGTAAGTGCTTTAATTGTATTAATTCCTTTTTACAAAACCAATAGCAAACGTTTCCACATAGACCATACGTGCTTATTCAAAACAGAAGAAAACAAAGAGAACAAGCAATTGTACAACATAATGACAAACATACTAGGCCTATCCTTCACCCTCCAGCCTCGCTCCCCAATTTGCAGCTTTCTGGAACCTGAGCTGTCTCGCCTTCATTAAAAATTTCCCAATTCTTTCCTCAACTTCTTTGTCTCCCAGTAACTCCAAACATGTTCGTTGCTCTCTATTTTATGCTGTAAAAGATACTGTTGGAAATATTTCCCTTCATTATCGAGACCTCTATACTTCACCAGAATGTGAGTATTTTGATCTTTAGTATATTAAAAAAATGTAACCATTAAATGTTTCTTCATGCAAAGTGTTAAACACATTCTTTGCATTTTCTCAAAACTACATTTTTCAACATTCAAATTTAGCATGCTTGACAACGATAATTGATATAGCTGACACTGAGGCCACGAATTTGTAATTCAAATAGAAAAGAAATTCTCTTCTATCCCAAAGATGTGATTTTCTTAGCATAAACTGTTAGTGTTCACAGTTTTTATGGCAAAAAGTACCAAATCCATTTTATTTATGCTTACTAAACATTTGACAGACAGTACGTACTCAAACAATTGTGAGCACCAGAGATTATATGCATCTCCTGAAAAATTTATTATTTGGGATTTGGTTAAATTCTATAGCCAATTATATACCAGTTCAGCACAACATCCCCTACCCATCATGACCCAACTCGAAGGACCCACAGAGGACATCCCCAACATCCTCCCAAGTGAAGTGCGAGCAGCTATACAAGGCCTAAAAAAGGACAAATGCCCAGGCGATGATAACATATACAATGAGTACCTCAGCGTGGGAGAGGAGGAACTGACCCCAGTAATCACAGAAGTATTTAACAGGATCATCATGGAGGAGGAAATACCTGAAGATTGGGGAAAGAGTGTGATTATACTGTTACACAAGAAGGGCACCAGGGACAACATAAACAACTACCGACCAATCAGCTTGTCCTCAAACCTTTACAAGCTATTTATGAAGGTAATCAGCAAAAGGATAGAGAAAACGCTCAACAAGAACCAATGTTGAAACATAAGCATATAGCCAAGAATTTAAGGTTAAGATTTCAAGGTAATGCAGATATTTTCTATTTAATATAATTCACATTTGCCATTACCTGTGCTAACGTAATTAATAAATTTTCATGTAATCTTGTTTGCCTTAGTGAGTATAAGGAATTATTTCGTGTAACATTGAATACTTTCATGCTTAAGAGAGCGGCCATCTATGTTTACAAGCATCGTTCATCAAATGCTCACTAGAGGCGCTGTGATCGATTCAGCATCACAAACTTAACACAAATTAAGCTGAAACTAGCTCAGTGCTTGAAATCTAGCGAATTATGAAGTTCGATACATTGTATGATCGGAATTTAGAAATTTCATATGGATTCATAAAGTACATGCTGCAAATTCGCGCAGTACATGAATGCAACATTTTCCATACGTTAAATCAATAGTTTTCCGTAATGACGTTTCAGCATGAAGCTTGTCAAATATTTCTAAATTCACTCATTGGAAAACGCAAACACGGATCTTACTACAACACTCGTCCTTAACCTCACTTATTCATACATAATTTCAGTACATAGACTGTTTGACTAAACAATTAAGGGACAAGTCTTTGTCTTTAATTAGGGACTTCAACTAATGAATTTTATGGTAATTCTGATAATGACGTAATGAATTAACCTTATTGGTGAAACCTAACTCAGAGCGGCAAATCTCGTCGAATCAGAATTAATATGACATAATTTGTTTATGTTATACTAATTGCGCAATCAATGCGTATAAAAATCCCTCGGGGCGATTCACGCCCGCTTTTTCGCCAGTAACCTTCTGAAGAACTGCACGCCAGTTTGTCGCTGATTTTCGACCAAACAAAGACATGGTTACCAGCTAGTCTCAGCTACCATGCATCGTCAATGTGGCGATGTGGCCACTTACAACATGAATATTAGTTTCTATTAATAAATTTCATATACTGCGCTTCGCCTATATATATAATATTACTGCTATAATGTAGTGTGTTCTACTACGCTTCGCCTTCATACAACACAATATGTAGTGCATCGCTCATAACCTCCAAGTGCTTCACAATATAACACTGTACAACATGTAACTACTGTATTTCATTATTCTTCTTGGCAAGGTTGTACAACACTGGAAATTTATTTCACCAAATCTTGGTGATGGAAATTATTATTCATTGCACATGCCAACGTGACTAACATCAAGATTGTGTCAGTCATCGCATCAACCTCAAGTCAACTTCAAGAGAACAATACTCAAGAAGATCTAAATCCATCAAGCATTCGAGTCAAGACCGCATTTCAAACAGTGTTAAATCTCTTCAATTTTACTTGGTTTTAATTTTATATTATGTAATCAGTGATTTTAACAGTGATCAGTGCTTTCTCCGCTCACTTTACTAACAAATAGCAACCTCCAGTATTTAACTTAATAAATAATTACTAACTCCAAGTTTTGTGAACTTCTTATTTTTTTTGGTTTTCGATGTAGGGTCCAAATTCATTTGTTTATCCTTTTCCCCTTTCCTTCTCATACGGTCCATCTTACTAGAGGCCTTAAACCCTACAACCAACCAGTAGAACAAGCAGGATTCAGAGCCAGTTATAGCACCATCGACCACCTTCAAACTATATGTCAATTAACAGAAAAGATACAGGAGTACCGACAACAAATCTACATCGCCTTCATCGATTACAACAAAGCTTTCGATTCCGTGGAACATGAAAGTGTGCTACAGGCCTTAAAACAACAAGGTGTCCACAGCAAATACATAAGGCTATTAGGTAAAATTTACCAAAACAGCTCAGCAAAAGTAAGAACAGAAAGAGACGGAGAATGGTTTCAAATCAAAAGAGGAGTGAAACAAGGCGACGCTCTATCATCCAAAACTGTTTACAAGCGTGCTGGAACATCAATTTAGGAAAATGAACTGGAGTCACAAACATAGACAGACAGAAATTGACACATCTCAGGTTTGCTGATGACATAATCTCTGATAGCAAGATCAGAAAATAGACTAAAGGAAATGATCAGTGAGCTAGACAAACTAAGCAGCGAAGTAGGCCTCACAATGAACCCTACCAAAACAAAGATAATGACAAATGGAACACAAGTCCCAATCCAAATCCATCAAACAACACTCGAGTATGTGCAACAGTATGTCTATCTAGGACAAAGCATCTCCCTAAACAAAGATACTGAGAGTGAGATAAAACGCAGAATAGGACTGGCATGGAACAAATTTTGGTCGCTCAAGTTCCTACTCACAGACAAGAGACTGAAAATCAGCACAAAAACAGAAATCCTAGACAAATGTGTGATGCCATCACTACTTTACTGCTGCCAAACATGGTCATTGTCAGAAAAACTGAAAAAACAGCTACAGGTATGCCAAAGGAGAATGGAGCGTAAGATTCTTAATGTTTCGCTAAAAGACAGAATCAGAAATGAAGAACTAAGAAGAATGACAAACATGCAGGATGTAGTAGAAAGGGCAGAAAGACTAAAATGGAAATGGGGAGGGCATGTAGCACGCATGGATCACCACAAATGGATGCACCGCACTACAATGTGGGACCCGAGAGAAGGAAGTAGGAACGTGGGACGCCAAAGAACCAGATGGGCAGACTATTTCAGAACCAAAGCAGGAGGTCAATGGTCAAGAGTGGCAAGAGACAGAGCAGCATGGAGACTACTGGAGCCAAGCACCAAATAGGGTGGATAGTCAAAGGCAGCAAGTGTGTGACATCAGCAACGGGACAAAAGCTCCCAAGGATTTGCTCACCTCGGGAGCCAAATTATGAGCAGTCCCTGTGTAAACAGGAGGTCTTTGCCCTTATGGGATATCTCTAGGCTATATTTATTTATTTATTTATTTATATAACTTCTGGAAACAAGTTTCTCATATGTCTGCACACATTAATGACACATCCATGCCAAGTCTGTGCTACTTGGGAAATAAACGGCTTGTTTATTACGGAATATACACGTATATACATAAATGAAAATACACTAGTGAACACTAATGAGGTATCACTGTAGTAGCATAATATACACCAATAAGGCAACTAGAGATTAATTACTATGACTATTTATAAATTGTGCTTAACTACAACCATTTTTACACATGAATAAAAGTGATCTAGATTTTAATTTGGAACCGGAAGCCTATTTTATTTTCTTTGAGGGAAATAAACGGAATTTCTTTCTTTAGTTAATTATACCTATATGGTTATTAGCTCTACTTGCACCATTATTCCTACAGCAAGATTCACCATTTTTCTGTAAGTCCTCACAGAAATGTAACAATTCATTAATCTTGTTCATTGGAAACGAAAACACAGCAACTGGCATTATTCATTATAATGATCATTTAGTATAAGTATACGTGGAATTCCAACAAATCACAAGTGTCTATCACTATACTTCTATGGTTTTATTTTACCCCACCTATGTGCACTTTTTATGTAAATTAAAGAAACATCTTCGTACCTAATACTGAGAAAAGTCTAAAATAATAACACTTTTAGGACTGTGTTCACCAACACGGATAAAATTTCTCGCTTTGTGGATAATAAAAACTATGATTAATCCATTATCTCAAATAGTAAACCTTTCGGGTTTCACCACATAGTTTGTCACCTTAGTTTTCAAAAGCTTTGGTTTTGTCTGCTACTTGTGTGACCCTTAAATTTTTCACAAAAGAATGAACGTCATCTGGCGGCGGTCGTGTGAAACAGCGAAGAGAAGACTGTCTATTGGCTATGTCCGGACGTGAAATGTAAACGTTGCCAAAGCAACAGAAAGTTTCCCCTCACGCTGTCTCTAGCTAGTAGTTCTACAAATGGTCACTAGATGTCTCACTGTTTTGGGGGCGTGGCGTATAGCAAATAATTTTGTTTTTCCCTTGAATCTTGTGCAGAAATTAATGTTGTCATAAATGTCCAAGTACGGCATACGTTCCTTTACCCATTAGGGTGCCTTATTCTGTGTTCTGCTTCATATTCCTCGTCGTTGTGATCATCTCTCTCATGTTGATCAGATGTTCCAATGGCCTACGCGTCATCTTGACGACGCAATTATCTTGGTTTATCCTGTTTTGCCGGCCGATATTTCACCGGTAAAGCATTAGCTTGGATATAATTGAGAAACCAAGTTACTGTACCTGGTGAAATGCAAAATGGAGAACATCGCAGCTTTTCAGTCTAAAAACCAGGATCACACAGATTATCGGCATTGGTGAACACAGCCCTTAACTCCACCGGTCGACCACCAATAACAGGAAAAACACTCCCGAAACTAGTAGAGTTTTTTTTTTTTAAATTGATGTAAGTGAAGTTAAAAGTGTTTTTGTTTTTCGACTTTTCTCAATATTCAGTACGCTCCACTGTTTATATCACTTCGTTTTAATTTGTTTTATCTTCATACCTGTAGCTTCTTTGATCAAAAATAATTATTGAACACAGCGAATGGGGTATATAAGCTGAATATGAGCAAAACAGGTTAATTTTATATGTGGTAAAGCATTATAAACCTCATATAATAATGAGTAGGCCACAAATATGAATAATATGAGATTGAGTAATAACAAAGCATTTAACGCAATATATATATATATATATATATATATATATATATATATATATATATACAGTGCTCTTTTTCTAAAATAAATTTAAGGGGTACTCTCGCTTTTCACTTGACGAAACATTCCCAGACTTACCCACATATTTAGATTGAAAATGGAATCACAGACAATATTGATAAGGTTTTATGACTTTTAAATCCTCTGAGGTGGAGTCAGTTCATAGGCCTACATATCAATTCTGCCTGTAAGCTGCTATTATGTCTATGATATGCTCACAGGGTTTCTTGCACCTTTCACAAACACATAAGGGAACATAACTTATAGTTAGGGGCCTTATTTTTTGGTAACAACGATAAGCGCGAAATTTTATAAAACAACCTCCCTTAGCTATATTTAGCTTTTATATGCTTAAAATACCAATATGATCGAAATTGAATCCACGAAATATCGTGAAATTTACTCAATTCCGCGAAATGTGTCTATAAGCACGAAATATGCCCCTTCTGTCCGTAAAGTGAGAAATGAGCGCAAAAATGTGCCTTAAAAATCACAATATTGTGTTTTGGTGTACTGTATTTTTTATTTGTTAGCAGCATGATTTTTTCTGCTGTTTCTGTGTCTGTTGAAGATTTACCAATATATCGATATTTGTGATCGATTACAAAGATTGCAGAATTTACGCAAAGACTGTCTGTGACTTGGTTTGTACTGCTGAGTACTCTCCTTTCCTGCTATCTCTTTGCCAAGTTAGCGATGCCTATGATCGATTACAGCAGAAGAGCGTAGAATGTTTGTTACTTGTATTCAACAGAATTCGTCTTTTATCCACAGTGGTATGGTTGGCACTTCTGTTTTGAAATGACTATCTGATGGTGTTTAATAGAAATTACGATATTTCTCGTAATTATATTTGAACATTAACTCGTGTCATGTCTAAATCGAAAGTTACTTCAGTTCATACAAGGGCAGAAGAATATAGAACTGAGGGGGGGGGGCTGTTAGTTAATGTAAATAAATAAGCAAGGTTTATCATTGCACAATGTTCCCAATGTAGTATACAATAATTTATTTCACGAAATACCCACCGAAATAGAAGGAAGTTAACACCGAAATCAGCCACTTTATTTCACCAATAAATCAGGGCCCTACTTATACTCCTTTATATTTGGAGCCAGTTTGTACAACTTATAAGAGTACACGGTATTATTGCTGATCACATGATATGTATTATATACCAGTACGGAGTAATTTTCACAAGGGCACATATAATTTAACACTTGAAAAACAACTGCAGAATAACGAGAGACAGAATGATATAATGCAGTAAATGCGATTTGAAGCCAAGAGGAAACGAACAGAACATGGTGAGCACGTGGTAATGTTGAAACAGTAACATCGGCAATGTAGTCATGGTTACCATTGCAGCGGTGCTGTAGCGCTCACTTGTTTTACCGATTGCAGCGCTAATGTCAGGCTCCACCTCTCGAAAATCATGGCATATATAAGGAAACTAACAGTAAAAATAGCTGCTTTAATTAAAACGATGTGCATAATCACTTTCATTATTCTTTATATATATATATATATTTTTTTTTTTTCTTTCTTTATTCTTAAGTTCAGCTGTGTTTATACGCCTTTTAGCTTCAAGACCATGTCAGGAGTTCAAGATCTGTGTCTGTACAGTAGGGTAGGCCATGGAACTATTGATTGGCAATTGTTTCTATTGTCGGTGTATTTAATGGAGTAAATTTCAACTGATAATGGATATGATACAGGATGAAATGGTGAGGATGATTCATGGTATGTAAATATCCAATTCGGCTTTTGCCTTTACAACTGAGGAAATCATGAAAAAACCCATGTCAAATCGGCTGGCAATGGGATCTGAACCTGGGACCTCTTCAATGTGAGTCCAAGACATTACAATCTCGGCCACCTCGCTTGGTTTTCATTATTTTGTTTGGCACAAATTTCTCAAGATTTCAAATTGTTATTTTCTTCTATACAAAACTGGAAAAATATTTAAGGGGTATGCATACCCCAACGTACCCCCAGAAAAAAAGCACTGTAAATATATATATATATGGTTTAGTGTCTTGTGAAAGCTCTGTCATGGCTAAAGGAAGTCATGGTTCTGTTAGGATCCATGTGCGCTGGAAATAAAACTATCATGGAGGCAATTCTAAATATTTTCGAGAGGAATGTAAAGAATATTTCATAAAAAAATATTGTAATTAAATAGTGTGATAATTATACTGTCTTTTTCTTTGCTAAATAGTTATAATTAGGGTTCAGATGTTTATGACCTAAAAAACTGAAACATATGACTGCAAATATGCCCTTAAAAATGGTTAAATATGACCGAAAAACCCTAAATATGACCTTATAAAATAACGTAATTTAAAAAATTAAACGTTCCAATTTAAAACGTGTAAAGACACTAAATCCTTACATCACATGAATTCAATCAGATAATATGTTTTTAAAAATGTTGGTGATTTACAGTTTTACTTGTAATGAACTTCTATTTTAAAAGAATTTGTTCCTGTTTGCTCTTAATCGGCTCCAAATACTCATAATATTTTGCAGACCTTGCGTGTTCCTATAAAATATAAACAATTCCATTAATTTTAAAATGTAAATTACTTATTCATTTGGCATAGCCTAAACATTAAATTAATGAAATAAATTTCAAATTTAACTCGACCATTTAGTACATACACTGTATAATTGTGCTCTTTTATGGAATTTAGGACTGATATATGATGTTAAATTACAAATACGGCAAAAATATAACCAAAACCACAAAAATGACCAAAATATGATTTTATATGCAAAATAAAAATGATCCGATTAGGGTAACAAGCCTGCAATTCGTGTTTAATTTGTGTTTGCGTCGAGAATGGAGGTCAGGATAAAAATATGACATGTCATAAACATCCGAACCCTAGTTATAATAAACACAATTTGAGTTCTGAATTCATCAATAAAATCCAGAACTCTGATTATATTATCCACGAGTACTTAGCATATGAATCAGTCACCATACTGATATGGATCAGTATAAAAACATCACAAGTGATTAACTTAATTTTATCGCTTTCAGTTTATCACACCTACATGCAACTGTTTTTTATGTAAATTCACAAGGACTGAACACTGAAACTTCCTGTAGTTTCTGTGTTCAAGACCTGGATTCTTCCAAGATAATTCAGGAGCACCTTATCGGTAAAATACGGACGTCTCTTTTTAATACCTATGATAATTATTTCTCTGAGTTTGTTTCATTTATTGGGTGTTCAGTTGACACTTATCCTATTCGTTAATAAGTGCAGTGGCTGGAAACATGTATTTTAAAATTCTATAGTAAAACATGAAAAACAAAGATGTTTAAAATGGGTTTTGACTTTATAAAATTATCACATACAAAAGTGTTTAGAAATGAATATTTTGTAATATGCTTGATAATTCAACAAAGTTCAGACACCTTTCTATTCTTTGGTCTGTATGCTTCATTCTTTCAAATACTGATTAAATGTGACCTTTTCAGAATAAATAAATATTAAACTGATTGGGTTGGTTATCCGGGTTGGGCCGCATCGTGTTTTTATTATCTAACGTTTTGGAGATCCTGTCATGTCTTTCTTTGGAGAATGATTCACATTAAAATGAAGTGCGTGTAATGTTGATTCTTCATTACAGGCACTTCATTTTAGTGTGAGTCACTCTCCAAAGGCCACGATAGGATGTCCAAAATGTTAGGTAGGCGTACTAAAAATACAATGAGGCCCAACCTCCACCAGCTGTGGAAGCCTATGAACTTATTTAAATAATATTACAGTAAATTAAACTAATAAAATTACTAGGTATAATAATTAATTATAAATATACAAAAAAAAAGTTAAAAAACTGGCATGGCTCTATTTTTATTTACTCACGGCCCTTTTTAAAGTCTTATTTGAAAGAACGTTATAAAACATGATAAAATGTAAATACAGCATGATAAGACAATCAGTTCTACATTAGCCCTTAGCAGGTGGAAACACATATATGGTACGCCTGTACTCACTCTTGCGGGCGATAATCCATATATGAGTTCTCTAAACGACTCATAATGTGACCGGCTCTTCTTATGCATGTAATACATAAAAACTTCAAAAAATGGCTGAAGAATGTTCTTTTAACTCCGTCTGACTTGGGAATTCCCTTATACTAGTGCTCAGGATGATTTTAGTAGAGGATTTCACTGGGCATGCATATCTAGTGAATGGTGTGCTCCTTTTGTTTTGTGTTTTCCCTTTATTTTCAGTAAAATGGCAAGAAGAAAGTGTCTTACAGGTTCTGAAATTGACGAATTAATTATTCGTAGTGATAGTGAAGTATTAGAAGGTTGTCAGTCATTGGGAGAGTTTGACAAGAGACGCCAAGAAGAGAGGAGCGACATGGAAGGCAGCTCACAATGGGAAGACTGAAATATCCGGAGGTAGAAGGCCAGCCAGGAGAGAGATTTTCTTCTTTGATATCAGCATTCCATATCAGAGGGGGTGGAAATCACTGGAGATTCCTGAAGTTGAGTTCAGGCTTGTCAATGGAATGGTAGGCGCATGAATCAGATGAGGGGATGACGCTACAAACTGATAAGTACAATCTAAAAGACAGAAAGTTTAAAATAGTATATTGCGATACTAGTTCCATAAGCGGTGCATACGGATCAAGGAAAGAGCTTTTTCAATTTCCGAGATCTGTTATGTGCTTACAGAACGAGTATTGCATGCTATTTTTTGCACAATGATTATTTATATCAATTTAATTATATTAATTGAGATATTAGCTGAATATATTATGCATAAGTTATACACTATTGAAGATGGATGTTATATTTCAAAAAGTGATTCGCATGTGTTGGTTATGGGAACCGAATATATTTTGTCCTGTTAAAGTCGCCACAAACTGGGGGGGGGGGGGGCGTTGGTCCATAAAGGCTTGTATTATGATGGTTTTACTGACGGCACTTGTGCTTTTTGTCATTTTTACATCACGGAGATTTCTTTTCTTTTCATAGCAACTATATTTCGTGTGGGAATGTCAAGTTGCGATCCATGGCAACAACATTTGTAAATACCACTAATTAG
Organism: Ectobius pallidus; assembly: GCA_964059195.1. Lineage (NCBI taxonomy): Eukaryota > Metazoa > Arthropoda > Insecta > Blattodea > Ectobiidae > Ectobius > Ectobius pallidus. Next base: position 4,714,620 of record CAXKWD010000001.1, read on the forward strand.
TTATGTCGTGCAAAAAAATGTGTTACAGCTCAAAACACTAGTACATAAACCCACTTCCAGAGGAAGTTAAGTGGAATGAAGATAAAGTGAAGTAGGTTAATATGTTCAATTATAAGGCAAGGTAGAAGAAAAGGAAGTGTAGTTTAATTATTTTCTTTCTTCTCTCTTTGCTCCTAGGAGGTTAAAAGGAAAATAAATGAGGTGTTACAAACTGTAGAAGAACTTAACGTAAATGAAGAGAGGTAGGCCTATATGACAGAAGCTGATACGAGAAAATTAAGTTGATGTAAAGTAAAGTTGATAGAGGATTTATAATGAATTACTGTTGGGCAATGAGGGCTGTGTTGTAAGGAAAAATAAGCTGAACGTTGAGCAGTAGGTTCGGTTTTGTGAAGTTAAATTTGGACAATTAGGCCTATGAGGCCTGTGAGGCCCCTATTAGGCCTGTGATGTTAAATTTGAGCATTTAGGCCTGTGAAGTTAAATCTGGGCAATTAGGTATGTGAGGTTAAATTTGGGCAATTAATCCTGTGAGGTTGAATTTGGGCAATTAGGCTCTGTTTTTGAGTGTGTATGGCACCTTATCCATTATGTTAGGTTAGATTAGACGACAGAGGAAATGCCATTTCTCATGTGTGTGTCCGGCGCGTTAGCCGTACAGTTTGTGAGAGTTCAAGGAAGTGTTTGTTTCTCTTCATAATTGCATCTGTAAGTAGGTAATATTTCATTATAATGAACAGTGAACGTAATTAGTTCAGTAAGTAAAGTAGACTGAGCAGTGTACAGGGCTTAAGTCAAGGAAGGATTCAAATTAGAAAGTAAAGTTAATGTTGAAGTGGGGAAAGAGAAATTAAAACATAAAGGAGGGTTACAGTGAGAAAGTCCAGTTAGAATATAGGCATCAGTAGTGAGATCGGAAGTGTACAGAAAATAGGACTTGTTCTCTAAATGACGTAGCGAGGATGAAAATTGGAATGGGCACATGCCAGTTCCTTCCCTATTTAATGACAGGTTAGCAAATGAATTTTTGGATAAAAAAAAAGCTATTACCATCCAGGCTATTTATTGAGGCACTAAAATTACGAACCAACACAGCGATGTGCAGGGTCTTGGAGAAAAGGTTTAGACCTGAGGTACACTCTCTTTGTTGGAAGTGCAGTTCTCTTCGAGAAACCCTGGGGCACATGCTTGGTCAATGTGTGCCACGACCAGCTTGTGTCCAGGGTTTTTGAAAGGGCATCTGTGATACCAGAAGTAGAAACTGTGATGAGATAAGGCATGTAACAGAAATAGGAAAATAAAAGGAAGATTTAATTGGATAGAATTTAATAATAATATGAGGTAGGCAGTAAGCCAATAGCTAAATAGTAATGGAAAATTTATAGAGGTGATGAATTTAAAATGAGGAAAAAGAAGAAATAAAATAAAGAAAGCATGAGAGTAAATTAAGGGTTGAGTGGAGTAAAGGTGTGTAAACTAGAGACAGAATGACAATAGTAAGTAAACAGTCTGTGATCTGTCAGGTGAAATAAAAAGAAGTGTTTAAAAATATATTTCAAGTCAGTGGATAAAAGTTAAAATCACTACACAACGTTTCAACTCTCCCCTGGAGTCTTCCTCAGGTGACTTGAAGATTGAGTTTCGTCATGGTAACCATCAATAAAAACACTGAAGTAAACATTGTAAGAATTGAGAATGATTACATAAAAAGAAAGGTATATGAGGCATGGTCCATAATCGGCAACCAGGGGATGTGTTTAAATAGGTATGATGGTGATATAGGGGACGAATGGCTGGATGTAATGAGGAGACTGAAAAGGAAAGTTCCAGTGTTAAAAATTCCCCAGCCACCAGCAGAATGCATAGAGGAAGTAATGTTTGACATTCCAAAGAACTGGAAAGAAAGACATTTGAGAAACAGTGTTTTTATTGATGGTTACCATGACGAAACTCAATCTTCAAGTCACCTGAGGAAGACTCCAGGGGAGAGTTGAAACTTTGTGTAGTGATTTTAACTTTTATCCACTGACTTGAAATATATTTTTAAACACTTCTTTTTATTGGATTTGTATCAGTGGAAATTTGGGACCGATATGGATCTTTCATTGAAATAAAAAGTAATGTTAAAATTGTAACTGGATAAAACTGTCAACGGAAGTGCACATTGAAACAAATAAGTGTAACTAATTAACTGTATGCAATTACAGAATGAGACTTAGAACTAGTGAGGAAGACAAGAAGTTTGTCACAGGAAGAATTATGAAGTCAAGGACAATAGGAAGTTACAATTCAATTTTGTTCATTTAATTAAAATTTCAATTTGTAAATTATTGTTACTAAAACACGAATTTAGTGGCTGCCTTAGTTTCTTCACTGTAGTTAGTAAGACCAAATTTGTAACGAATAACTCCCTGAAAAGAATTCCATTAGAGAATAATAATAGAAAGTTTCTGTGAGTGGTGTCTGTATATATAAATGTCCTCATAGAAAAATAAAGAAGTTTGTGAACACCCTATACTTGGGGGTTCAGAGTCAATGTTATGGCTGTAAGAACTCAACGTGCATAATAGTGTAAAGTGAATGACTTTGGGTTCAGTGTCTCCAGATCAGTGGCGGATCCGGGGGGGATTGAGGGGATATATACCCCCCCCCCCCCCGAAAGTTGAAAAAATTAAATAAAAAGAATAAATGTGAATTAGAACAGGAAATTTACACACCTTTTTATATCTGTGTTCAGAAATATGTAAATTGCTTATTTTTCATCAATTGAAAAGAGAGGATAGTGGACTCTATAAATAAAGAAAATATTAGTAATTAGTCAACTGTGTCCACATTGAATTTCTAGTCAGTTGCTCTTAGATCTATTCTACTAAAGAAACGTCTAGTCCAAGCGCTAGTGATGCCTCATTTCGATTACTGCGATGTTCTGTTGACCAACTTAAACACCAGCCTTACTGACAGACTTCAGCGTGCTCATAACGCTTGTGTTAGATTTATCTGTAATATCAGACGATTTGACCACGTGACGCCATCTTTTCACACCTTGTCATGGATGCGCCTCAAACAATGAAGAATGATCTATTCTCTTATCTTTCTTTATAACATATTATTATCTTCCTCTCCTTCTTATTTACACTCTCGTTTTAATCTCCTTTCGACCTCACGAACGCATAACCAAAATCTACTGCTTATTCCCCGACATACAACATCATTCTATTCTTCATCTTTTAGTGTATCAATTCCTCGTTTTTGGAATTCTTTGCCTTGTCATATCAGAGACTGTCGAAATGTACCACAATTTAGAAATAAGTTGAATATCCATTTTATTAGTCATTAATTTTATTTTAGTTTAGTTTATCAAACTTGTAATTAAATCCTTGTAATTTTACTGTCTGTAGCATGCTTAGTTTTAATTTATAATTTATCAATTCTTGTATTGTTTGTAGTATGTATTATTTACGATATGTATAGTTTTACTGGTGCAGTGGAAGAAAAGGCCTTATGGCCTTAACTGCGCCAGTATAAATAAATAAATAATAATAATAATAATAATAATAATAACATTATCATCCCACCTTCGTCTCGGTCCCTATAATGGTCATTTTCCTTCTGGTCTTCCCATTAAAATTGTGTTAAATGCCCTTCTCCACCCCCATTCGATCAACATATTCAGCCCGTACTAGCCACCTGCATTTAATTAATCTCACGGTATTAGGAGAACGGTACAGTAAAGTTTATCGTTGTAGAGCTTTCTCCATTTCCCTAATACCCTATTCTTTTTGGTTCAAATATTTTCCTTAAGGTATCTTTATACGTTTCAAGTGAAAATCTGCATTTTTCAAACAGGATTTCTGATTTTTTTAGAGTGAATTAGATATCATTCAACTAAGTTAATGCAATATTAGTTAACCAAAAAATAATATTATTGTGGTCTAAAAAAATTATTTTGAAAAATAAATATGCAAATTTTTAAAAAATTCTGGTTTGCTTAAAAGACATGCAAACTATGTGTAAAAATTATGTGATGATTCCTCATAATGTAGGTTAGATCCTGAACCTAAGTTATTGCTAGCATGCCCTACAATAAATAATAAAAAAAAAAATTCTTAGAACTTTGGCGGGTGAAAAAAATTATTCATTGTTCCTTTTAAACTCCTCACAGCTTCAATTCTTAACATATTCTTAACCATTTAGGTTCAGGCTCTGACTGGTTTTATTGGCTTTCATTTGGTGCAAGAATGAAGCCTCTAGGTCAGTTCTAACTGTTTTTATCGTTTTTTGAATCCTAAAAAATTGCGAGAAATAAAGTTTTCAGAAAAGGGGAATTGAAGTTTACGGATACTTTTAAAACTTAATATTCCTATTTGGAACTTTCAAAATGCCCCTGCAGCATAGGAACTTGATATTGGACTGCCATCTATTAGAGGAAGGCAGTACTACATCCTCAGCAGCTATGAAAAATATTACAGCTAGAATGGAAAGGGAATTTTAAAAAGATCAGACAGAATATGAAGAAGAATGCCATTACCTTTTCAGGCCAAGAAGGCTTGCGCCAACCCTTTAAATGGTGATTTAAATACATTTATGACCTATTAACCCAAACAAATTTAACATTTTCTGAAAATAGAGACTTCAATCTTTTATTCTAATATAATTAATTTTTTTTGGAAATTTGTAAAAAATTTACATTTCAAACGTATATAGATACCTTAAAACTTTATTTTCAAATCCTTTCAACTTGTGTTCCTCCTGCAATGTGGCCATGTTTCACATTCATATAAAACTACAGGTAAGATTACAGTTTTATAAACTCATTATAAATGTAAGTGAACTTTTTCTTAGTTTTCTCCTCAAATCCCTCCTTGAAATAAAATTCTGGACTACTGGATTACTTCGTTAATTTACGAGTAAAATGGTAATAGATGTGGAATTATTATAAAATTAAATAACTGGAATTCTGGGATCGGAGATAATAATCACAATACATGTCATTTGATAGATAATTCTTTTAGCTTTAAAACGATATAAAGCATGTCATGCCCTCTACTAATGGAAAGTTAGAATTAAAAGGAAAAAGGAATCGGTGGTTCAACCCACTTGGCAACCATGATGGACTTGTACTTTGCTCACGTCTTGCAGCCGTGACAGTAGGCTAAGTCATAAACAGCCCTGGTCACAACTGCCTGGGAGCAGATCACTGGATACGCATCATGTTCACAAGTGTGAAATAAAGTGACAAACCCATTTTAAACATGAGACGCTCATACAGAACTGCTGGACTCTGACATCTGCACCAATATATGGCAGTGTTGTTCCAGCCTCTGCACTGTCGCTACTAGGTAAGCATTTTCCACATACAAGTCTTTCACTAGGATGTCTGTCCTCGCTAGGCGATCCATCTGAAACAAAGGAACAGAATCCTATAATAGCTTCAAAAATATATTGGAAGTTTACAGTCAAGCTATATTATACAGGATATAATAAAGAAGATCTCATCAACTTCGACATCCCAAAAGATTAATGTCTCATCGCCAAATGCAGCAAACTTCCCTGAGAGGACAACGCAAACGTTCAGCTGGCAGTTGTGTTAATCTGAGGATTATGAATGATGATGGTCTTCGAAACTAGTTCAGGTATTTACACAAAAGTAAAGTATACGTGCTAGACCTAACTCAATATTATATCCCCTATAATAGCTATTTATGTATCAAGTATGCAAAGCAAGGCTTTAGCAGATGAATCTAGCATTTTGGACAAGGCGTAGCCGAGTCTGAAATACCTTGTCCAAAATACTGGATGAGTCCATTAAAGTTTTTGCCTACATGGTGCATAAAGTAGTTTTTAGTAAAAGTTCTCTAATTTTACAACTAATGAGCTCAGTTTTTCACTCATTTCCAATGATTCTGCATAAAGAAAGCAAATATAATGGTGATTAAGCATGAAAAAGATATAAAAAGGAGAGGAAGGTGCCAGAGAACTTACCAATTGGCAGGAGAAGCTGGTCTTCAATTGGTGCTGGCTCTGGTATCATAGTACACATAAAAAAGAGAGCAATAAAAACGAAAATTTTCGGACAAACTTTGCCCTTTGTCAATCACTTAGAGAATGGAGCTTGAAGAGGAAGTGTAGGGTTGCCAACCTAGCCAACTTGCCAAGTCTTGTTAAAAAGAAGGAATTGTAAAAAAGGCTGATCTGAAGTCGCTTCCTTCAACTAGCACTTGTGGTCTAGGGGACTAAGCGATGGCGTAGTAATGCAAACTTTATGCATTCGAGTCCACCTGCAGCCGTAAAAATTATTGTTATTGTTATCAAATTTAAGAAATAAATTCTAAATTTCTAAATGGCAGTGGCAATGTTTACTATGTTTGTTAATAGACAGTGAACAATAAAACCCTTAACATGTAACATTGAATGTACACTGGAAGACCATCTAAAGACATCTAGGAGCCATAGTTGGAACTACATTCACTAGGGGTTACCATGGCAACTTTACCAGCTTAGCAGTCTGAGAAGCAGCCACTTTAGAGAGCGTGTACTAAAAAAAATATTACTTAACTAGGTATATTTTGATTTCTTCATTTTATTTTTTTATAGGTCAGATTTTTACTAAATAACTTTATGGTATACCCTTAGACAAAAAAATTACTTGACTCGTGAAGCTTGAATTTGTGTAAGTTTTGTTTGGCTGAGCACCTGATACACAACACTAAAATCAGACTACTGAGGTCGAAACAAGTGAGAACCAAGAACATCAGTTTGTAAGTACCTATGTGTCAGAGCTCCATGGCAAATCTCTGATTTTGTATGCAGAAGACCTGGCTTTGTGTCTGTCTTTATATATATATATATTTTTATTTATTTTGCAGTTTTTAATTTTTGTTTTTTTGGAAGCTAGTATTATATAATTAACATGCACAAGATTTAGGGTTAGCTGAAAATTTAAAAAAAACAAAACAAAATGGTTCAGTAACATCGGCGTCTTCTTTCCAAATTAGCCTTAAATTAAAACAGACAATCACTTCTTGGATCTTCTGTCGTCACCATAAGGAGTACTGATTGTCAAAATCATTATTATTTTATTTCTTCCTGCAACACCTGCAGGTTGCAATTGACAAAGAGTACCAACAACAAATATATATGTAAACAGTAAAAGAAAAAAGATTAAATTAATATTGAGGGTCTAACAATTAGTATAAAGATAACAACTTAAAATTAGAAGTCATGGTCCACAGGTATGATTGCGAAAAATGGCAATAGACCCTTTCAGTGCCACCAGTGATATTTCTACAAGGATGGTTTTGTGCTGGCCCAACTTTTTGGAGAAGTCAAACAATAGTTTTGGGATGGTACCATGTGTTCCAGTCATCAATCCTGTCACTGTTCTGGATGTTAGATGGTATTTATCCTTGTAATACTTAATGGTGGGTTCATAGATTCGTCTCTTCTCCTCATTCACCTCCTCCGTCTGATCCTTATGGGATTCTAATCTTACGCCCTTCAGATGGCTGAGGATTGAAGGCTATAATATCCACCCTGCGAATACTACCCTCACTGGAAAGACCATGCACTACTAATACTGCTAATTATAACAAAAATAAAAATCTGATGTGAAAGTCAAATAACTTCCTCTGCCCAAATAATAGTTAACATCTTAGTACAATATACGAGGGCTGTTCAATAAAGAATGATCATAATTTTTTTACGTTCATAGTTTATCACGCTAAACGCTTTCCTTATGATATGTGTTAGCTTGATGCGTCATGCACGTGTGGTGTAAGTTTTAACATCATGTCTCAAGATTCCTGTCTGTGAGACACCTGCAAATGCAGACATGTTCAATATCGCCTACGGCTTCAATGGAGGTGACGCACGACGAGCAATATGCGGCTTTAAAATTCTGCTTTAGACTAAAAAAATCTTCAGATGAGGCCTATGAAATGTTACAGGAGGCCTACAGCACAGCTAGAAGATGGTATAAAATTTTTAAAGAGGGAAGACAATCAATATCAAAAGAAGGTGGACCCGGCGCTCCAGTTCCTGCTCTGTTCAGGAGTCAGCAGCCTTGGGACCCACCTTGCACAAACATGTGTCATGTGCAGTTTTTCTGTCACCAACGTGTGAGTGGCACCCAGTGAAATTTCCAAGATTTCAGAAAGTGATCTTAAACTTATTCGTCGATCCTTTCTCACTATAACAGCAGCGGTGTTGACGTTTTCTTCTGTCAGAGCAGTAACTGGAGGGCCGGATCCACCTTCCTTTGATTTTGATTGTCTTCCCTCTTTAAACATTTTATGCCATCTTCTAGCTGTGCTGTAGGGAAGAATAAAGTCTCCACAGGCCTCCTGTAAGATTGCATAGGCCTTAGCTGAAGATTTTTTTAGTCTAAAGCAGAATTTTAAAGCCGCATATTGCTCGCCACGTGTCACCTCCATTGAAGCCCTAGGCGATATTGAACATGTCTGCACTTGCAGGCGTCTCACAGACAGGAATCTTGAGACATGATGTTGAAACTTACACCACGTGTGCATGACGCATCAAGCTAACACATATCATAAGGAAAACGTTTAGCGTGATGAACTATGAACGTAAAAAAATTATGATCATTCTTTATTGAACAGCCCTCGTATTATGTATGACATTCTCTTCATGTAAATTGGTTGTAAAAATCAAGATAATGTCATTATCACATCACATTGCGTCCTCGAAGGATATATAATCCAAATAAAATCTGACAGATAGTCTAAATAATTCATAATAGTATCCACATAGTTAAGTTATATAGAATAAGAGGCCGTGAAAGAGTGCGTATTCAGTTGATCACAATGCCAGACAAACTTTCTACAAACAGTGGGTAAACAGTGGGTGGCTTGTAACTAACTTACCGTTCAGAGAATTTTGTTGTTGAAAGTTTTAGCTCTTGGTATAAGCACTCCATGTACAAAATTTAAAGGAAATCGTTAGAGCCGTTTTCGAGAAAATTGTGAAAAACAAAAATTTCTTCATGTAAAGTCCCCTTAAAAATAAGAGAAACTTGTCGCCAATCTCCGACTCACATCTTCAGAAGGTACCTGCCCCAAATACAAAATTTTATTTTCATACGATTTTCTGTTTTGGAGCTAGCGTGTTCACAGACAGACAGACACACAGACACACACGCAAAAAGACATGTTTCCAAAAATAGTATTTTTGGATTCAGGGGCCTTGAAACGTGTATATATGCTAAAATGTCAACTTCGAATTTTGGGGTTGAAAACAATACTTCCTCTACCTATAGTACCTATGGTACAGGCAGAGGAAGTAAATAGTATAGATGTCTGTTAAAAACCAAATCACTGTGTGTAATAGCTTCGTGGTAAAAGGCATGCTACTTCTGGATTGATTCAATTTCGTGTTCACTGGAAGGACTTTGGAATATTTATATTGATGTGCAGTGCTATTGTTTCTAAAGGGATTACATACCTCATATCGAATTTCTCATCTTTTTTCATTTTTGTTTTGTTTGTGTCTGAGAAGTATTTCTTGATATATAATGGTCTCTCGGGCTTCCAACCGGGTTAAAGTATGGTTTATTTCCGAGCTTTCGGCTGCTGTCAGCTCTGCAGCCATCTTCTGGGAGAGAAGTGCGCTAGTTCTGTGTCTGGCTCCTTTTTATAGCTGGTGGAGTTTGCAGAGAGCGACCAATCGGAGCACAGGAAATCCCGGGGTGAAAAGCAGGAATGCTATTGGTTGGTGCTGAAGTTGGTCCTGATTTGGCCCGTTCCTGTAGAATTCTGATTGCTGGGTTCCAGGCTTGGCTGAGTTCTAGCCCGTTGTCCCTGTTGTAATTATTGTGGTGTAGCTTTATTTCCAGAGCTTCGGCCACGACCCGGCCCCAGTAGGTAGGTTGATTCCCCAGGTTTCTCACCCCTTGGAAGTTGATGTGGTGGTCATGGTCGTACATGTGTTGAGCTACCGCCGACTTTTCCGGGTAACCCAACCGGATGCAGCGTTTATGTTCATTGCACCTGGCCTCAATGGTGCGGCCTGTTTGCCCTATATAGACGGCTCCACATTGGCACGGGACTTCGTAGATCCCCGGAGTCCGCAATCCTAGAGAGTCTTTCACGGGGCGAACCCATTGTCTCACTTTGGGTGGTGGCATATGTATGGTCTTGATGTTGTGTTTGTGGAGCAGTCTGGCTTCACACTTTCCATACTTTAACCCGGTTAGAAGCCCGAGAGACCATTATATATAACCAACGGCGGGAAAGTCTCAAGTCTTTTAGTATTTCTTGAGTTTGTTTAAAGTTTATTTTGTTTATTTCTATCCAAGAAGAATTTCGTTTAGTATATTTACATACAAGAGAAAGGATTAATATTAAATATCTAACTTGCCCCATGCAAATATTAAACTTTCTATTAAATATTAAAAACATTATCCAGGCTTGTACCAGAGGTGTACATATTCTGATTTTAGCTTGCTTGCCCCTTTCTAACTCTGCAACCAGCCACAGCTTTTAACTTGCTTGACAAGAGAGCAAGCCAGATTGCAACGATGAAAAGAAATACTTTTGCTATGAGTCACAAGCTCTTCATAACCTGGTGGGTTTCACGGGGCCTAAGGAAACTGCAAGGCCTGGCGGAAAGAATATGAAACTGGGTATAGCAGTGCACTGGTAAGTCGTGTAGTTACATAGCTGAGGAACTTCAGATGTGTTTATAGTGCAAGTAAAAGGAGAATGGAGAATTTTAGAACCTAAAATGTGGAGAGTTTGAATTATCAATGAACAAAAGTAGTACTAGTCCGGCATGGGAAAAATTTTCAAACATTTTCAAGAAAACATAAAGAAAATCAATAATACTGTAACAAGGGCTCGTCGGGGTTCGAAATCAGAACACCAAGTTTATAATTGAAGGATGGAGGTTCCTTTATTTCCTATTAAACAATGGTCAATACAGTCAGAAAACTCCAGACTGTTCGCCAGTTCACTGTCCTGTTCAGTGCTCACTCTCACTGTGCTCAGTCCTAATTACAGCACTGTTCTGTTCGCACACACTGTGCGGACTCCCAGTCGAGATAATTCCACGTCGCGCCGGTCAACTCCACAGTCCTCGCTGCCGCTGTACGATCCACCCGTCGCGCACAGCTCCCCGGGACGGCACTGTCTCAGCCCAGTCCAGTCCACCAGTTCTTCCGTTCACTAGCTCCCTCGTTCACCAGTCCCTCCGGTCACTAGTTCACCGTTGACTAGATCTTCCGTTCGCTGGTCTCTCCGTTGGCTAGTCTCTACGGTCACTGGCTCTTCAGCTCCCCAAGTCACACTCACTTGAGGCCGCGCTGATCAGTCCTCTCCGTCCAGATCACCCTCTGACGCTGACTCTCACCGCTACTCACGGACTGCCTCTCGCTGACTCTGATTGTTCTCTCGTTGACTCTCTGCTACTAACCCACTGTTACTCTGACTCTTCATGAACTGCCCCTCCTCGATGTAATGACTGTCTCTCCGCTTGCTCGCGGCCCTATATATAGGGCTGATGAATATTCCAGGGCCGGTCTCTCGAAAGATCCGCCCGCGTGGAATCTGGAATGTGCGCTGCGCTGCGCGGGCACACCCCTTAGCGCGAGCTCCACCCTACAGGCCTCCCCCCAAAGCGTGGTCCAATAGCCGTGCTGCTGTCATGCCCACTGGCGCTCGTCTGCCGCCTGTCCACTAGAAGGGCTGCGATGTTTCTAGACCCCGTCGTTCTGGTTCTTTCTGGGCGGCCCCTTTTTCTATCAGTTTCTAGGGGAGTCTTTTCTGGGCTTTGTGACAATACCAATAACAATAATAAAAATAATAAATGTGTTAAGACGCTAAAACGATTTTTAATATTTTATCCACCTTTTATTTATCTACATGATGAATTTCTTCTACCAGCATGTAGAAAAGCAAGAAAGTATCACCTACACTTAGCAACCACAGTTGTTTAGGTGATAAGAATGTCGCAAGCTTATTGAGACTTGGATGGGCTGGGTCGAGTCTAAAGAAACCTGCCTGCTTGCTAGATGAGACACTCACAACTTGCTTGCCTGGCGTTCAAGCGGGTATGGGCAAGCTAAAATCGAGATTTGTACACCTCTGGCTTGTACGCCGTAGTCCAGTTGCCAAATGTTTTGTCCACAACTACGTCAGACATCCTCAGTGGAGGTGGAGTCTCAGGCGAAGCATTCTGTTCGGCAGCTGGCTGTTAACTGGCTCGTTGCTCTGCGGCAGTATTTATAGTCTGTGAGGTGGGGCTGGGATTCAGTGCGCTAACTTCTGATTGATCAGCAATGTTCAAGCTGGTTGACCAACTGGACCATGGCCTACAAGCCCGGATAATGTTTTTAATACTGACTCCAGCCGTGAAAGCCTATAAAGTTTTATTTCTGTTCAATATTTCATAATACTGATAATCTGTACACAAGAAAATGAGAAGAAATGCTAGTTTGCATGATGACACTAGATTTCGTATCTACTTTTATGAAAGTGATTTTGTGAGACTAATTATGCCCAGTTTCTTCAAAACTAATTCCAATGGAACCGCACGTTCCATCTTATTTCTTATGTTCAAGTTATTGAAATCCCACATGGCGTTGGTTATATATAATGGTCTCTCGGGCTTCCAACCGGGTTAAAGTATGGTTTGCTTCCGAGCTTTCGGCTGCTGTCAGCTCTGCAGCCATCTTCTGGGAGAGTGCGCTAATTCTGTGTCTGGCTCCTTTTTATAGCTGGTGGAGTTTGCAGAGAGCGACCAATTGTTCCACTTTCTGGTTTTCTCCCATCCCACCTCTCCTATATAACTAGACCTGGGATTTTATGTTCTAAAAAAATTAGCATTATGCACCTAAAATAGGCTTTAAAAAACAAGTAAATAGGCTTTTAAAAGAGAAAATAGGCAGTTAAAATATGCTTTAAAAATGTGTGAATAGACAGAAAATAAGCTTTAAAAAACTACAATATGCTCTTAAACTGTAACGTGATCTTTTTTTACTCAAAGAAACATGGTATACCTATTCTAACAGAAATAATTGCAAAATAAAGACAGAATTAAAAATACATTTATCAAAAACAGTTTTGGTTTATTTGAAAAATTTACTTGTTTTGAGCGAATCCTCCCCGTCAGTCAGCATTCTTTGGCGACATAGCCTATGTTTGGGAAAATCAAGTTTCTGTGAAAAACCAACCCTCTGCTGTTCTGCTCTTCATTCAGGGATAATAATAATAATAATGTTTTATTTTGCCTGGCAGAGTTAAGGCCATAGGGTCTTATCTTCCACTCAACCAGGATAAAGACAAAATACATTAAAAGGAATTTACAAAAAACAAATACAATAGATATCATACATAATACAAAATGTTAAAAATAAAATAATAATACAATATTGAAGTACCTATATTAAAACATAAGACAAAAATGCGTCCAATAATATGCCGAGAAAACAAATTGAATTAAAGAATTATATTATAATTGGATGTGTGTATAATTATAATATTATACTATAATATACACAAAAATTGAAACTTAAAACTAAGAAATTAACAAATAAAAGCAATATAGGCTAAGTGCCATGAAAATCGTGTACAATATTGTAACAAGGGCTCGTCGGGGTTCAAAATGAGAACACCGAGTTTATAATTGAAGGATGGAGGTTTCTTTATTTCCTGCAACAATTTTCGATACAGCCAGAAAACTCCAGACTATTTGCCAGTTCACTGTCCTGTTCAGTGCTCACTCTCACTGTGCTCAGTCCTAATTACAGCACTGTTCCAGTCCAATCCAGATCATCCCACGTCGCGCCGGTCAACTCCACAGTCCTCACTGCCGCTGTGCGATCCACCCGTCGCGCCGAGTTCCCCGGGACGGCACTGCCTCAGCCCAGATCAGCTCACCAGCTCTTCCGTTCACCCTTCCCTCCGGTCACTAGTTCCCCGTTGACTAGCTATTCCGCTCTCGGGTCCCTCCGGTCACTGGCTCCTCAGCTTCCCAAGACACACTCACTTGAGGCCGCGCTGATCAGTCCTCTCCGTCCAGCTCACCCTCTGACGCTGACGCTCGCCGCTACTCACGGACTGCCTCTCTGACTGTTCCCTCGTTGACCCTCCGGCTCTTCACGGACTGCCTCTCCTCTGATGTACTGACTCTTCACACTGAACTGAACTCTCCTTGACTGACTGACTCATTACTCCTCGTTGCCGTCTCTGACTGACTCTCCTTGACTGACTGCTCAGCTCGCTCGCGGCCCCATATATAGGGCCGACGAATATTCCAGACCCGGTCTCCCGAAAGTTCTCCGCCCGCGCATTGTCTAGAATGTCCGCGCGGGGCGCGTGGCTCCACCTCTGGCCCCTCCCACGAGCGCGCACCGTCACTCACCGCGCCAGGGAGTAGGCCGCACCCGTCGGCACGCGGCTCCAATAGCCATGCAGCTGTCACGCCCACTAGCGCTCGCCTGCCGCCCGTCCACTAGGGCCGCGATGTTTCCAGACTCCGTCGTTTCTCGTTCTTTCTGGCTTGCTCCTCCTTCAATAAGTTTCTAGGCTTCTCTGGCTTTGTCACATTGCCCCCTCCTTAAGGGCCTTCGTCCCGAAGTGCCCCATGATATGCCGCCAGACTGTCCAGGTGAACTACCAGCATTTTCACTCTTGGCTGTCGTTGGATGCGGTAGACTTCTGGCCACTTGGTGAACTAGTTCATGGCCAACAACAGGTGCCGATTTCCGTCATCAGTAATGGAACATGGGCCTGCCACGTTGTATTGCCTCATGGCCCCACGGCTGCAAGTTCTAGGCCCTCTGCTGGCATCGCCGGTGTCGCATTGTTCACGCCACCTCTCGGCGTCACTCCATTGGTGCAACCAGTTAAGCCTTCTACGCAGTTCGTCGAGGATCCGGTTCACTCCCAAGCGGTCACCTGTCGCTCCTGCGTGGACTTCCTCCAGGACCTCCTTGACTCCGGCTCTTGGAAGGGCTAGGTGCTCCGCAGCCATCTTCTCATCCGCAGACTCCCAGCTTCCTTTCAGGACCCTGTCCCTGACCAATAGGGCGTCCTGCTGGTTCCCATAGCCCTCGTAGATGGCGCCGCGACTGGCTACCTCGTCCAACGTCGGTCCCGTGCCCGACACGACGTCCCTCGGTGTTTGTCCTACGTCCACGTCGTCCCGCGGTGTCTCTCCTACGTCCACGTCGTCCCGCGGTGTCTTTCCTTCGTCCCCACCGTCCCGCGGTGTCTGTCCTTCATCAACGTCGCCACGCAGCGTCTCTCCGGCGTCCACGTCGTTCCCCGGTGCTTGTGCCACGTCTACGTCGTCCCGCCGTTGTTCACTCAGGGCGTGATCTTCCCCTTCGGTAGCTGGTGGTACGGTGATGGCCCTGTCCTCCTCCTGCTCTTTCTTATCTTCCACCTCGGCCTGTCTCTCTAGTTCATTCTTCACGGCCATCAGTTCGCTGTCCGGTTCATTTAATCTTTCCTTGGCCGGTTTCAGTTCCTGCTCGAGTTCTTCCTTCGGGCCTAAGTGCAGGTTCTTCATTTCCCTTATAATTCCTCTTATTTCTTTCACTTCGGAGTTCTGCCGGTCCATTTTTTCGTTCAGTCGGTCGTTCTGCTGCCTTAACTCGGTGCTCCGCTGGTCCATTTTCTCGTTCATCTGTTCATATCGCTGGTCCATTTTCTCGTTCAGCTGGTCCATTTTCTCTGTCATCTGCTGAAGAAATGATTTGAACATGTCCTCCATCTTGCGTTCCTCCATCTTGCCTTCCTTCAATTATATCCCACTTCTGACACCAGTGTAACAAGGGCTCGTCGGGGTTCAAAATGAGAACACCGAGTTTATAATTGAAGGATGGAGGTTTCTTTATTTCCTGCAACAATTTTCGATACAGCCAGAAAACTCCAGACTATTTGCCAGTTCACTGTCCTGTTCAGTGCTCACTCTCACTGTGCTCAGTCCTAATTACAGCACTGTTCCAGTCCAATCCAGATCATCCCACGTCGCGCCGGTCAACTCCACAGTCCTCGCTGCCGCTGTGCGATCCACCCGTCGCGCCGAGTTCCCCGGGACGGCACTGCCTCAGCCCAGATCAGCTCACCAGCTCTTCCGTTCACCCTTCCCTCCGGTCACTAGTTCCCCGTTGACTAGCTATTCCGCTCTCGGGTCCCTCCGGTCACTGGCTCCTCAGCTTCCCAAGACACACTCACTTGAGGCCGCGCTGATCAGTCCTCTCCGTCCAGCTCACCCTCTGACGCTGACGCTCGCCGCTACTCACGGACTGCCTCTCTGACTGTTCCCTCGTTGACCCTCCGGCTCTTCACGGACTGCCTCTCCTCTGATGTACTGACTCTTCACACTGAACTGAACTCTCCTTGACTGACTGACTCATTACTCCTCGTTGCCGTCTCTGACTGACTCTCCTTGACTGACTGCTCAGCTCGCTCGCGGCCCCATATATAGGGCCGACGAATATTCCAGACCCGGTCTCCCGAAAGTTCTCCGCCCGCGCATTGTCTAGAATGTCCGCGCGGGGCGCGTGGCTCCACCTCTGGCCCCTCCCACGAGCGCGCACCGTCACTCACCGCGCCAGGGAGTAGGCCGCACCCGTCGGCACGCGGCTCCAATAGCCATGCAGCTGTCACGCCCACTAGCGCTCGCCTGCCGCCCGTCCACTAGGGCCGCGATGTTTCCAGACTCCGTCGTTTCTCGTTCTTTCTGGCTTGCTCCTCCTTCAATAAGTTTCTAGGCTTCTCTGGCTTTGTCACAATATAAATTTACCTAGGCTAGATAACGAGACATTCATTCTAGTTATCAGCGAGATACTTGATTGACTTTGACCTAAAAATCTGTAGGCTCCGACTACCCCTGATGTCCGGCGGAAGGGAGTTCCAGATACGGGTGATGGCTATTGTGAATGAGGCAGAGTACAGAGATGTTTGATGGCGTGGAATTGACAGTAGACTGTTATTCTGAGATCGTGTGTCGCGGTTATGTTGGGAAGATAACAGTGAGAAACGAGAGACTAAATAATTAGGTGCAGTATTATTAAGTATCTGATAGAGTAGAGTTAGGGAGTGTAGTAGGCGTCTGTCCTTTAGTTGAAGCCAGGATAATTGCTCAAAATAATCTGAGACATGATCATATCGACGTATGTTGAATATGTGACGGACACAAGAATTCTGAACCCGTTGCAGCTTACAGGATAATTCAACACTTAGGTCAGTGAACAGGACATTGCAATAGTCGATGTCCATTAAATGATTGTAAAAGTTATAGAAGTTGAATTTTGTTTTACAGAATAGGGATTTTAGGCACTAAAATAGTAAAAATAGGCTCTAAAGGTCCAAATAGGCATTTTAGGGCACTATTAAACTCTATAAATGTAAGTGACTAATCATGAAATGTCAACATATTTTAAAAATTTCATGTTATTTCATAAGGAACAAAATAGGCATTTGCCTTAAAATCCCAGGCCAGAAGATGGAAGTGGAGATAGCCTTCTACTCACCGTATTGGAAGTTCAAGAAACTGATATTTAAAACATTGTACTACCTGCTCTTTGCACGCAGTTGTTTGCAGAGTTAACCTCTCTTGAGTTGACTGCAACATTGACTGCAATGTGTTTATTTCTTCTCTATGTTTTTGCCAAGTACCTACAAAACAAATTACAAAGCAAATATTAAAATTCCTCTTTCATACAGTCGAAGGTAAAATAAGCAGTTTTAACAGTAGATGATATTGATTAAAAGGATAAAATTATGCCACTGTCTGTTATAAAATTATGACAAACATGTCATACTTATTGGCTGAAAAGTGTTGTCCATTCCATCTCTTACATTGGCAACCATATACAAGAAATCAATAACCCCTATATAACAGTTTAAGACTTCACAGCTGGCGTTGAAATCATCAGAGAAGTTTTCTGGGCTTGTAGACCGTGCTCCAGTGGGGTTTTAGATCACTGCCGACTGCTGTAGACAGAGGACCCCTGAAGATGCCGGATTCAGTCACAGGCGAAACATTGATAATATCATTACCTTAATTACCTTTACTATATTGAGTGGTGAAGCTCATCATTATGCAGTTTTCTCCAGTCTCCATGTTCATCTCTCTTAGGCCCAAATATTTTCCAAAACCCCTCGAACACTCAGATTATAGAAATTCTGAATGATAAAAACACTTTATTCTCCACTTACATTACTTTTAATAGCACAAAGAATATAAACATATACTAGAAGTGGCAACGATCAATGGGTTTAAGACAAATTTCATAGACAAAATGATTAGAAGACACACAAAGAAAAACAAGATCAGAGAAATTAGTACATTGGATACTTTAGAAAAAACACAGCAACATTACAAAAAATTTACTTACCACCCTAAATTCTTTAATAAATTTGAAAAAGTGTTTAAAAACCACAATATAAAATTGGCACCAAAGAATAATTATACCATTAGGAACTTGCTCAACCACCCACTGAGGAATAGTACACCAAAAACCAAACTATCAGGTATCTACCAAATAGAATGCGCAGATTGTGATCAGATCTACATTGGACAAACCAGGAGGAGTTTGGAAATAAGAATGAAGGAACACTTAAGAAACATAAAACTAATGCAGACCGAAAGATCAGCAGTTGCATACCATTGCTGGACAAAAAATCACAGTTTTAAAAAGGAGATAAAACTATTAAAACACGTTAAGAAACCATCCGAACTGAATGTATGGGAGAAAATATTCATCACTAAGAAAGAAGACAAGGTTATGAACTTTGAAATCCCACCTATAGACGACGTAGTGTGACTTACAAAAACGAAACGAGAGGGCAGCACAGAACAATGGATATAATACAAACCAACATGACAACCAGAATAACAATCGACCACCAGCCGATGATGGGAGCGAATAAAGGCTCTTGAAACTAGTCCTGTGCTATTAAAAAGTAATGTAAGTGGAGAATAAAGTGTTTTTATCATTCAGAATTTCTATCAGTATACTCCACTGTTTATATACCTTCTTTTTATTGGTATTACTCAGATTATGTTCTTCCTGAAGAGTAAGTAACCATGTCTCACATTCATATAATACAACCAGCAGGAAAATTGTCTTATAAATTTTACTTTCTGGCATATACGTAGCATAGAGAAAATCAAGCAATATCAAGATGATGAATTTTAAGCTTCTATGCAAACAACACTTAAGTTTAATGAAGAAAAAATGTAGAATTTTTCATCGTGACAGGAAACACTTGTGTACGAGGTGTGAGGTTGTGTATGAGTTACTTATTTACTTACTTAATGGCAATACACAATTCCTCAGCATGCTAAAAAACTATTTTCTATTTGATGGAACCTGGAGGTTCATTGCCGCGCTTACCTGATCCCACCATTCAACCCTTTTCTGTGCTAACTCCATCCAACCATCCCTTGCAAATCCTACTTCCCTGAAATCTATCATAATATTGTCTGCCTACCTATATCTAGGTCTTGCAAGAGGCCTTTTCTCTTTGGGTCTTCTAATCAATATTTTTGAGGTATATTTTTCCTCCCCCATGTCCAGCCTATTTCATCTTCTTGATTCAATTACCCTTACTATATCCGGTGAAGAGTACAGGTTATGAAGCTCGTTGCTATGCAGTTTTCATCTCTCTTAAGGCCAAATATTTTCCTAAGCCCCCTGTTTTCAAACACTCTCTTTCCAAAGAGTAAGCGACCATGTCTCACATCCATATAATACAACCGGCTGGATAATTATCTTATAAATTTTCATTTTTAAATTTCTGGATAAAAGACAAGAAGATAAGAATTTCTGAACTGCATAAAAACTAGGATTTCCTGATTTCAGTTGACGCTTAACTTCTACCTGTATCTGAAATTATTGCTCCCAGATATTTTAATTTCTCCATTTGTTTGAACGATTTACCGGCTATTCTAATATTTTGTATCGCATTATTTTGATGTTTCAGGAACATATACTCAGTCTTTTCTGTATTAATTTCTAATCCAACATTCCTGCAGACATTGAAAAGACGTTCGGCATGTCTCTCGATTGTGTTTATGTCATCGCCCAACAGATAAAAGTCATCTGCATAAACTAAAATCGGGTGACTACCATTTAATTCTAGGCCTACCTTGTTTTCCTGAATTTTCCTAATGGAATATTCCAAAGACAAATTAAAGTATATCCCAGTAATAAGAATAAAGTATTAAACTTACACTTGAGAACACTTTCACTCTGTTTCTGATGTTGCTTTAGAGCCAACTGCAGATTGCGATTCTGTTGTTCCTGCTGCCTTAATCGGGCATTCAGGGTTTGCAACACACTGAGATCAATTCGACATGCCTGCCCACCAACTTTTGCACCCGAAGTCCAATGTGGCTGGAACAATGAAATGTAAACAATTCTCCTTCAGTCGGGACGAAACACATTCAACAACAATACATAAGAATTAAATAATCATAATAGTACATTATGTAACAAGGACGAGTTATGAAAAGTCTTTTTAAGAAACAAGCAAACCATTGCAGCAAGTTGCATACGACTGTTTTTGTTCGACCATAATTAAATGTTTAAGTTTAGAGTTTTTAGAATATCTTGTAATTGATGAAGCAAAAACTCTCGGACAACAGCTGTTAGTAGTTCTCTTCTTTTCCAGTAGATGGCAGGCAACAAGAAATGCAGGCTGCAGGGCTTCTCTGCGCGCTTTTATTTCAAACATTGCATGTTAAAATGCACAAAGTGAACTCAATTTAGTCCATAAACAGAACTGATTTTGTTTTAAATACAGATTGTTTAATTACACAGTTTCATTTGCTGCTCTCAAGGTTTCAAGATATTTTCATGTTCGATAATAATACTTCTGTGTTATAAGGAAAATCTGTACCGTAATGGATACCACAACACCACATATAATAAGCATATTATACAATCAAACCTCCTTACAACCATATTTGTGGACCCTAGCAAATCATATTGTTATATGAGGTCTTCTTCTCTTCCAGGATAATCCTCATATCGAGGTTTTCCCTGCGACCATATAATCAATTTCGTCTATCAATTCTCCTTCTCCATCTATTCCGGTTATCTGCGTCTTCTGGTGTTAGTCCAAACGTCTCCATTGAGCAGTAAACGTTGTCTTTCCATGAGGTCAGTGGTCGTCCCCTTCTTCGTCGACCCTCTGCTTCCCATTCTTGAACCATCTTTGGGATCCGGTCATTTTCCATTCTTCTTACATGTCCGTACCACGTCAGTCTCTTTTGCTCAATTACCTCACCTATCGTTCGTTCAGTTTCCATAATTTGTCGAATCGTAGTATTCCGTATCCTTTCTCGCCGAGATTTCCTAGCCGACCTTCTCCAAAAATCCATCTCTACTGCTGTTAATCTTTCCACGTGTCTCCTATTCATAGTCCATGTTTCTGCTCCGTATAACATAATGCTTTGCAGTATGGAATTATATATTAATTTCTTAGTCTTGTTGATGATATTTCGACTCCATAAGACCGAGTTGAGCATACCTATTACCTTCTTTCCATCACTGATCCTTTTTGTTATTTCTTTGTTTGAGGTTCCATGAGGTACATTGTTATATCGAGGAACATCTTAAGAAAACTGCTTACAAAACAAAACACCGAATTATGTTCTTACGAAGCCTAACGGAAGAATTTATGTAACATATACTGTAACAAACACAACACTTTCCTCAATTTCTCTTCTCTTTTTGAGAAATATAGCCGACATAGATTGTGAAAGTCCGTACTTTTTTGCAACTTCTGTCTGCTTCAAATCATCATCCAATTCTTTAAACCAGGTATGGGCAACCTTTGGAAAGATGCGGACTAAACCTTATAATATTTATGAAGTCGCGGGCCGTAGATAATAGGTAGTTGTGAAAAATAATCATGATACGGTTTTTTGTATTTATAAAGTATAATTATAAAGTTACATGAATGAGAACAATATCGAACTGATTAGGTATTTACTTACAATCAGCAGAAATTAATGAGAAGCTTGAGCTTGAACTTGAGAAACAAGATAACCAATGTTGGCATCAATCCCACTAATACACAAGCGCAGAGTGTTTTCAAAATTTTCATCTGTAAGTCTGGTTCGATACTTTGATTTAGGCCTATTGCAACATTTTTCTAGCGCTGACCGGAAGGAACACCCTCGTAGTTCAGGCTTTTGTTCCCCCCTCTCACTCTCTTGTTGGCGAGAACAGAAAATATTTACTTTTTCGAGCGCGATTTTAAAGTGTTCCGCGGGCCGGATCAAAAGTCGGGGCGGGCCACATCCGGCCCGCGGGCCGGGCGTTGCCCATATATGCTTTAAACACTCCTAGTTTTGTTTCAAGACTTACTGATTTTCATTGAGCTAATTTTCACCCACCCACTGAAAAATAACTTTCAGGAATGGTTAGCTGTTTAACATCGCCTAGCATGCGTCGCAGGAAGTTCAGTCACATAGGGGATGGAAAGAGAGTGAAATGAGAGAGAGAAGAAAAAGAGCAAAAAGAAAGAGGGGAAGGAAAAAAGCGAAAAGAAAGGGGGAAGAAAGAAGAACAATCACATTGGTCAGTGACCTTGTAATCCACCACCTACTGAGAATAAAATGTCTCTTCCAGAATTTCTAAAGGTGGCTTCAAGGTTCGCACCAGCTGGGAAGGCCACTAATCTGCTACATGCTACCGCCTGCAGGACTAAGTTGCTGGTCTAGAAAGGCAATTTCACTTCAAAATATGTATCGTTATAACTAGGGACCGGATTCTTAGGTTTTTACCTATTTTTTCCCTTACTTCCAAAACAAAAAGCGATTACACACTTTTTCGAATCATGTCCATAGGATTCACCCACATTAATTCTGTGGCACCTAAAAATACCTAAATGGGGTATAAAAACCTAAATATACCTAAACGGGATATAAAACCTAAAATATCTATTTTAGGCTACTTTTTTGTCTTTTTGTTTGTCAGTTGAGGAATCGACATTTTGCGGAGAGACAATAATTTTTGTCGGGTTGAAATTAATACCACCAGCGTTTCGTTCAACCCATTGTCGTCTAGGATGGACAGTATTTAGAGAGGAAGTGTAAGAGTACCGGCGTATTTCTTTTAAAATATTCGTACGAACAACCATTGTTGCCGTGTATGAACAAGGATATAGATTTTTGTGTTTTAAAGCGTTTATTTGCCTTAAGCCTTTAGTACTGTCCTGTTATTCACACTGAGTGGTCACACTGTGTTTTAAGAAGACGTGTTAATTATGTATAGGGACCGGATTTTTAGGTTTTTAAAAACCCTGTTTTAGGTTTTCCATTAGGTGAAATAGTTTTTTTTAGGTTTTTTGATAAAACTATCGTTTTCGGGTACAATAATAATGGTATAATGAATTTGAATGTGCTACACAGGAATCAATACAAAATACTTGTAAAGTTTAACTTAACAAAATTGACTTAAATTTGTGTAAACTTGCTTTAGGACAGAGCAACGTCATAAAATAACCTCATAAGAAAAGAACAAGAAGAAGAAGAAGAAGAAGAAGGGGAAAAAAGATGAAATTCAAATCATCGCCAATCCACTGCCGTAATAAACTCGATTTCATTTGTTTGGGCATATTTAACACGTCTTCTTAAAACTCATAGTGTGACCACTCATTATGAATAACAGGGAAGTACTAAAGGCAAACAAGCGCATTAAAACACGGAAATCTATATTCTTGTTCAGACACGGCAACAATGGTTGTTCATACGAATATTTTAAAAGGAATACGCCGGTACTCTTACACTTCGTCTCTTGATAATGTCCATACTAGACGACGATGGGTTGAACGAAATACTGGTGGTATTAATCTCCGCAAAATATCGATTTCTCAACTGACAAACAAAAAATACAAAAAAGTAGCCTAAATTAGATATTTTAGGTTTTATATCCCGTTTAGGTATATTTAGGTTTTTATACCCCATTTAGGTATTTTTAGGTGCCACAGATTTAATGTGGGTGAATCCTATGGACATGATTCGAAAAAGTGTATGAGCGCTTTTTGTTTTGGAAGTAAGGAAAAAAATAGGTAAAAACCTAAAAATCCGGTCCCTAATTATGTATTGAATCCTATGTAGCACATTCAAATTCATTCTAATTATTCTACCCGAAAACGCTATTTTGGACAAAAAAAACCTAAAAAAAACTATTTCACCTAATGGAAAACCTAAATCAGTGTTTTTAAAAACCTAAAAATCCGGTCCCTAGTTATTACAATAGAAAATTTTCTGGGACATAGAAAAATATCACTTAATGCGGGTTTATCATCATATCGGTCTTTGTTATATGGAGGTTCAACTGTAGTATGGTTGAACAAAAAATAGATTTATGAAAATAGATTTGTGAAAACCTTCACATATTCTCTTCCCCCTGAAGAATGATCTGACTCTGACTTCCTCTTGCATTCAAACCACTGCACAACTGCCTGTAAGCAACATTCTGTTCAGTTCTTCAACTGCATGCAAAGTTTGTAAAATGAACAAAGTTAAAAAAATTAAATGTTATGCATACACCTGCAGCACAGGTATCACAGGTATTATACTACCCGCGCGCCATATCTTGGGCGCTGGATTTACGGGGAAGTGAGGGTTGGGGGAACAAAACATAGCTACTCCGCCAGTCTTTCTGCAGTGTTGTCAACCAAAGAAATCACATTTCAGCAGAATCGCGCGTATGGTAAGCGCACGTCAACAACGTAAGTGTGGATGCCGAATTGGATAATTATTTCCGATGAATCATCCTCGCTATTTTAGGTAGTGACAACGATTTTAATGCAGTCCAATAATATAACGTGGTGATGGTATTGCGTAACAATTAATAACACGTCATGAGGCTTTAGTTATCAAATAAATCATTTTCCTCCGGGAAGAGCATGTTATATAAATAGGCTCAATATTTTTACATTTGATGACTAGTTTTAAGCATAAAGAAGAGTCTTAGCAGAACATGCTTCACCATTTCGTGTTGTAAAACATAAGAGAGGTAAGGCATCTAAAATTGGAGAAAACTATAGGCCTAATTTTAAACGTATTTAATATGTTTTGTGAAAAGTTCGCTCAACTTTCAGTCCATGAAATTGACATCAGAGTTCACGGGAGTATCAGAAATTAACACATACGGAATTCTTAAAGAGGTGAGGAAAGTGTTGGATGTACAATGACGTGTTTGTGAAATAAACAATTCGAAAAATCGTATTTTTCCACATAATTCCATGCATCAGAAAAGATAATGCCAATAAATAAATAAGGATCCTGAGACAGAATGAAAGCTTAGTATTGACGCCACTAGATGTCAGGGTGTATAGCGTACTTCGTGTTTCAATGTTGTCAGCTTTACCTACGAAGTTGAACGAAACCTACCAAATGAGGACTAGGGAGCCGAGTGCTCAAGAAATCACGCGCGGGTGGTAGTTCAACCCCAAAATTCCAAGTCAAGTTTTTAATGTAATTACATGTTTTGAGACATCCTGAATCCAAAACTACTATTTTCAGAAACATGTCTATGAATGTCTATGTCTGTGAACAGCCTAGCTCCAGAACAGAAAATTGTATGAAAACAAAATTTTCATTTGGGTTAGGTACCTTCTGAAGATTGGTGATCTCTTTCTCTTACTTTTACCGCCACTTTACATGAATAAAATTTCATTTTTATTATCTTTTTTATTTTTTATTATTATTATTATTATTACTAGCTTAAAAGACCCGGCGTCGCCCGGGTTTTGTATTTTGTAATTGGAAATTAACTTATGAAGGACTTTAGATTTATAAATTCTAGGTCCTTATATAGGTATTTATAATTTGAAGTAGAAAGAACGACTTATCACACTCAAACTATCCCCTAAGAAAATGTTTGAAATAGCTTTTATGGCTATATGTAGAATTTTGCATCCCATCGCTTGTACAGTACACAGTAAGCCCGGGAGGGGTTCTAATAAGAAGAAACCGAAATTCCGGTAACATAAAATTGTATTATCGTGGCTGAAAATTTTGTTTCTCACTGTCATGTTACCATAAAACCGTTTTCGGAATGAAATTAAACAGAAATACAATATCACTTTCATACATCTTTTCCCAAAACATATTACCTTACCTCGTATTGTTTTCTCTATTTCCAGGCTAGAGGAAGTAATGTGACTGCATTATTTTCGTGAATTTCATTCTGTGATATAATAATATATATATTACCATACCTCGTATTGTTTTCTCTATGTCCAGGGTAAAGAAAGTTATGTGACTGCATTATTTTCGTGGATATTGATAGTTCTCTCATTTGTTTCTCTCATTTGTCAAATTTATTCTACTTTCATTTTTATTCCAAGGCCCGCTGGTAACAATATGTTTTAATGTCAAATGTGATTCGGATTCGATAATTCTGTGTAAGAAGGGATTAAGTATTCTCAAAAACATTTGATTTTTGGCATTTAGAATCTGAATTTTTCAAAATCCTTTCTTAGTGAGCACCTACATTATGAAACGAAGGTACTGTCAAAATTCCAAGTCTCTACCTGTTATAGTTTAGGCTCTACGTTGATTCCTGTCATTCAGTCATTAAGTCAGTCAGGACAAAGCCTTTTATATATATAGAGATTATTATTTTTTTGGGGTGAAATTTCTAGAAAACAGCTCTAACGATTTTATATAAATTTTGCAAAGGAGGTGCTTATGTTAAGAGCTAAAACATTTTTTTTTTTTAATTCTACGAAGGGTAATTATTAGGGTTAGGACTTTTAGGTAAATACATATTTTTTTTGCTAATACTTATGATTTCTGGACTTTGTCAAAGTTTCGGTTGGGACCTTTGCATTCAAAATACTGAGTTGCATATCATATAAAAAAAAATATTTTCGATATTTCTTATTTGAATAAATATTTTTGGTAACTTAATTATTTTTACATATTTTACCACATATCAAGTTTAGAAATGAATATTTTGACAGTTTTTGTAAAATTGCGCCATATTTTCAATGTGTTGCGATGTTATGTTCAGTCAGAGAATAAATCAGGGCAGATTTGGCCTTCATTAGTGCAAATTTCTGTTTCCTCTCACACTGCATTACTAAGTTGGAAACAACAAAACAATTGTTGACAGAATCAATAAAAAGAAATCAAACACATTGAAAACAAACTTAACAAAATCAGTGGTTCAAAAGCAAACAAAATTAAAGAAAAATTCCTGTCATGCCTAAATAAGAATGAAGGGTTACAAGTGTTCCGCAAGATTTCTGAAATTTTAATGGGTAACAGTGTAGAGAACTTGGAGCAGATGGAACATCTGAGTGTCAGTGTTACAAATATGCAAGATGTTGAACATACATTTTCAAGATAAAGTCTCTGTTCCGTGAAAATTGTCACAGCTTTAAGATGCACAACTTAAGATCTACTTTTGTCGTTCACTGCAGCAGTTCTACACTTGCGACTAGAATGACTAGATGAGTAGGGCTACTTCTGTAAATATTGGTTAAATAAGTTAATTAAAATATTTTCATATTTTTTAACATATTTTTGACTTTTTAAACACATAAAAAAAAATATATTTGCGTTTTTATAAGCACCTAAAAGTCCGAGCCCTAGTAATTATAGAATAGAATTTTATTTACACATACTTTTACATACATAGTTATCTACATCCACTTTAAACATCTCTTATCTATAAGTCTAGCCCTACCCATTAAGAATCCCCTCATACTATAACCCCTGGTTTAGTGTATGAATGGGGATTCCTTGTTATCTTACCACACCTTTCTTGATTATTTTACTCTTGATCTATTTCCTAATTTTTCTCATCCACTTCTCCCTCATTTTTCCTAAATACTCCCCAATTTTCCTAGTCTTTTCTTCTCCTCTGAATTTCAACATCTTGATGGTTATTGCGTTATCCCATTTCGTCTCCCAGATTTCTTCCCTCCACCGTCCTACCCCTTCACATTCCGTTCAGTAGTGTGATATTCCTTCCTCTTTATTACATAGTACACAACCCTTTGGAGGTAACTGGGAGCTGCACTTTGCACCACTTTAAATAAGGTTGTGATGTCTCAAGTAAGGTTGGAACAAAACCATCTGCAATAAAAGTATCGCCAGAAACTTTACTACTTCGATTTGCAGAAGATAACACTCTGTCTGAAGAAACGCTCGACAAAGCAGAGGAATACCTTGTTCAAGTTATCCATCATCAAAGTTTAAGACATATGTACTTCGTTATTCATTACACAAGTAGAAACACATATCAGAGCTACCCTCATCTTTTTCAATAAGAAATGGACATAATCGAGGATGCTTTTTTGTTTTACGGGAATTTTTAAACGTATCACAAAACTATTTTCCTGATACAAGCCTGCAGCTGACAAATTATGGATGGTGCAAAGATGCAAATGGTGTGCTAAAGCCTGATATGTGCCTTAACAAAATTCTTTCTGAACCATTAAAACAGTGCAGTTGTACAGCATGTACTTCTAGTAGGTGTACATGTAAATTGAAATATTTGACATGCTCAGAGTATTGCAAATGTGGTGAACAATGTTACAGATAGACTGAGAAAAAAATCATGATAGTTTTACACTCAGTTTTCCATAACAGAGTTTACTATGTGTCTATGAGAATATTATTTCACTTCTGTGCATATTTTTATTTCAAATCCAAAGTAACTGATTTTCTTTAATAAATAGCAGTTAGGTAACTTCACAAACCATCTTAATCTATTCCTTGCCCTTGAAAACATATATTTAGACACCTAAATGATGAGTATGACTGTCAAAGGAGCAGAAATATATACAAAATAAAATCGGTGTCGGCCATTTTGGAAAATGGCGTCTAAAACACCCGGTCCAGAATATGGTGATGTCTACCCAACTTTTTCTGACTCTCCTATATGTACTTCACATGATTTTGTTGGTTAGACAAATCAATACTAAAATTTTTACGGGACTCCATTACAGGGACAGGAGTATATCTCTTACAATATGTTAGACTAAGAGCTAAAAACTTTAATTTGGGTAGAAAAGTGCCGTAAGCGGTGCATATGGATTGAGGAAAGAGTTTTTTCAATTTCCGAGATCCGTTATGCGCTTACGGCATGAGTATTGCATGCTATTTTTTGCATGATGATTATTTATATCAATTTATTTATATTAATTGAGATATTAGCTGAAAATATTATGTATATACACTATTGAAGATGGGTGTTATATTTCAGAAAGTGATTTGCATGTGTTTGTTGTTATAGGGACCGAATATTTGTCCTGTTAAAGTCGCCACCAACTGGGGGGGGGCCTTGGTTCCGGTTTTCCATAAAGGCTTGTATTATGATGGTTTTACTTACGGGACTTGTGCATTTTGTAATTTTTAGCGCACGGAGATTTCTTTTGTTTTATAGCAACCAGATTGCGTGCGGGAATGTCAAGTTACGATCCACGGCAACGATATTCGTAAGTACCACTAATTACTTACGTTGTACAAAAATTTTTTTTACATGTCAAGTCCCGAGCCCAACTGCCCACCTGCCCACCTGCTTACCTAAAGTTTACCCTGATTGACTGTGTTGTGCAAAATATATAAAAATATGCACAAGATGAATTTGAAAATAAAAAATCAAACAGCATATATCATCCACAATGCAAAAACAATTTGAAAGCAAGCTGTTACTCACAGGTAATGAGAAGGGTATCCCAATGTTGCCATTCTGATACATTTTACCAGCTTCGATATCTAGAACCTCTTGCACTAGAGCTTCTTTCTGCTGAAGAAGAACCTGACATTCTTCATCAAGCTGTTCCTTGAGGTTACGGAGACGGACGAGTTCTGGATTGTCATTGTATGTGCTGGGCCCACTCTGCGGGGAACTTGATCTGCTGCGAGGCAACCATTTATTCCTTGTGTGGGAGTAACCGTTAGTCAGGCCACTGTGAGGTTTACTGAAATGTACAGGTTCCTGAAATGAAAAATTGCATTATTTTTAGACATATATCTACTATTAATTAAATTAAAATTGTACTTTTTCATAGTTCAAAACAAAATAATATATGTAAGACTTGAGGCTTTTTCAGCGTTGATTACTAATGATGGTTTCATGGCGCATGAAAGGCCATCGAGGCCTACAGACTTGGGGAGTTTATAAGATCCCCTGCGAATGCGGCAGCGTTTACATTGGACAAACTAGAGGGACGGTCCAGGAGAGATTGCAGGAACACCAACGCAACATGAGGTTATTCTACCCAGAAAAATCGGGAAAATAACACATTACGACCCGACCAAGCCCCCCACCACTACGAGAAACCTAGCGGCGGCATTAAAACTACTAGGAAAGTAGCGACGGTGGCGACATCTAGTAAGGAAATGGTGAAAGAGAAAAATAATTTACTTTTCCTTTATTCTCTCCTTCTCTTCCTTTCCCGTCTCTTTCCTCTCTTCCTCTCACCTCCTCTTCACCCTACCTACCTATTCGAGACCTATTCCTAACAATAAATTTTGGATCGAACGGGGATCGAACGCATGACCCTTAGCATCGTAGCCAAGAGACTTATCCATTACGCTGCGAAGGACAGTTGAGCAGTGAAGGAAGTTCCGGTATATTTTAGTTATCTAATTTAGTTGGCGCTAGCGAGTGTTAACGCAAGAATCGGGTTTTCTAATTTTGAGATGGTTTGTTTGTTATGAAAAGAGAAGTGTTGGTTCAAGGGAATTTTTCTGCATCAATTAACACGGAGTTTTTTAAAATTGGGAAATATTATGTAAATTTCGATTTTTTATATATTGTGAATTTTTTTTTCTTTCAAATCGGTGTTTAAAGATCGTGAAATATTATGTTTGGTACAAGGGTATTGTTTTAATATAATTCGTGAAATTTTATTTTGTTTTTATAATCGTTTTTAAACATTGTGAAATATTATGTATGGTGCAAGGCAATCATTAGAGTAAGCTGCGGCTTAACACAGGAAGCTGCATTACCGGCGCTTAGTAGCGGCCGGCAAGAGCAATAGCGGGCGGAGGGGAAGCCTGCCTCGCGGAGAAGGCGACCGGGCCGATGGAAAGGGGAGCCGCTTGGGTCGCAAAGTGTTTACTTGCCGAAAAATCCGCTGTGGCACAACACGCCATAGAAAATGACCATAGAATCATATTCGACAAAACCACAATCATGCACAGCTCTACACCTTATTGGGACTGTGTCATAAAAGAAGCAATTGAAACAAGGTCACATCCCAACAACTTCAACAGAGAAGGGGGACTCTTCCTCAGCAATGCCTGGGCTCCATCCCTGAAGCCGTATCGAGAATCAACACATGAAACCTCCAACAGTAACAACACTTCAAACCCCCAGACCCCTATGTCTTCTTCTTTTTAAGCATTGGCCCTGACTTGGACCGATTATTTCTATTTTCATTTTTACTTCGGTTATCCCCCCCAAACCACTCTGCTTTGACCCACATTATTAACCTTTATTTTTCTCCCACTGGTCCTGATATGGACCGATTGCATCTTAATGTTTTTACAATCAACAAAATTACTTCAATCTGATTGGCCTATACACTCCAACCCATTTCCTCCAATCACAGAATTTCATTCTCACTCAAAATCATATATAAGCTCCCTCATCCCTGACTCCATACTCATTTCCCTGAGGAAGGCCGCAGAGATGTCAGCAACCGAAAGCTTGGATGCAATGTATCCTTTTACTTGGTTTATAGCCAGTGAAACCATCATTAGTAAAATAATATATGTTTTGCAATGCACACAGTTTGCAAAATCTGATGACGATGATGATGATGATGTTAGCACTTGTTTTGTTGACTTCGTGTTTGCATGTTAAGTACTGTACAACGGTCTTACATCGTCAATAATATGATAGGTATAACTGTGCGGTATTCCACTCATATGCCGTGTGTTTGATATTGGCCAATAACATTTAGCAATTCCTCGGATGTAGACCAATCATGACCGTTTATCTCATAAAATGCTTGCTATTAATTAATATGAGGCTGCAATCTTTTCTGATAAAACGTCAGCATGTTACTGGAAATGTAGGTATCAACATGCAATGATTTATACATCACATGCTGCCATGAGCAGAATGAAAACATTATTTTATACAACATAACTTGTTTGGAAACTGAAATAATATAAATGTCCATTGATTAAAAACACAATTTCGATTCGGTGCAAGCCAGTTTATAGCGTTTTGATGTAAGCAACTACCACGATATCCTTATCTTGTGATGCGCACTATTGGTAGCATTGGGAACTCGGATCAATTCAAAATCTGTTCACGCAAGCTATAGGTTCTACTAGCATTTTTCTACATGTCTAGTATGAGTGTATATTCAAATGTTCCGCTCAGTACATTTCTCCCTCTCAGCGCATTGATATTAGTATAAGCCCTCCTAGTTCTGTGAATCCCCTTTCATCGACAGGTGCAGATGCAGAGGCAGCATGACATCACAGCGTCATGTTATAACGTTAGTTAGTGTCGAGACTCCACGTATGAGAGACGTGCTGGAGCTCAGTCTAGTATCCCGCCTAATTCAGACAATAGAACAGAGGTTTTCTATTAATTAGCGGATAAATACATAATACTTTTATTTACAAGTATTATCGTGTGATATTAATTAATTTCTACTAGTTACAGTAGATTCAGTATTAAGCCTGCAGTTAAACGAACAAGTCGCGTTCTAACACTGCTCTGATTCTCTAGTAACAAAGGCCTCTTCGCGCCCTTTGTATTTATACTAGAAATCGTAGGAATAAAACTTCCTTATAAGTTTTATTAGTTTCAAGTAAATTACTTAAACATAATTTACATATTCTCCGTATTAAAAGTTCATTAGATTCACTTATTAGTTCCACGTAAGTACATAGCGCGTGACGTCATCACTCACCAAGAAGCTATAACACGTGAGCAATCAAGTGCTAATAACTTTAAATACCTTCATTCTACAGTAAATTTTATTACCTTTAATTTGAGATACAATTCATCGGTAAATCACAAAATTTACTAAATTACTTCCAGTGGTGCAACACTATTCGCGCCATTTTACAATTCATTGTTTCAACGTGTTTTAATTATTATTCAGTGTTCATATATTGTTTCTTCAAGTGTTTACAAGTATTAATAAAGTGCAAAGTTTTTTATTACATTTTAGATTGTTAAACCAATATGATTCCTGTGATCTCTGTACCCAGTGTCCTCGTGATATAGTCCACTCTTGCTCTAAATGGTCCTCCGCTTCTCAGAGAAATTTTCCTATGTATTGCACATACATTGTTTCACTCCGTCCAGAACATTTGTTCCTCTAAAACCTGAACCCTAACATTTGATCCTTGGACCGGGTATTTTACACCAGTACCCAAACATTTGTCCTCACGGTCCTGATACCGTACAAAATCAATCCATGGACTGTTCATTCATTTAGTATGCCATGGTCTTAAGGCTGACAGAATATTGACAACAAAGGAAGAAAGTAATTATTATTTGCAAAACCTGTAACATTTTATTCATGGAATAGTCTTAATAAATCCTACTCGAGATTACAAGTTTCATCAGATAAAATTGCTCGAACTTTGTTCTTGCAAATATATATGGGTAGATGAACTCGTGATCTCTCATGGGATTACCTATGACTATTCAACTCACATGCCACAGGTTTGATTTTGACCAATAACGTTTAGCAATTTCTCGGATACAGACCAATCACGGCCGTTTATCTTGCAATATTCTTGTAGAAATCGCAAGGATGGTGTTTTATCATGATAAAATCGTCTGTTCGTTACTGGAGAGGCAAGTATCAGTGTGCAGTGATTAATAGTCAGATGCTGCCAGTAAGCAGCACGAAAACAGATTATTTTATACAACATAACTTGTTTGGAAATTGAAATAATAGAAATGTACAATGATTAAAAACACAATTTCGTTTTGGTGCAAGTCAGTTGGTGTGCTTTTATTCTGTTCTGCTGTTAGGTTACCTGAATTAAGTTAACTATGTCTTATATGCAGCATTGGTAACATTGATCACTTGATCATTGGTAACTCAAATCAATTCACGGATGGTTGATTCATAGTATGCCATGCATGATCTCGCAGCTGTTAGTTTTGTTTTTATACAACAAAGTATGAAAGTAATTATTATTTGTATAATACGTTACATTTTATTCATGGAATAGTCTTAATAAATCCAACTCGTCAACTCTCTTGGGATTACCTATGATAAAATTCAACATAACCCAAATAATAATTTTCATCTGATGTTTTTTCACTTAAAGGAAAATTGTTTTCAGTCAATGCACCCCACTAACATCCACACTTGCCATACAACACTTATTTTACATGGGCCCATCCCATCCTGTACTACGGGATATTAGCACTGTTCTGACTGGAGATTCAAACCTGCAATGATCTGACTGTTGCTCACCCAGGCTATAAAGGCGTTTACCACCCTCTTTGCAGCTACTAGTGAAGCCCAATGCTTATCCTGCCAAAGCCAAACTGACCTCATTGCCGTGTATAAAATTGGGCGTAACAGCAAAATAAGTATTTGACATGAGAATATTATAGGAGAAAAATTCCTCCGGCACTGGGACTTGAACCCAGGACCTTTGGCTATTCACGCCAATGCTCTACCAACTGAGCTAAGCCGGAGCTCAATTCACAGCACCAGATAGAACCTCTCTCCTATGACTAATATTCTCATGTAGTGTCCAACAGAGACAATAATCTGTGGTTCATGATTGCTTATATATCTATCTTAAGTATTTGACAGTTATGAATAAGTTGTATTTATCATTTAAATTTTATGACTGAACAATTATTAATTATGAAATCAAATGAGCATCACTTTCAGTCAGAGGCACCGACTTGGAAATATTTCTGGGGGGCAAGAACTTGCTTTTCAGTATATATACATAGGCCTTACATGATAAAATCTTAAGTCTTGGGGTGGCAGAAAGTACTTTGCCCCCCTAAGTCGGCGCCTATGCTTTCAGTCTTTGTAAATGGAGGGTGGGGAAGGCCAGCATGCAAGTAATTAGTTGGTATCCCTGCAACTATAACCCGCTCGTCATTTACTATAAGAGGAAACACTTACAGTTTCAGGTTGAGCAGCTTTTCTTGCACCGTCCAGTTCGACTACAAACGTGTGATCGCTTTCCCAGCTGCCATTTTCTAAGTCTGACACCTGGACAGCCACATTCAACTTGTTTTCTGAAACATTCAATTTACATTACCATCATATTCGGTGTAAATTCTTATTTATTTCATACACATACACCAAAATATAAATTATTTCACTTTGCTAGCTGTTTCAGTTGAAACAGTGGCGGCTTGTGTATAGGCATTGTGGAACTGCAGCACCCCCTATTTCCATTTGATATTATCGATAACATTTAATAGCAAGCCCCCTTTTTTTTTTAATTCTTTCTTTAAACTTGTACAATCCTTAAGCTTAATACCAGTTTATTAAAAAGATAAAAGAAAATCTTTGTATAGTAAAAGATAAAGAAAGAATGGAGAAAGAAGAAAGAAAGAAAGAAGAATGGAGAATCCAGGCATTTATTCCATCACATGTAAGGAATGTGGAAAGATATACATCGGGGAAACAGGCCGGACCTTCAATGTTAGATTACGCGAACACGAAAGAGATGTAAGAAACAAGAAGTGCAATACTGGTTTGAGCCAGCATATGGTTGGGGAAGGTCACAGCATAGGTCACTTCGAAATTTTAAAAATCGAAGCTGACAAGATCCGCAGAAAAATTTGCGAAGCTTCCCACATCGCGGAGAGTGGAGAAATCTGTCTCAATAACTATGAGGGGGATTTGGGGGAGCCATGGCTAAGCATTATTAAGAATTTGCGAAGTAAAAGACCCTTACCTAAATTTCCCTGTATTTCCCCAAGATGTGAAAATGACTTTAACATTCCCAATGCGTGGATACAGGAACACTATAGAAGCAACAGATACAGAGAACGTGAACTTGAGGACAATACAAGCAACGACGAACAACAACAACAACAACAGTTGAACAACACGACCGTTTGTGAAAGAAGTGATCCATATAATCAGTCTGACTGAGGAAGGCCTGGAGGGCGGGCTGAAACGTCTTGTGTTATGTGTTTTTTATTGTTTTTAACCGATCTTTTAACCACTATCATAACTAAGTGTTTTTATCAATTGTTAGTCACTTTTATGGTATTAAGAAAATCTTTGTATGGTTTTGTGCGCTTCACAGTTGACTGTTGTGCGCATGCAGACATAGGAAGCTGCGAGGGAGAGAGATAGAGCACTGTCACTTCCACAGTGCCTACCCTGGTGTACTGGTGGATTTTTTTTTTATACTCCACGTGTGTTGTGCTTAAAAACCCTGTACCATAGTCTCGAATGTGATAAAGTGTAGAATTAGATTATCTTGTTTCCAGCTTTTCTATTGGATTAATTTTTTTTGGTTCTTTTAATTAGCAGAAAACTTTAACCATGGCAGATCAAGGAGAAAATTATTGATCTTTTCACAGAAATTAAAACAAGAAGAATGGATTTCATTTTTAAACAAATAGATCAAGCTTGAACTGTAACAATTTAGATTAAAGTAGGTAAACATTTTTTATTTTGTTTTTTCACGATTTCATCAAGTTTCTGAATGAATTTTCTTTTTATATATGTATGTTTCCTTTTACACAATTTTTTCATAAAAGCTAGAAATTTTCTGGAGCAGCACTTCCACTAATTTTAACTACGAGCCACCACTGAGTTCAGAGTAATGACAGGTTTTCTCAAAAAACAGATTTATGTATAATCTGTAGAGGAATCATACTAGGGTTTTTCAGCCCAATAGAATCTCCCTAGGATTTTGGTCTGGTCGAATTGAATTTTGTGGCCAGTGTTGACACAGTACTGGGCTACTGTGGACTTGTCTGGGTAATACAGCCTGACACATCTGTGATGTTCATTGCATCTTTCCTCTACAGTGCGGTCCGTCTGTCCAATGTAAACATCTCCACAGACAACATTACCCAAACAAGCCCGGAATAGCCCAGCACCGTGTTGACACTGGCCACAAAATTAAATTCGATCAGAAACAGAATCTTAGAGAGGTAGAGATTCTACTGGGGTTGCACTGTTGCAAAGACCTTGGAAATCCAGATCCAAGGCTGAAACTTCAATAGGGATGGCGGTCTACAACTTAGCCAGGCCTGGAAGCCAATATTGGCAACTCTCACTCCCAAATAACATAGTGGCCCTGAGAGACCAATTTCGCACCTCACAACGCCATTAAATTCAATTTTTCTTTCTAACCAATCAGAGCTTTCCATTTAATTATTCCATTTTCTAATTTTCCTATTGGCCTCACCCATTATAGCATATCCTGTCTTTCCTATATACATAAAACAGACATTTCCCAACCCAGCTAGCTTTTCCCAGAAGATGGCAGCAGAAACAGTTGCTGAAAGCTTGGAACAAATCCTCTAACTCACCCGGTTGGAAGCCCGAGAAACAATAATACATTCTCAACTCTGTGAAGGCCTCAAGACATAGTAAGGTGAAAGGTAAAGTGATCCCTATACAGGCCATGGAGGCCCAGAGGGCTCCAGGAGGTTGAAGCTCCCAGATTTTGGACATCAGCACATGAAGGTGGTAAGGTTGTCAGCCTATAACTCCGACGACCTCATCGGGAACCGAACCCGCGACCTTCTGGTTTGTAGCGCAGCGCCTCAACCATTACGCTACGGCGTACCCCCTCAAGACATAGTAATTGAACTATTTGCATATAAAGAGGCCAGATGGCAAAAGCAATTGATCAGAACAATTTGATAAGAAAACACGTATGAAAATAAGTATAAAAATTGTCATACAAGTTATGAGACATTCCTGTTTGCAGTTTTCTGAAAAGAAATACCTATAATTTGTTGACTTATAAATTTTGGTTACAAGTAGGGTTCGGATGTTTATGACATGTCATATTTTTATCCTGACCTCCGTTCTCACTGCAAACACAAATCAAACATGAATTGCACGCTTGTTATCCTGATTGGACCGTTTTTATTTTGCATATAAAGTCATTTTAGGTTGTTTTGTGGTATTGGTCATATTTTAGCCATATTTGTAATTTGTCATATTTTAGTTATAATTTCAGTAATAGAGCATGTACTACATGGTGAATTAAAATTGAAATTTATTTCATTAATTTAATGTTTATGCCAAATTAATAGATAACTTAAAATTTAAATTAATGCAACTGTTCATATTTTATAGAGAAACGCAAGATCTACAAAATATTACAAGTATTTGGAGCTGATGAAGCGAGCAAAAAGGAAAAAATTCTTTAAAAATGGAAGTTCATTACTAGGGACCGGATTCTTAGGTTTTTACCTATTTTTTTCCTTACTTCCAAAACAAAAAGCGCTCATATACTTTTTCGAATCATGTCCATAGGATTCACCCACATTAATTCTGTGGT
Source organism: Ectobius pallidus (assembly GCA_964059195.1). Classification (NCBI taxonomy): domain Eukaryota; kingdom Metazoa; phylum Arthropoda; class Insecta; order Blattodea; family Ectobiidae; genus Ectobius; species Ectobius pallidus. The sequence continues at coordinate 4,753,074 of CAXKWD010000001.1, forward strand.
ACCTAAAAATACCTAAATGAGGTATAAAAACCTAAATATACCTAAACGGGATATAAAACCTAAAATATCTAATTTAGGCTACTTTTTTGTCTTTTTTGTTTGTCGGTTGAGAAATCGGTATTTTGCGGAGAGACAATTTTTGTCGGGTTGAAATTAATACCACCAGCGTATCATTCAACCCATTGTCGTCTAGGATGGACAGTATTTAGAGAGGAAGTGTAAGAGTACCGGCGTATTCCTTTAAAAATATTCGTATGAACAACCGTTGTTGCCGTGTATGAACAAGGATATATATATAGATTTCTGTGTTTTAAAGCGCTTGTTTGCCTTTAGTACTTCCCTGTTATTCACTGAGTGGTCACACTGTGAGTTTTAAGAAGACGTGTTAATTATGCCAAAACAAATTAAATCGAGTTTATTACGGCAGTGGATTGGCGACGATCTGAATTTCACTACAAATGGCAAAGTAATATTTTGTCAAGCCTGCCAGAAACACGTAGGCCCTAAGTGTTATTTACCTTTCTAGAAAAGGGGGAAGTTTTCGTCCCTAGTTGATCTGTTGTGTGGTTAGCATGCATAACGACCGAAGAAAGGAAAATAATCAGTTTTACATTAACCACATCCAACCATAAAGTATTTTACTCAATAAATTAGAAGCATCGCATTCGAATCCTGAGAAGGGTAGTGTCTAGATACAGTATTAACTATTAACTAAGACATAACAGGAAGAACTTCACAGTTGAGAATCTTGAAAGATATTTAGTGATATACTGTAACCAGGAAATGTGAGGCAATCTTATTTTCACTGCTTCTTTTGATTGTTTATGCTTTCTTTCTTCAATTGTATAATATTGTACTAAAGCAAGTTTACACAAATTTAAGTCAATTTTGTTAAGTTAAACTTTACAAGTATTATGTATAGAATCCTATGTAGCACATTCAAATTCATTAAATCAATTATTCTACCCGAAAACGATATTTTGGAGAAAAAACCTAAAAAAAACTATTTCACCTAATGGAAAACCTAAAACAGTGTTTTTAAAAACCTAAAAATCCGGTCCCTATTCATTACAAATGAAACTGTAAATCACGAAAATTGTTAAGAAATGATTATCTGATTGAATTCATGTGTTGCAAGAATTTAGTATCTTTATACATTTTCAATTGGAATATTTATTTTTTGGAAATACGTTCTTTTATAAGGTCATATTTCAGATTTTTGGGTCATATTTAGTCAATTTTAAGGGCATATTTGCGATCATATTTTCCACTTCTTTAGATCATAAACATCCAAACCCTAGATATGAGTAAAATAAATAAATACAAAATACAGCAAAATATGAGTAACAATATATAACTACTATCTTTTTTACAACAACCTACTTTTAGGAACACTTATTGAATATGAATGCTTTTTTGTGTGCATTAAAATAGCTATTTATGTATCAAGTACGCAAAATAATGCTTTAGCGGACGAATCTAGTATAGGTGGATGAGTCCGATCAAGTTTTTGTGTACGTGGTTCATACAATATTTTTAGTAAAAGCTCTGTAAATTATATGAAATGAAACAAAAATACCGTATAATTAATTATAATGAAATGTAGGCAGCCATTTGTTACCGTCTTATTCTCACAGCGCCCTGAATCGCCGAACAATGAACCGTACATACCAATACGAAATGTGGTACATTATATGAGTCGCTTTTTGTAAACAATAATGCATACGAACTAATATTTATGACAAGCTTGTGAAAATATGAATGATAATCCCGAGGAAATTTCAATCCAAGCCAGAAACATTGAATTGGAGCTGGTGCCAGCAACATCATGGCAGCAGTAGACGGAATATATTGCAATTAAATACTGGTGCAAAGATGGTAAGTAATGAATGAAGATGTGAAAAGTTGTTGGCTTATATTTGTTGTTATGTGATGAAGTAGGCTACCTTGTTTTGCGAAAAACCCTGGTAAAGTTTCTGATTATCATAAAGAAACATGTTGGCTTAGATTTGTTGTTTTATGACCAATTATATGCAAAAATCCAAGTTAAGTTGGTGTGACTGGTCAATGCCATCTGGATTTTGTTTATAGATTGGCATGACGACTTTAAGTACTAGGCCGATAAAAGTGCATTTTGAATGCAGTTTGAATGCAGTTTTATGCAATTTTAGCGGCCTTGGTTGCTAAAATGCAATTGTTCGGCTTGTTACCAGTCCGATAAGCAGCTGTTTTAGAGAGCGTGCACTAAAATGAATTGCAGGCCCATTGAATATCACCCATGGCAATAACAAAATGTTAACCATAACAATACCATATTTCTGTTTAAGTATTTCAGGAAAGTGTACTTCAATACTATAATAATAATGTCAACTCTCATGTGAGATACTCACTCAACATACCTGGATGTTTATACTGCTTTTCAGTGACTTTCAACTGTTCTCTGAGTCTCTCTATTTCTTCTTCTCTTTCAGTCTGTTCCATTTCAACTCTTAGTCTAAATTCTTCAAATTCATCTTCTAGATCAGTGAACTGTAAAAGAAATCAACAATAACAACATTACAATGTACACATAGTGTTGTACGGAGACTTGCGGCTGTGATTATTATTATCATGTAAATTCTTCAATAAACCATTCAAGAATTGCTAAGGAATTAAGGAAGTCAGCAAGCATGCACAAAGTGGTAACCACAGCACTAGAGCAGCAATATTTGCAAAGGGTACGATTATATGAAAATCTGGCAATTTGTGAACACTGATATAATTGTCCTAGGACAATTGCTATTTGGAAGAAGCAAAATAAAATCAAAACATGCAGACAAACATGTATACAAGCTTTGTGGCATATCTATTTATGCATGCTGAAAATTACAGATAAAAAAAAAAAAAAAAAATACTATCTTTGTCTTCTGACATCTAGTGTCTTTGACATACCGTATATACTCGAATATTACCTACCCCCGAATAATACCCGAACCCAATTTTTTCGAAAGGAAATTTGGGTAAAAAAATCTATAGGCCTCTATATCTAATTATTTTGCCAGGTTTATTCTCAATTTAACAGTTATAATTAACTTTACATATCATAAAAGAATTAAATATGGTAGGCTAAAATGAAATTATAAAAATAACATGGCAACAGCCAGCCGGAAATCTTGCCGCCTTATACGTGCTAGGTAAGACTTTCAACAACAACAACACTCTCCAGCTATTAGCTGATGTGCATTCCACTGGTCTGACCCAAGGTCAAAGTCTTGTGGAAATTCACCGAACTTTTCCCAAATTAGTGGTTTAGCTTGGCATCTATACATTTAAAGCTTTGTTTCACTGCCAGTTGTGGTGGACCATGTGCATAAGAAAGCATCTTCTTTGTCTCATTTTCCTTTCATTACAGCTGTGCTACTGCTATACTATACTGTGATGCTACTACAATGCATTGTACTATATTGAGCCGATATGGACAAAATGTCAAAATTCAGATGAGAGGAAACCAGTATTCAAATAATACCCACACCCTAGTTTTTCATTTGCGATTTTTAAAAAAAAATATGCGAGTAGATTCGAGTATATACGGTATTTTATTATGAAATCTATACCCTTAGCAACCAGGGAAGGCGGTTGAGGCCAGGTAGATTCCTTCACCCGCATGGACCCTCACATTTACAAGGGCAGGATATTTAGGGCCAACCGTAATTTCCTCCCCATGAGTCACCTAGTCTACTTCAATCAATCAATCTTAATTTTTTTTTAATATGTCATTTTATCTTAAAATGTTTGTTATATATCAATTCTACATATAATTACAAGAAAAATTACACCAAACAATGTATAATTGACTTTAATAGGAACATTTCTAACAAATACATAAATAAAAGTTACGAGAAAACTGCTTTCAAGTCCTATGTTCCTATTAAAGTAAATTATACATTGTTTGGTGTCATTTTTCTTGTAATTGTGTGTAGAATTTATATATAACAAACATTTTAAGATAAAATGACATATTAAAAAAATCCAAGATTGATTGATTGAAGTAGACTAGGTGACTCATGGGGAGGAAATTACGGTTGGTCCTAAATATCCTGCCCTTGTAAATGTGAGGGTGCATGCGGGTGAAAAAACCTACCTGGCCTCAACCGCCTTCCCTGGTTGCTAAGGGTATAGTAATTACTGAGTCAAATGCAAAAGTGAAAGCAATAGGAAATATTCACATACTAAAATGTTGCAAAGGAAACTGTAGCTGGCAGGAATGCAAAATAGTTATTTATGATACAAGTGGTGAAAGAGAGATTTTATTTTGCAAGATAACCACAAGTAAAACAAAATCTGAAATGATAATTCTTTCACACTGGCCGTGTGTAAGCTAAGATGGAAAGGAGAAGTCAGACTGAAAAATTCAATGCCATAGCCAGGATTTGAACCAGGATGTTCGGCTTTCAGTGCCGCCATTGAGCTACCATGGCATCATGCCGGTACAACATTAAATTCTCCAACTGACTCACATATCCCGGTATACCACCAGGCGTTCTCAATAAGAGCGTTTACGAGTTTGTAAGTCACCACTGGGTTGGTACTCAGTTGGTTAGAGCAGCAGCACGGAGAGTCCAAGATCCTGGTTCAAATCCCAGCTATGGCATTGAATTTTTCAGTCTGACTTCACCTTTCCAAAACAAAATCTATCTGCAACTAGCATGTGCCCGCGGCTTCGCCCGCGATAATTATTTCAAAAATTAAAAATTAAGAGCATAATAGTAAAATCATTATATTTATTAACTCCTAAATCACGTGGACTACATACCACGATTAGATAGCATCGTCTGGTAAAAGCGACCTCAGATTCGAGTTTCTTGGCCCAGAAAACCTCTGTATAGTGAGATTCGTCCAAATAAAACAACGTTTGACCATATTTAGGGCTTACAACATTCAAGCGATCTCGAAAGTTTTATTTTCAAGGTATGACAAAATCAGCCAAAGCCAACTGTAATTGATTTGACATTGAAATGTATAACTGAAAACTTATGTTTTGAAAACGCAAAAAACGCATGTTTTTTGCCCGTTTTTCACTCATAACTCACGAACGAAAACTGAAATTAAAATTCCGTCTTCGAGGTGCATTTTCCGACCCTTCAGCCCACCTATGTTTAAAATTTCAGATCTCTGCGTTCAGTAGATTTCGCTGGACATCGAGGACAATTCCTTTTATTAATATTAGACCATGGGCTACCAATAGCAAACCCTCCCCCCCCCCCCCGTGGGATTTTCTGGCACACATATTTTTTTGTTGATATTGTCGTCTAGTTTAAGATTTTAGTTGTTTGCCCCTTATCAATTACAGCATTTACCCGGAAACCTCGGAAAACCACGGAAATCCGGAGAAAATGGGTTTGTTTTAATTTTTTATTGTTCTTTGCCCCTAATATTCCCAGAGAATTTCTGACTCACATATTTTTGTTCGTATTGCCATCTAGTTTAAGGTTTCAGTTGTTTGCCCCTTACAAATAGTTTTAATTTTTTATTGTTCTTTGCCCCTAATATTCCCAGGGAATTTCTGACACATATTTTTGTTCACATTAGAATATGAAGGGTGTGCTGCCAGGTTTTCAATCGCTTTCATCCCTTCAGCATCATTATTTTTTGTCATGCTGTAATTGGTAAGGGGAAAACAACTGATACCTTACTAGTTGGCAGTTCCAACACAAAAGCATATGAGTCAGGAATTCTCTTCGAATATTAGGAGCAAAGAACAAGGATTTAAAAAGAAAACATTGCTCCTAATATTCGAAGAGAATTCCTGACTCATATGCTTTTGTGTTGGAACTGCCAACTAGTAAGGTATCAGTTGTTTTCCCCTTACCAATTACAGCATGACAAAAAATAATGATGCTGAAGGGATGAAAGCGATTGAAAACCTGGCAGCACACCCTTCATATTCTAATGTGAACAAAAATATGTGTCAGAAATTCCCTGGGAATATTAGGGGCAAAGAACAATAAAAAATTAAAACTATTTGTAAGGGGCAAACAACTGAAACCTTAAACTAGATGGCAATACGAACAAAAATATGTGAGTCAGAAATTCCCTGGGAATATTAGGATCAAAGAACAAAGATTTTTAATAAATTAAAACGAACTCATTTTCTGCGGATTTTCGTGGTTTTCGGAGTTTTCCGGGGATATGCTGTAATTGATAAGGGGAAAACAACTGATACCTTAATCTAGATGGCAATACCAATACAAAACATATAAGTCACCAATTCCCTTTGAATACTAAGAGCAAATAACTAAGATTAAAACAATTAAAACAAAGTAATTTTCTCCGGATTTCCGTGGTTTTCCGAGTTTTCTGGGGAAATTCTGTAATTGATAGGGGGAAAACAACTGAAACCTTAATCTAGATGGGAATACCAACAAAAAAAACATATGAGTCAGAAATTCCCTTTGAATATTAGAAGGAAAAACAAAGATTGAAAAAATAAAACATTGTCATTTTCTCCGTATATACGTGGTATTCCGGGTTTTCCGGGGATATGTTGTAATTGGTCAGAGGCAAACAACTGAAACCTTAAATTAGATGACAATACCAACAAGAAATATGTGAGTCAATAATTCCCTGGGCATATTAGGAGCAAAGAACAAAGACAAATCAAAACAAAGTCATTTCTCCGGATTTCCGTTGTTTTCCGGGGATATGCTGTAATTGATAAGGGGTAAACAGCTAAAAACTTAATCTAGATGGCAATACCAACAATAAATATGTGATTCAGAAATTCCCTGGGCATATTAGGAGCAAAGAACAAAGAAAAATTAAAACAAACTAGTTTTCTCCGGATTTCCGTAGTTTTCCGGGGTTTCCGGGTAAATGCTGTAATTGATAAGGGGCAAACAACTAAAATATGAAACTACATGTCAATACCAACAAAAAAATATATGAGTCGGAAAATCCCACGGGGGGGGGATGGGGGGTATACAGTAGCCCACGCTCTATATAGATAATATGAATTATAATTATACCTTCTCTAATTTGTCAAACATCCATTTAATGTAATCCAAACCCACCTATACCATTGGCAACAATATGTTCTGTGAATTTGTTTCGATAATTCTATGTAAAAAGGGCTTAAATATTTTTAAAAACATTTAATTTTTGGCATTTAGAATCAGAATTTTTCAAAATCCCTTCTTAGTGAGCATCTACATTATGAAACGAAGGTACTATCAAAATTCCAAGTCTCTACCTGTTATAGTTTAGGCTGTACGTTGATTCCTGTCAGTCAGGACAAAGCCTTTTATATATATACTAGCTTAAAAGGCCCGGCGTCGCCCGGGTTTCTTATTTTGTAATTGGAAATTAACTTATGAAGGACTTTAGATTTATAAATTCTAGGTCCTTATATAGGTATTTATAATTTGAAGTAGAAAGAACGACTTATCACACTCAAACTATCCCCTAAGAAAATGTTTGAAATATCTTTTATGGCTATATGTAGAATTTTGCATCCCATCGCTTGTACAGTACACAGTAAGCCCGGGAGGGGTTCTAATAAGAAGAAACCGAAATTCCGGTAACATAAAATTGTATTATCGTGGCTGAAAATTTTGTTTCTCACTGTCATGTTACCATAAAACCGTTTTCGGAATGAAATTAAACAGAAATACAATATCACTTTCATACATCTCTTCCCAAAACATATTACCTTACCTCGTATTGTTTTCTCTATTTCCAGGCTAGAGGAAGTAATGTGACTGCATTATTTTCGTGAATTTCATTCTGTGATATAATAATATATATATTACCATACCTCGTATTGTTTTCTCTATGTCCAGGGTCAAGAAAGTTATGTGACTGCATTATTTTCGTGGATATTGATAGTTCTCTCATTTGTTTCTCTCATTTGTCAAATTTATTCTACTTTCATTTTTTTTCCAAGGCCCGCTGGTAACAATATGTTTTAATGTCAAATGTGATTCGGATTCGATAATTCTGTGTAAGAAGGGATTAAGTATTCTCAAAAACATTTGATTTTTGGCATTTAGAATCTGAATTTTTCAAAATCCTTTCTTAGTGAGCACCTACATTATGAAACGAAGGTACTGTCAAAATTCCAAGTCTCTACCTGTTATAGTTTATGCTGTACGTTGATTCCTGTCATTCAGTCATTCAGTCAGTCAGGACAAAGCCTTTTATATATATAGAGATATTTAATGCAGCTTCATTTATAGTGGTTTGAACATCCGAGGTTATAATCAGGAGTCAGGTTATCTTTGTAACAGTAGGCCATGTTCATATAATTAATGATGTTCCTCTTTTTCTAATGTTGATGTGTTTATGAAATGAGTTAATTTCAGTTGATATTAATTTCTCATGATATATTTTCATGATATTAAACTTCTAATGAATACGATACAGAATGAAATAGCAGTTATAAGCTATGGTAAGTAAATATCCAATTCCGTATTTGCCTTTACAATGGAGGAAACCATGAAAGTGCATCTTCTTAATACACTTGGTTGTTGTTGTTACATTGTTATGTTGTTGGTGCATTACTGCAATTGCTGATAGCTAGTCCTATTCCCTGTGATTTTTGCTACCACTGTAAAAAATTTAACACTTAAAAAGGCATAATGAATTTTATAATTTTCAATTTTTATCAAACTGGACCGCCGGAGTGGTCTTGTGGTTAGCGTCACTGACTACAGATACGTCGGTCTGGGTTCGATCCCCGGTACCTCCTCTGATTTTTTCTGAGGTAGGGAGGTCTGATAGGGGTGCACTCAGCCTCGTGATTCAAATTGAGGAGCTACTTGATAGAGAAGTAGCGGCTCCGGTCATGGAAACCACCAGTAACGGCCATGGGTGTCAGCATGCTGACCACATGCCCCACAATCCTGCCATCTGCTTATGGTAGATGAGGCAGCGGTTGGGTGGTAGGCCTTGTCCCTTCAGGGATGTAGTGCCACGGAATTTAGTTTAGTTTAGAATATTGAGAATATTATAGGAGAAAAATTCCTCCGACACTGGGACTTGAACCCAGGACCTTTGGCTATTCGCGCCAACGTTCTACCAACTGAGCCCTAGGGCAATCAGTCATAGGAGAGAGGTTCCATCCGGCGCTGTGAGTTGAACTCCGGCTTAGCTCAGTTGGTAGAGCGTTGGCGCGAATAGCCAAAGGTCCTGGGTTCAAGTCCCAGTGTCGGAGGAATTTTTCTCCTATAATATTCTCATGTAATGTCCAACAGAGACAATAATCTGTGGTTCATGAAAGTTTATATATCTAGTTTAGTTTAGTTTAGTTTAGTTTATCAAACTGACTGTATTTAATAACCATATGCAAATATTTTTAACTAAAAGTGAGTTTTACATGTGACGAATACCAAAGTTGTGTGTGTTTTGTGACAAGTTATATTTACCTGTTTCTCGAGACTGGCTCTCTCGTCTATTGTTGAAAGCCTGTCACTGTCATCACTGTGGTCATCTTGTCCTCCTAGCATTTCTTCGTACTCCTTTATTTTAGACATGAGCTCTGAGAACTTCTCGTCGCTGAGTTTCTGTTCCTGGTCATAGAGATGGCGCTCTTCTTCCAGTTTGTTAGCCCAGTAGTCTTCACACTTCTCGTACTCCTATACAACATCATAATCCATTTCAATTTCAATAATAAAAGATTTATGATTATCATAAGTAATGTAATGTCATATTTATACATGAGCAATGCAGTTGTTAGGAGTTTATCTACAGTGTGTTTCATGTAATAGTTGGCCAATCATGTGGGTTTCTGCGTCGTGGCAGCCCCTGCTCTAACTCCCGAGCGATCTGGTGAAATATCTATGCAAATAAAGCCGCTATCGGTGTAATGATTCAGGTTCTCACATTTACAGATAAAATTACAATGAAAATAACCACATACCTCATCATAAGAGATGTTGGAAATGTCCTCCTCTTGCATCCTCACAACACTGGCATCTTTTTAGGGAATTTTCTTTCACGCGCATAAGTTCAGCTTCTGAGATAGAGTTAATTTCTCTTGTGACATTGTCTTTAACTTCTTCTAACAATATATGAATATTATTTATGGGGAAACTTGAAAAATAAAGTGTATAGGTCAATTTCCCATACATTAGAAGAACATAAAGAGAACAATACAAGAGAAATGAACTCTAACTTGGAAGTTAAGCGTATGCGCGTGAAAGAAAATTTACTAAAAAGAAGCCAGTGTTGTGTGGAAGCAAGAGGAGGACATTACCAACATCTCATGTGATGAGGTACATTGGTTATTTCTGTAATTGTGGGAACCTGAATCACTACATTGTAAGCGGCTTTATTTGCATAGATATTTCACCAAATCACTCGGGAGTTAGAGCTGTGGCCACCGCGAAGCAGAAACTTGCACGATTGGCAAACTCTTTTGTGAAATGCACAGTACGACGACTACTGAAAGATAAAATGTAAGAAGTAATTAATAAATTGCATTTACTAGTGAAAATATTACAATTTAACCAGATGATTATCTTACTAGACTGTGATCGTACTACTAAAATGTATTCATAACATGTACCTGTGTAGATGTTCTCTGTTAATAACAAATTATTGCAAGCATTGTTTGCTGAAATACGTAAGACACTATAATCACAGTATAAGCATTAATACAGTAAAGAAACTGTGTGTTAAAAGTCCTATGACAACATGTTGGCTGGACGACACTAGCGCTCCATGCGGAGATTGAGTAAAGCTACATTCTCATCATATGAAATGGCTTGGGAAAATACATAAACACATCGCAAAATATGTTATGTTAAAAGAGAAAAAGAGAAAAATACAGAATATTTTTATTTAATGCAAATCTAATTTTAAATTTAAGAAATAATAAAACAGATAATGTATTATATTCTAGTTAAGAAGAGGTAAACAATACCTAAATAGGCTACTGTTAAGGACTGTACCTAGGCCTAGTATTTTTCATTTAAAATCATTGCCCTTTAATATAAATTATAATTCAAATTATGATAATAAATAGCCTACATATTAATTACGTAAATTATATTATAGGTCTGTCACGTTGTTCATCCTGCACGTCATTGTTGACAGTGTATTTTGATTCTTTGCCTTATATGGCAATATACGACTTCAATTTATCGTAGGTCTATGTAGCGTCAATTACTGCAGGATGGACTTCATTAAACAAAACAAAAAATTCAGGAGCATTTGGAATTGAAGACACCGTCGGTACAGCAGTTTTAATTAACGAGTTTTTATAGGAATTCATAAACTGTCTGTTTTCGGCGTGTGTCAAGCATAGACGGTAATTTTCACTCAAATATTTTACATATTTTGTTACAAGGTTTTCTTGTCGACCATTAATGACCTATTTTATACACCAGAAATCATTACAACAGCATAAAATATAAAAATATTACATTAAAGTAACTTGAAACATAACCACACCAGAATCATGAGTAAGCCAGTAGACCTACAATAAATATTACTTATTTTCGTTCTTACCTTTCTGGATGTTTCAAGAAAGTGAAGAAATGCAATTCAGGATTTTGTCTTTTATTATTATTGAAATTTACAGTTGAATAATAAGGTCTTTTCGAATATAGCGTGTTCTAATAAATACAACACTCCTATTTATTTACTTACTTTATGGCTGCTACGATCGCTAGTAAATGTGCGCGCATGCTCGGCTGGCAGAAAAACAGGCTGAGTTTCTGTACTGTATTAATACTTATACTGTGCTATAATGCTGATACTTGAACAGATGTAAGTGTACAGAAGAAATCTTAAGCAGAACCACTTAATTACCATATTTTTCAGACTTAAAAATGCACATTTTTACCTTGAAAACAGAGTCTTGAAAGTTGGGTGAGTCTAATGGTCTGAAGTACACCAAAAAAATTAAAATCATGTTGAATATTGCCGCAATACCATAGTTATATACAAGGTGTTGTAAACGATAAGATAGTTACAAACTTTGGCACAGACTGTACATCAGTCTACTTGGCACATCGTAAAATAAGGGTAACTGGAAACCAGGTATACAATGTCAAAAGAAAGGAATTTTGAGTTCTTTTTTACGAAAGGATTTGTCTCCGCAGCGTGGATTAAATTAAGGCAATGATCTCTAAACAGCCTTGTTCCGTTACATTTACCTTATTCGGTTTTCTATGAATTTTCATTTAGAATCACATTAAATTCTATTTGCCTTCAGAATTCCGTCCTGAAATCAAGGTTCTTCTTATAGTCCGGACCATGTTACAGTCCAAAAAATATGGTATGTTACTGTTATAGCTCCCAGCAATGAATATTCATAAGATCTGTTATGTATTTCATTCATGTTTCTGAAGTACTTTATCTTGTTTATAGGTGATAAGGAAATTGCAATCAAGATTGAGGACAGGGTCCAACTGGCAAATGCGTGGTCTGCTGCCCCGCCTTGATTTTCTTTGAAGGGTCCTGGTTGACCAGTGATTATTATTATTATTACTATTACTAATACTATTATTACAGTTCTGGAGGCGAAGAATAGAGGAGGCCAAGGCTCAAATTGGGCTGTAGCGCCATTGCAGAGAGGGAGAATATTATTATTATTATTATTATTATTATTATTATTATTGTTGTTGTTGTTGTTTTAGAAGCTGAAAAATAGACAGGGGTGAAAGTTGAGTGCACAGACTGAAATGCAATTTGGGTCAAGAGAAATGGCAATGTTTTATGCTGATGTGAATTGAACAGAGAGTTTTAGGAAACCTTAATCATGATGGGGGTACGCGGTGGTGTAGTAGTTAAGGCACTGTGCTACAAACCGGAAGGTCACAGGTACGATTCCCGATGAGGTAGTTGAGCTTTTTCAATTTGGCCTAATCCTTCTGGTGGCACTATGACCCTTGGATGACAATGCACGGCCCCATACAGCTGACGCCACAGGGAATCAATTGCTTCAGTTTGGATGGGAGATCTTCGACCATCCCCCCTACAACCCCGACAATTGTTGAGGACACCACCAGCAGCCGACCAGAAAGCCTCGCCTGAGACTCCACCGCCACTGAGGATATCCACTGCAGTTGTGGATGAAACATTTGGCAAACAAATGTCAACTGGACTACGGCCTACAAGCCCGGACAATGTTCTTAATATTGACACCAGCCGTGAAAGCCTACAGTGTTTTATAAGAAAAATTAACTTTAAACACAGAATATTTTAAAGAAATACAAAAATTAAAATATGGGCCTACTAACAAATATATCAGAGTAAAAATAGAACACGTAGATAAAATATTTAAGAGGACATAATTTTCTTTACACAAACATAGATTTTTATGAAAAGTATTAGTTACTCACAATGGCTCTAAAAATAGGCTTACACAATAAGAAATAAATGATAAAATTATAAAAATAGAAGCAACATGATTTTGTAATGTACAAATTTACTACCATTCCTTAGAGTAAAACATTATTTACAATTGATAAAAAATGAGATAGTCAAAACTTAACATAAATCTATAACAACAAAAAAATGGAACAAACTTGTGTTCTTAAACCATTAAGTTAAAAATATGAGCTTTTCTTTCCACAAAAGTCTTAATAATATCATCATATGAGATCTTTGAAGCTAACTGATGTTCAATGTTAAAAATACTGAGATTTGTAAGGCGTTCTCGTGTCGTCCTGTTTCATAAGTATGTTTTATTATTTTTAACTTACTAAACCTCCTTTCATTAGATGCAACCGAGACAGGCACTGTTATAAACATTCTAAATGCTGTTGCCACATTCGGACTGAAGTCCACTGTGGCAAATTAAGATCAAGAGTATTGCAGGATTTGATGTGATATTTAAAACTGTACACTTCTATTAAAACTGTAAGAATGAGTCATTGTTTTTATTCACATCATTGTTAGGATCTCGTACTTATTAAAAAAAGGCTGCGGTATTTGTGTATTTAAAATGCTTCAAAATGGGTGGAACTAGAAATACCGATTAAAGTATTAATAATATGAGAAAATTGGTTTGTTTGTTCACCTCCCCAGATCCACAATAATAAAAGTAATGCTTTTGGCCATTTTGCACCCCTTAACACATGCGCTCGGGGGAGTTGATCCCCCTGCCCCCCTAGACTGAATAGCAATGTCATGATGTATGAGATGTGCAAATTGTCTTACCTGGCGTAACAATTCCAAACTCTTCTCCAGTTCGACACATCTTTCTTTCACGGTAGTAATCTCTGCAACATGTTTTTCTCCTTCTTCTTTAATTTGTTCTGATAGTTCTTCAATTTTCTTGTCTTTGCTTTCAGAATCACTAATACCTGAAGCTGTCGTCGTTTCTGCACTTACTGAAATGCACTCCCTATCATTATTTTGTTCAACACTTTCACTTGATTCAACCCGAGAGGAAGGAGGTATGTCTGTAGGAAGTTGATTTTTCAAATCAGATATGTGATTCTTCAAGGCACAGTTTTCTTTTGAACAAGCTTTCTTCTCATATAAAATTTTAACTATTTCTACTTTAACTAAGTCTAGTTGAGACTTCAAATCCCTGTATTGAGTCTCCAATTGTTCAACATCTTTAGTGTTCTCTAACGTATCACTGATCGCACCATTAGTACCGGTGCTGGAAAGTGGAAGGTTTGTAGCTTCAGAATCAGTCATATCTGGAAGATCCGTTCTTTGGTTCAGGACGTATTCCTGTCGACTAGACGAACTCCTACTCTCTTCCTAAGAACAAAACACAAATAGCATTAATATTAATAACAATTTATCACAGTCAATAGACTTGTATACAAGGCCTGGGATTGATTATTTAGTAGTGGCAACTATTTTATTTCTCCACATATAGCATACGTACATGGCTTTTGATATAATCACTACCATGGTGTACAACATGTTCCCAGGGATGAGTAAGTCTTTGGAACCCGCTGGCACTGCCTAATCTGTTGATAGTGCGAAGAGAGTGGTCGGTTGCCTGTAAAACATGACTGGGATGGTGTTCCCCCAAGGCAGAATGTTATTGTGGAGTAGTATTGCTCACTTTTGAAAAACAATCTGCGAGCAGCTCTAAAAAGAAAACGGCGACACTTCATGGATAATCCATCCAACATTCTGCAGGACGATGTTAGGGCGCATACAGCAGGAGTTGTGTCTGAACTGTTCAATCGCTGGGGCTAGGAGGTGCTCTATCACCCTCTGTACTCTCAAGATTTAAGTCCCTGCAACTTTGATCTAATCCTGAAGATGAAGGAGCCACTTTGTGGGATATGCTTTCGTATGGTTGAAGATGTTCAACAGGCAACTGACCACTCTCTTCACACCATCAACAGATTAGGCAGTGCCAACGAGATCCAAAGACTTATGGATCATTGGGAATATGTTGTATGCAATGGTGGTGATTAGATCAAAGGTCTGTGAAACTTAGAACCATGTATGGAGAAATAAAATAGTTGCCAGAATTAAAAAAACAACCCTTATATTACAAATATTATCTACTCTTATACAATTCAATGGCCCTAAATAGCGTCCTTGCTCGCTCGCTCGCTTCATGAGACATCGAGTATACTCGGCGATGTTCGTCTCTCGCAGTCTAAACTTTCATGACGACTTCAAAATTAGGAAAACTGTTTGTTTATTATATAAGGCCTAAGTGAAATGAACACAATGAACAAATATTCTAATTTTATTTTTACTTACAATTTTCATAGCTCTGAACCACAAACATTTTTAATAATCTACCAGTGTAAATTTCTTTAAAATCCTGGAGTCAATGAATAATGGCGGGCGAAGCCGGGAGCAACAGCTGTAAAATATTGATGGTTTAACTCTTGAAATATCGCTGATAATAATAACAATCCAAACAAACCATTCCTTCCCTTGAAACATTATATAATTTCTGAAAATTACACTGAATTGATCAAATAAAATTCACATCATATTCATGTCAATAAACAGTGGAGAAACAATACGTATTATGTGTTCACAGGTTCTTTGGAACTGCATAATCGATTCTGATATAGTTTTCCCAGGGGGCGCTTTCATATCGTGGAATGTACTCTAAAGCAGGAATTTTAGCTGTTTCATTAATTATTAATGGCTTAGTTTATGAATGATTCGCGTGCAAGTGTTAATAAATATAATGCTTTAATAGTTATTATACTCTTAATTTTTAATTTTTAAATTAATTATCGTGGGCGAAGCCACGGACACCTGCTAGTATTATAAATATTACTGTTAGGTTGAATTTAGTTATTTCTACATAATGCAATTACAAATGTTATAATTAGCTTGAGTTTATTATATTTCCTCTAAACTATATTGCTAATTTCTACATTTTATCCAGACTATGTAGGCATTTATTTATTAAAAATTTTCTTAATTCTCTCTGAAATTCTTGTCCTCTGAGTGATTTTAATGGAGGAGACAGTTTGTTGTGTGCCCATGATAAACACATCTTTATTTGTGGATGTTTTACTAAATCTAAATCTATTATAATCATCCTTATTCCTGGTATTGTAATGGTGTATATCGCTGTTTTGTATGATTTGTTTCTCCCTAATAAATAGTATTGCTTTGTAAGTATAAAGGCAGGGTGTCCACCAAGTAATGCTGAAGAAATTCCCGACTTATTCCCTGATTTTCATTGATCATTACAGAAATTCCCGACCAAAATACAGTGTGTCCACGCTAGAGGGATCGAGAAGTAAATGCTCGCCAGTTAAAACGAGATAAGGATATTGCTGCATTCTGCATATGACAGGAAAGGGAAACTCTCCGAGATTGTGCAACAATGTTTCCAGACCCCTCCACGCGCATGCGCGTCAAGAGCTTTCGTTTTGAAAGAAAGCCAGGCGCCATTCAGTAGTCGATCGCGCAGTGGAAAACATGTGGGATATGTTAAGGACGTTGTTTATCAAGGAGACAGACCAAGAAATTTGCAGGAACTGAGGGGCCGCATCACAAATGCAGTAGCGCTTGTGACTCCACAAATGCTAGAGAACACTTGGCGGGAAGTTGAATACCGTTTAGATGTGTGCAGAGCCACAAAAGGTGCACATATCGAGTTGTATTGAACATCATCTGAAACTCGGCCAGTTTGTATCAAGTAACAGTACAAGTTTATGTTACCAATACATTCTGTTCACTAGACATTATCACTTATTGATAGATGATATTGATAGACGAAAGCTCTTGACGCGCATGCGCGTGGAGGGGTCTGAAAACATTGTTGCACAATCTCGGAGAGTTTCCCTTTCCTGTCATATGCAGAATGCAGCAATATCCTTATCTCGTTTTAACTGGCGAGCATTTACTTCTCGATCCCTCTAGCGTGGACACCCTGTATAATTGCAAAGCACTTTCTAATGCCTGTGTAAGAAAAATCATAGGATTATACATACTTTAAATAAGAAAAAGAAGATAAGAAGAACGTAATTTTTGGCAGGAAAAGTTTATCTTCAAGAGCAGTTGAGGTTTTTTGGAAGCTGGCAGAAGGTAAAATTTTATTCATTTTCACCTGTTTTATGTGTGCCACAAATTTTTCGAATTTTCCCGGATATTTTAACAAATTCATTGACTTTTCCCGGAATTTCCCGACCATACGAAATTCCCGGCCTTTTCCCGGATTCCTGGATTTTCCCGACCAGTGGACACCCTGATAAAGGGAATAGATAGTGAATATATTTATACTTCTAAAAGCAGGTCTACATAAATCTCTGGTTTGCAAATTATTAATTAATCTGATACTTTTTTTGTAGGATAAATAATGTATTCAAATGCGTTTTAGCTGCACAACCCCATATTTCGATTCCACAGAGCAGGTGGGGGTAGACAATTCCAAAATAAATATGTTTTAGAAGGTTTACATCAGAGAAGATTTTGAAATATCTTAATAAAACATCTTAAAGCGCACTTTGTAGAACTACCAAACGGTGATGAACCTGAAATAATAGAGGAAGAATTACAGTGGGCAATAAAGCAAATTGCGAACGGGAAATCACCAGGTGACGACATGATCCCCATAGAGCTAATCAAAAACATAGATAAAAATGCAATTTCAAAGCTATTACAACTATGCAACATGATATGGAGAAAAAGAGAATGGCCTAAAGACTGGGCAAAAACAGTATTCATCCCCTTACCCAAACAAGGAGATAGTAGTGAGTGTGCAAATAACCGAACCATAGCTCTCATTTCACATGCTAGTAAAATAATGCTAAAAATAATACATAAAAGAC
Source organism: Ectobius pallidus (assembly GCA_964059195.1). Lineage (NCBI taxonomy): Eukaryota > Metazoa > Arthropoda > Insecta > Blattodea > Ectobiidae > Ectobius > Ectobius pallidus. The sequence goes on from CAXKWD010000001.1 coordinate 4,771,283, forward strand.
TAGAGAATTACCTGGAAGGAGAAATATCAGAAGTTCAAGCAGGTTTCAGGAAGAACAGAGACACGAGAGACCTGATTGCAATTATCAGATGGATTGTGGAAGAAGCTAAAGAGTACCAAAAAGATATTTATATTTGTTTTATTGACTATGCAAAGGCATTTGATAGCATCAACCACACCCTGATGTGGGAAGTAATGACAAAGATGGGAGTTCCTGACCATCTCATAATACTTATAAAGAGACTGTATGAATCCCAAGAAGCTAAAGTCAGGACATGTGACGGAGAATCAAGCTGGTTCCCAATCGGGAAAGGGTTAAGACAAGGATGTGTGCTGTCACCAGGCCTCTTTAACCTATATACAGAGCACATAATGAGAAATGCCAATCTCGAAGAATCTAAATTAGGCATAAGGATGGGTGGTAGAGTATTAAACAATATCAGATATGTGGATGATACCACTCTCCTTGCAGAAAATGAAAAAGACCTTGAAGAGCTAATAACAAAAGTACAGACAGAAGGAGATAAAGCGGGGCTTAAGTTAAATGTCAAGAAGACTAAAATTCTATCCCCCAAAAGAAGTCACATCAACATAGGTGGCGAATTAATAACAACTGTGGACAGATTTAACTACCTCGGGACAACAGTGACGTTAGAAGGAAGTAATAAAGAGGAAATTAAGAGAAGAATTGTTTTAGGCAAAATAGCAATGAAAAAATTAGAAAAGGTTTTTAAGGATCCAGATATCTCTAGAAGAACAAAAGTTAAACTTATTAAAGTGATGATATTCCCAGTGGTACTGTATGACAGCGAAACTTGGACATTAAGAACGGAGGAGAAAAGACGACTTGATTCCTTTGAAATGTGGGTCTGGAGAAAGCTACTAAAAGTATCATGGATCGAGAAAAGGACTAACTTATCCATAATAAAGGAAGTCAAGCCAGACATGTCACTAGAGGCAACAGCAACTAAGAATAAATTAATATATTTTGGTCAAATAATGAGAAAATCTAGCTCCTTGGAAAAAGACATTATGCTTGGTATAGTGGACGGCAAGCTTGGTAGGGGTAGGAGAAGAACAAGATGGCATACAGAGATTAGTAAAGCAACTAACCTAGGTTGGGAAGAAATTTTAAATGTAGTGAAGGACCGGGTTCGATGGAAGAAGTTGGTGAACATGAATGTCAAAAACAGGAAAAGACATTTCGAATAGACACGGCTGGCAAGCTCACTGCTTTGGAAACCCTTTCGGATCACCAGGGGTCGTCCTCGACCTGATGGACTACTACTACTACATACGAGGGAGAATCAAATGAAAACCACAATAATTTTTTTCCCACTATTTTGCTGCAGGAAGAATGTTTGCTTGTACATTATTTTTTGCACTCCTTAACTAATTAGTAGTACTTACGAATGTTGTTGCTGTGGATCGTAAGTTGACATTCCCACATGCAATCTTGTTGCTATGTGTGGTAAGTGTTTCCGTGCGGTTATGAATTTACTTACGCCACAACTCATAATACAAGCCTTCATGGAATTAGACGTCTTCATCAGACTTGAACTTCTGCCCTCCAAGGTGCTCCTTTAATGGACCAAAGATGTGGAAATCTGATGAGCACGGGCATTACCATGTAGAAGCAAAACACTTGCACTCAGCAGTATATGAATTCCCTGCACTTTGGCATCATCACCCGTCACATACAATTGAAATTAGGGACATTCGAGCGGTCCACCCTGTATTATGCTGATTTTCCTCTTTATTGTGTTACGCTTCAGCCTGTATCAATTTGCACTATTTTTCCACTTGTTGTTTTAAACTTACATTATTTTAAAACAAAATCAGGTAAACTGACGTAACAAAGTGCCAGTATGTTTTTGTTTAATCAATTATGATATGCAGAATATGTTTTTACTTCCTCTGCTCGTACCATAGGTACTATAGGTAGAGGAAGTATTGTTTTCGACCCCAAAATTCGAAGTTGAGTTTTTAGCATATATACACGTTTCAAGGCCCCCTGAATCCAAAATTTTTTTTTTAAACATGTCTGTGTATCTGTGTGTGTGTCTGTCTGTGTGGATGTCTGAGAAAAGGCTAGCTCCAAAACGGAAAATAGTATGAAAACAAAATTTCGTATTTGGTCCTGGTGCCTACTGAAGATGTGAGGCGAAGATTGGCGACAAGTTTCTCTTATTTTTTAAGGGGACTTTACATGAAGAAATTTTAGTTTTTCGCGATTTTCTCGAAAATGACTCTAACGATTTTCTTTAAATTTTGCACACGGATTGCTTACACTAAGAGCTAAAACTTTTATTTCAATCATTTTTTCGAACAAATTCACCCGCTATGAAAACACGCTCTTTCCATCGGTCAGGTGGGACACATTCATCCCAAGGTGTGACTTATATTTGAATTTTCCCACTTTTATTTGGGCAGAGGAAGTTATGTGACTTTCACATCAGATTTTTTAAAATTGATTTTCAAGTTAAGCTCCAGACTGATTCATTAAGCAGGGCTTACGGAAGAACAAAGGTCTAGTTTTTTTTAATCAGATTAAAATCGTCCAGCATCACCAGAACTATACAGATTTGTCATACCTTGACAATCGCACACTCACATAAAAATACAACAAAAAAGTCAAATTGGCCAGTTTTGGGATTTGAACCATGGAACTCCAGAATGTGAGTCGAAGACGTTACCATCTCGGCCACCTGGGTCAGTTTAATGGTCTAGTTTGATAAGCATATGTAAAGCAATAGTGTTATTTGTCACAGCTAACTGTATTTCAATTTCCAAAGCCTTATAAGATCACAGCAAAACAATATGATGTCATGATAACTGATTTGCAGTTCATAAATTCTATCTAATACGTATATTACCATAAAATAGGCACTAAATTGGGCATTACTTCGATACAGGTCAACCGATTTTATCCAATATCAATAGACATCTTCACATGGACATTATAAATGCGTATACCAAGTTTCATAAAAATCCGATAAAGCGTATTTGAGTTATCGCGCCTTTAAAATACACTAAATTGGGTTTTACTCCAGTACCGGTCAACAGATTAGGTCCAAATTCAATAGGTTACTTCTCATGGATGTCATAAATGCATATACCAAGTTCCATGAAAATCCGATACAGCATATTTGAGTTATGGTGCCTTTATAATATAATACTATTAAAATAGGCACTAAATTTGGCATTAATCCAGTACCGGTGAACCGATTTGGTTCAATATCAATAGGCTTCTTCCCATGGACGTTATAAATGTGTATACCAAATTTCATGAAAATCCAATAAAGGGTATTTGAGTTATGGCGTGTACAGACACATGGACAGATAGATAGACATGCTGCCTTTGAAAATTGTTATTCTAGCCCCGAATCCAAAAATAAAAATTGTATAAATATTACAATGTCAAGATGAAACAGAATGGGTTACCATAGGCATAAATTCCAATTGTTAAGATAAAATTTAAAAAATGGCACATTTAAGGCCCGGTCAAAAGTTCTTGAATGAAATAGACGCAACTTTTTCAAAGTTGTGAGGATATTGAAATGATTATTCAATAATTATTTTCTTAGATTTCATAATTTTGAAAACGTAAAGAAGAAATTGTCTCTTCTTAACGATCCCTTGAGAGTGAAATCGAGGATCTGCTATTGAAATTTAAATCTTAAGTTTGTGATTTTTAAGCAGATCGATTTCTCAAAAGAGAACAGAAAACGAGGTACTTGTTATATTAAGGGGAATATTTTGTGTATGCTAGATTTTAGTGCTGTTATTTGTGATTTGTTATTAACGGGGAGGAGACCCTTTAATTCCCTCTTATCGAGAGCTTAAAGGAACCGACCCGGACAGTTACCTAACGTCCCATCCTTACCTTCACGTGGTGCAGCTGTTAGTAGTCATGCTCAGCATGACGAACTAAAAGGAGGGGCTACTCACCAATTACTTACTTAAAGCGCTGGTCAGCTTGGTGAGTTTATGACCGAATCTAGTATCTCTTTCCCTTTTCTTTCCCATACTAGATTCCATCTTTATACTATCCTATCTAGCCGATCTGGGCTAAACTCTTGTTCCTTCGACTCCGACGGTATTAGAGTATTCGAGGCCTAGGGGATCATTTCCTCCTATTTACTCTACTTCCTCTATCCCCTCGAAAGCCGGTCTAGAGGCTTTAAGATGGCAGCCCCATCACTGGACTACCTCCTCCTTGCTAGCAACTAGTTGGAGGGAATTTCAATTGCTTTCAATTCTACAAAGAATACAAACCGGACTGATCACTTGGTCGCCCTCCAAAAAGATGGACGGAAAATTTTTTGTAGACGTAACAGTTCTTACAGGACTACTACGTGTCAGGATGATGATGATGATGATGATGATATTTGTGATTTTATTGGAAATAAATTCTTTCTCTTTTCCAATTGTAAACTTGAGCACTCTTTACATAAGGAAGCTAGTTCTTTTATCTCTGCTTGGTGTTCCACACAGCTCAATAAAACAACTAGATAGTTATTTACTGCAAGTCTACAATTGATGTAAATTTTCCTGGCATTGTGGAAACTAAAGCTGCTACTACTAGGAATAGTAAATATATAAACAAACCAGCAGGTGCCCGTGATTACTTACACATCTGCTAGATATTGTGCTTAAATCATTTATTTAACAGAAAAATAATTAAAACATTATATTTATTAACACTGACATCGTTTTACATAAATTGGAGGAAGTACGTAATTTTACTCTTAATTATATTGTTTAACATTAAAAATATAAATAAGCAAACAAAACGAATCTTATGCTACCATATGGGCATACAAATTCCAAATGAAACGATTAAAATGAACCATAGATTCATGAACCTTACCCAAATCATGCATAAACAATTTTATTATAACAACTGATAATTAAAAAAGAAACTAAAAACCTGGTTTCGAGGTGTATTTCACGATCAAAGTGCGCTACCCGGGGAAAAAAGACCTCAGATTAGAGTTTCCTAGCCCAAAATACCCCCGCATAGTGTTTTTCGTCCAAATCATTCCATGGTTTCCCATTAAGGCTTTGCTCGCGAAGCTTGTAAGCTGTAAAGAACATACTGATTAATTCGAACATTTCGATTAAAGGGTTGAATTTACTCATTATTTTACATAATCTACAACATTTTGAGATACATAATTTACTCAAATATAAACTTTAATACCTTCTCTAATTTTCAAAGTCTTGTTTCATTTATTTCCAAAGCCTTATGTAAAGACTGCCAACAATACACTGTTGTGAAGTGAACTATGATTTGGATTTGATAATTCTGTGTAAAAAGGGATTAAGTATTCTCAAAAACAATTGATTTTTTGCATTTAAAATCAGAATTTTTCAAAATCCTTTCTTAGTGAGCACCTACATTATGAAACGAAGGTACTGTCAAAATTCGAAGTCAGTACCTGTTATAGTTTAGGCTCTGCGTTGATTCTCTGTCTGTCTGTCAGTCAGTCAGTCAGGACAAAGCCTCTTATATATATACTAGCATGTGCCCGCGGCTTCACCCGCGATAATTATTTCAAAAATTAAAAATTAAGAGCATAATAGTAAAATCATTATATTTATTAACACCTAAATCACGTGGACTACATACCACGATTAGATAGCATCGTCTGGTAAAAGCGACCTCAGATTCGAGTTTCTTGGCCCAGAAAACCTCTGTATAGTGAGATTCGTCCAAATAAAACAACGTTTGACCATATTTAGGGCTTACAACATTCAAGCGATCGCGAAAGTTTTATTTTCAAGGTGTGACAAAAATAGACAAAGCCAACTGTAATTGATTTGACATTGAAATGTATAACTGAAAACTTATGTTTTGAAAACGCAAAAAATACACGTTTTTTGCCCGTTTTTCACTCATAACTCACGAACGAAAACTAAAATTAAAATTCCGGCTTCGCGGTGCATTTTCCGACCCTTCAGCCCACCTATGTTTAAAATTTCAGATCTCTGCGTTCAGTAGATTTCCCTGGACATCGAGGACAGTTCCTTTTATTAATATAGATAATATGAATTATAATGATACCTTCTCTAATTTGTCAAACATCCATTTAATTTAATCCAAACCCACCTATACCATTGGCAACAATATGTTCTGTGAATTTGTTTCGATAATTCTATGCAAAAAGGGATTAAGTATTTTCAAAAAACATTTAATTTTTGGCATTTAGAATCAGAATTTTTCAAAATCCCTTCTTAGTGAGCACCTACATTATGAAACGAAGGTACTGTCAAAATTCCAAGTCTCTACCTGTTATAGTTTAGGCTCTACGTTGATTCCTGTCAGTCAGGACAAAGCCTTTTATGTATATAGAGATATATAGATTAATTATTCACTTACCTTTCCTAAGCCACATGGAGGATTATCCTTCCCAACATCACTATCAGGTACATTCTGTGGAATCTTGCTAAGGCAGCCCTTTAATTGTCTTTGTTCCTCTTCACAAACCTAGCCCACAAAAGCATGCAATGAGATCTCAAACATATACTTTATCAAGCTATATGAAACTACAAGTATAACAGACCCTGTATCAGTATATCTGACTGCCTGTCCTGCATACTGTAATTATTTGGCTATAGGACCCCCTCGCCTATAAGACCCCCCTAATGTTTTAATCCATAACTTGAAAAATATTAAAAATTGTGAAAATCAATGTTTCAAATTTGGTTAAAAGTGGCAACGTTGGACATTCTTTAGACTGAACATAGTGGCCTCCTTTTGAGCTTCTGGCTGCATGACTCTTCCTCTCCAAGCTCCACCCTTAACATTTCACAGCAGCGTGTTTGGTGAGAACGTGGTCCAAGGCGTGGGGTGGTCAGTGTTTAATTTTAAAGCAGACAGACAAGTGGCGTGTGAAAACGACTGATCAGAGAACGAGTTATTCTGCCTCTTGGAAATTAAGTTTAGTGGCATTTGCAAAGCAAAATGGTGTAAGAGCTGCGGATAGAAAGTCCAATGTACAACCAAAAATGGTTCATTACTGGCTCGGTTAATGAGGAATTAGAACTCTTTTTTTTTTTTCATTTTGGATAGATGTGACAACAATGTAGGCTGCAGTGGTGTTCTACTTACAAATGAAAATTTAGATTAATAGTAGCTAGCCTACTAATTTATATTAAAGTATCATCGCAGTCTCTGCCAGTGGCAAAGCCAGGGGTTGGGCAGGTGGGCCCAGGCCCAGGCCCACCCCAAAAAATTGCAAATTCAATTCAATTCTGTATTCCTGTGAATTATATTACAATGACATGGGAATCATCACTTTTATGGCCGGTATTCATAGTCGCAATAAGTCGTACTTATATCCAAGTCGAACTTGAATCTCGTCTTAAGTTGAGTTTCTGGCACAAACTAGTCATACTTATGACGTAGTTACTTTATAAAGTCAGACTTGACAAAGTCGAGCTTACTGCTATTCATAGTCACTCCAGTACACGACTTATTTGTTGAAATAAGTCGTACTTTATCAAGCCAAGGGTCCCTCTGACTTATTTCAGTTTAAGCCAGAACCATGGACAGTTATTTTGAGAATCTGGGCGAGGTATTACAAGAAAATCGCGCCCCCAAAGCATTATTTGCCAAACATGATGAATCCATTCAAATTCTACAGTGACACTGAATTTAAAGAGAGATTTCATTTCAAGCAGACACAATTTTGGAAATATCAATCACCTATCTTTCATTAGCTTTTCTCTCTGCTGGCATTTCATATCGCCCAAAGCTTCGTAAGCTGTTTTGAATCTCTCTAAAACAATAATTGATATCGAAATAAATACATAAGCGTATTGGTATTAATTATGAAGAATGTCCAAGCTAATATACAGTATACACAAAATATTCTCAAGAAACTATTGATCAGTTTACTTACACGCTGCATAATATGACTGGATGAATTGAATTCTTTGTTTACAATGCACAGTGCCATCTGTATTTTATATCATGACAGCAAAATACGTACCCAGATGGCTTTGCATTACACGAAATCTGAAAAAAAATCTTAAATACGATTCGCTAATTCAATTGTTTTGGCAGTGAACGTGCGATTTTTCATATTATCGAGTTCTACTTTAATATGTAGAACAAGTAGAGCTTTATGAAGTCAGACTTAACAAAGTACGACTTTAAAGAAGACTATGAATACGAATAACATATAAATCGACTTGTCCAATAAGCTCAGCTTTATAAAGACATTCTTAAGGTGCCAACTATGAATATCGGCCTTAAACTACTAATTAAATGTAATTAGTAATTAAGAAATCTAGAATTTTACATTTTACTAGAATTTGCAATTTACTATAAAATTACTGTAAGTTTACAATTAACATTCTACTGTTATATGTTCCCCTTACTTACAATTTTACAGTTGCTAAAAATTTACAATGCACATGCTACCACTATAATTATATTCCCCTTACATCATGCATTCCACAGGTTTCAGTAAACTCTTCTATACTACAGTGCGCCAGGAACTGCATGCTGGACAGGGTCCATTGTCTCTTCTTAGGTGGAGTGCCACCACCTCAGATCCTACACTTTGTGTTTGAGTTCATCTATTCTTATTCTCTGCATACAGTTCTGGCAAATTTTAACAGTGAATCCCCCAACATTAACACATTTTTGTAGAAAATCTTCTCGGGTTTGCAGCCAGGTGAGAAGTTTGTTGTGGTCCAACGTTTCCGAGGCTGACGCTGCCTCCATCCTCAGGGAATCTGAAGTGTCGAGTTTTGACATGTAGGGGATATATATACCAACCCGAGTTGGGCGGAGTCGACCAATCAGGGAGCAGCTGTTCTGTTTTCAGTCCTTTTCCGGGCCAAAATGTTCCTTTTACCTTTCAGGTCCTGATTCCTCAGATTCCCTGAGGATGGAGGCAGCGTCAGCCTCGGAAACGTTGGACCACAACAAACTTCTCACCTGGCTGCAAACCCGAGAAGATTTTCTACATAAGATTCGCCAGGAAAGCCTCAAATCTTACATTAACACATTTTTGTTTCCAGAGTTCTATCTTTTTCTTCCTCTGGCTGATCTTTTGACATCTTCATGTTCAGTAGGCCTATTTTCAATTTCATCCCGCAAATCTTAGGTACTGGTACTTCAAATCTGGTTTTCTTTGTCATCATATGGTGATGTACTCGGCGGTTCTCTTTGAAAGGTTATAGAAAATGTTTATTTTCCTTTCAAAGAGTTTACTTGAGATTTCAGTTCTTCGTTTCCAGTTTTAATTGCTCTTATTTTGTTCTGGGTACTTTTCAAGTCACTGCTTAATATTTCGATGACCTTCTGGAGTGACGCTATTACCTCAGCTTGCGTCCTGCACAGAGCTCTTTGGCTTTCGAACCAAACAGTTGCGTTTTCTCCTAGTTGTTGCCTTTATGTGTGTAACCATTCCCTTCTGTAACAGTCTCAGCGACATCTTTATTTCCCGCATTTCCATTCATATTTCCACCACTATTGTGTAAATTTTTCCCTGCATTACGTGCGATTTCATCACCGGGTGCCATCTTTTAATATTCCAGATAAAAATTTAAATGATGTATTTTTTATTTATTTCCACTTTCTTGTAAGGGAAAACACTTTATATTAAAAATAAACCCAGGAGCAAGATAAATAATTACAATTTATAGACATAAAAAATGTGTTGAGAAGAGTAATTTTGATTTGTAGATTGTTGTGATGCAAGAAGCCTGATCAACTATAACCTACTACTAAACATGGTTTTCTGTAAGTGGTAAGGTATGGCACATTGACTATTACCAATTTATCATTTAACATGCAATCAACAATCGCTAAAATCAAAGAGTCAAATCAGCATATTGCCTTCCTCTTTTTTTATGTGTGTGGCAGGAACAAATGTCCTTCTTTATAGTAATATAAGAATTGAGTCAATTTTTGTGACACTTACTTCACTTAAGTCCTCTTTTTGGAGATTAGTTTCGTGAAAAATTTCTTCCCATATTCACTGCTGCTTGTTCCTGTTGCTACTTGACTGCCCTCTGGTTTTCTTAAGATGAATTTGTTGATCAATCCAATGGAGGCAAGGATTTCAAAATTCATTGCTTTGTCTTGATGTTTGAGAATGAAGATTTTTTCCCAATTTATTAATTCTGTATGTCCTCTTGCAGATTTTAACAATTTTGCTTCTGGTTCAATGTCATGGTTTTTTATCCAAACATGGGCAGCAGCTGCCGATTTATCAATTTCGTGGTTCTTTATGTTCCTGCCTAATTTGATTCTGATGCTGTTCTAATCTCTCCTATTTCATTAATCTTCTCAGAAAGCATGCCTGGAAGACTACACTTCTAGCTCCTCTTACCTTATCGACATCTATAGCTTTTAAATACTGAATACAAGATTATGATACATCATAAGAAAGAAATTGAATTAGAAAGGAATAGCTTCCACATTGCACGCACAGCCTATGTGACATTTACACATGATGGTTTCGAAACAAATGACAGGAATAAGAACTTTAAAAATAAAACAGTTCCTCTAGAGAAGAAGAATTCTGGATTGTCCCCATAACGCTCACAGCATTACCACGTTGTATAGCAATACCTATACGCTGCCGAAGATAATCTGTGGCGCGAGGATCGTGCGTAATGCTCTTCAAGATGTTCCCAATGTCTTTCACTAAATCTTTGGCTTCTGCACACCAAGGGCCAAAGGTTTCCACTGCGAACACTGTAAATAAGTAGTTATTGGTGATACCCCGGTATTTATGCTGTTTTAGCTTAACTGCTGCTTCTGCAGCGGAACCGGCAAGTTTGGATGTCATTGATAAGTGGGAACCAGCCAATGTGTCGACGCAAGTGGCATCCCATAGCAGTGATTTACCATTCCTCCAAGGTATAATAGACAGCCCATCAGGGCGTTTGCCATCAGTGGGGCTGATTCCAGTTGGTTCTAGAATTGAAGGAATGCCTGCTGAGGATAAGGCACGTTTCAGGATGTCATTAAGGGTGAAATGTCTTGAAATTCTTCCCGCATTCTTCCTGCAGCTTAAACCATGGTAACCATACTGATCTGTAGTGACACCGCAAACACATTTATGATGTTGGTAAATTTTAGAGCCTAGTCTCAAGGCTACCGCAATCCGAAAGCTCGTGTTATCCATAAAGGTGCCAATATTTGTAGATGGTATGGCGTTAAGCCATGAACTAGCTTCTTTTTCTTGGATAGCAAGAATGCGTGCTTGATCCGTAGCTGAAACGCAAGATGAAACCAGCGACCCGTGGATGCGTGCAGCGTTTATTAAATCCCAGTTGCGTTGGACTTCAAGATGATCTTATATACAAGTTAGCACAATAATATTCAATTTTCATGGGTAATGGCCTTCTGTACAGTGGTATTAATCAGAGGTGACAGTCCAAGCATGGATGCGCAGTAGATGCAGACGTGTCCATTAAAGACTCGTATCACATGGAGGGGTGTATGGGTTAGTTGTGTCGTTGCTTTCAGTGCAGTAAGACCGTATAATGTAGTTCAGAAACAAGAGACTTTGTTACAATTGCTTTTCCTCTCGCTAGTGCCCTTCCCATGCGTCATTTCCCCTCGTGCACATCTGCTCACGCCTCTGAATAATACCACTGTATTGCTATTCTGCAAAATTAAACAAACCCATCCCTTTGTATGGCCGACTACATGTAAGTCAATTACAAGCTATTAAAAAAGTTATTAATAAGTAGGCCTGCAAATGTTATGTATTCTATTAACTGTCACACAAACTTTATATCCACCTGTAATAGCATATTTTTGAAGTAAAACTTCTTTTCTCGCGGTTGGGGGAAATCGGAAAATCAGTCACACTAAAACCGTAACGAAATCAGTCACAAAATCAGTCACACTCAAAACTACGTGTTTCGGAGTGGACTGCACAGAAAACAATCAACTCAATAATTAGGAGTAATGAAAGGAAATTTTTCAGACATTACTTCCTCAATGGCAATAGACAATTCCTAAGCAATCTAAAGGTATATTATCTATTTTATGGAACCCGGAGGTTCATTACCGTGCAAATCCAAAATTAAAAATCCAAAATTAAAAAATACAAATTTCCAAAACTAAAAAAAAAATTAAAACATCCAAAAATTAAAACAATAAACTCAATTTTTAAGCTTATCCAAAATTTAAATAAATTATCCGACATTGGTAAAGTGTGTTAAAACCACCGCCTTCTCGAGAATTACACTGAATCTTTCTTTTCGTTTGACTGTGTACATTTTGAAAAAAGTTGAACAGCACTAGTTACCGCCTTCTCGAGAATTACACTGCATCTTTCTTTTCGTTTGACTGTGTGCATTTTGAAAAAGTTGAACAGCACTATAATCAACAAAGTCGTAGCAGAAAACGCATACGATTTTAAATGAAGTGCATGAAAGAACTGATAAGTGTGAACCTATGGTAAAATCTATTTTGCCTTATACAAACTATAATTCTCATAAAAAGGCACACACAGACTTTAAAAAATCGAAATCAATTGCAGAAAGAGCAAGAGGATACCGTGAGAGGATGAAAGTGACAAAGAAAAGGAAAACTGAAGAAAACACATAAATAAATAAAGTTTTACTTCTGTCGCGTGGCGTTCCACGCACTCTTATTTTTTCACTAGCAGCTTTATGATTGTCTCCTGTTTCATTTTTTAATTATATTTCAACGCATATTGATTTTCCTGCTAGATAGAGTTCAGTGACCTTTAACACGAATCAGCTGATAACCTCTTGTATGCTTATTTTATTTGTTTCTTTGCACTCGATTATATAATACACATTTGTATGCTCTTCACTTATTATTATTGACTTGTACTTTGTCCTAAATGCAATTAAGTTAGTAGAGACTTTTTAAAATAATGATAAGTTTGTAACTCGATTTATCCTTTTAATGTCTCCCATTTTTGTGGTTGACGCAATTCGTCATTAAAGAAAACAAAAGAACTGCATAATGAAGTGCATTCATAAAACCACATTTTTAACCACTGCTGTATAGTTTGCTACTGTTCCTATTTCCTGTGAGTGTTACAATGATATTAGTTAACCCTCGGCCGAGAAAGCATGGTGAAATGCATGAGTCACAAGGAGAAGTTAAAATTTTAGCTCAAAGTTAACAAACCCAGGTTTAGTGTATATTTAACCCCATTCAATAAGACTGGGCAATAATCACATATAGGACTATGTTAATGCTGTTAAACTCCTTCGTTTAATCCATTTTTCTTTGCACTTTATGATCGACTTATACTTTGTCCTAAATGCAATTAAGTTAGTAAGACTTTTTGAAAGCATTGATAAGTTTGTCCCACGATTTGCCTTTTTAATGTCTCCCATTTTCATTGTTGACACAATTTGTCATTAAAGAAAACAAAAGAACCACGTAATGAAGTGCATTCATAAAAACAAATTTTTAACCACTGCCTTCTAGTTTGCTACTGTTCCTATTTCCTGTGAGTGTTACAATGGTATTAGTTAACCCTCGGCCGAGAAAGCATTTTTTTTTTTTTTTACGGGTGCTTGAAGAGAGTTCTTCGAGACCTCCCGCTTTGTCAGCCTTAGAGGTTTTTTGTGCTGCCCCTTTGGTGGAGAAGCTCTTGTTGGCTTCCTTTCCCAAAGTCTTCCCTGAATATTTTTCCGGGGTAACAAAGTCAAGCAAGGTACCGTATTGGCCCGAAAATAAGATGACCTTGAATATAAGACGACCCTGAATTTTTGAAGGGTAGTTACGAAAAAATAAATAAAATAGCTTATTAGTACATTTTGCTTCACATAAAACGGAATTTTGAAGTTCATGTCGTAACTTTTCTCTCGCCTTTATTCACGCATTGAGACAATGGTCTACCATGATGGTGGTCAAACAAAGCATTATGCATAGAGAATAGAGATGCCAAACAGTGCAGTACATGGCAGTACAAGGAGAAGCACAAATTCGGGAACAATAAAGTTCGGTAAAATTCGGTAATTTCCACGTGACTTTGACCTTGGATCGGACGCACGCCATTTGCGTGGGGATACCCACTACACATGTGCACAGCTGCATTCATGATTGGAGAGTTGTTGAATCTTAGGCTGCGTGTATAAGACGAGTATAGTTTTTAAAAGCACATTTTCAGGGAAAAAACATTGTCTTATATTCGGGCCAATACGGTATTTGGATTACTCCTTCCTCCTGCTTGCTTAGGCCTCACTGTTTCCCAAAATCTGTTCCAACAAGTTGCAGTATTTTGGTTCCAATGTCCTTTTTGTTCCCTGAGCCCAGAAAGCAAATTTTACACTTGAAAAATCCCCAACCTTGCTGGGAATCGAACCCGGGTCACCAGGGTGGAAGGTAGTCATGCTCCCAACTCACCCAAGGCGGCTCCTAGTTAACATTTTAGCCAGAAGTTAAAAAAACCCAGGGTTAGTGTATATTTAAACCCTGTCGATGAGACCGGGCGTGAGAGAAACAGAGGTCAGCAGGCCAGCGTTTTGCTATCAGATAGTAGAGTTCTGTGTCTTCCTAGTAGTAGCTATTCCTCCTGACTTCAGCTGATTCCATGCACATGGGAACTCAACATCTAACCATATCAGAGTATCTTGTATACATATATGAGCCAGTATTTACTTACAAGGTGAAATACCCCTTGACTGTATTTTCCAATGTAAGGTTGTCAACAATTACTTTCAATTGCACGAAATTTTGACTGCCTGAACACCAGAAAACAGAACTTCTACTACACAGAGAATCAAAACAGGTTATGCACTAATTTCAACAAACTACGCTAACTCTACTAGTCAGGAAGTAGACATCAGTTGTCGTATGAAACAAATATTTACTTTTATCTAAAAGTCAACAAGTATTCACAAATTAATCAAAATAGAAAATTAAAATTGTAAGTTTGTAAACAAAATAAATTGGGAATTTAAAAAACTGATATCGGATGGTGTCCAGGATGGCGATAATATAATTAAAATTAAATACAATAGGAATATACTGAACCCTGTTTATGCAATTTATGGGTGCTGGAGACGAGATTAGGAGCAGGTTTCTTACTGAATGATACAACAGAACAGCATAAACGTTAGCAGGTTATGTATTATTGTTTCTCGGGCTTCCAACCGGGTGAGTTGGAGGTTTGGTTCCAAGCTTTCGGCAGCTATCTCCACTGCCATCTTCTGGGAGAAGTGAGCTGGATTGTGAAAAAACTGCTTCTTATATACAGTGTGTCCCACGCAAGAGTTGGCCAATGAACGCGGGTTCCTGCGGCGCGGCGGGCACAGCTCCAACTCCCGAGCGATCGGGTGAAATATCTACGCTAATGAAGCCGCGATCGGTGTTTTGATTCAGGTTCTCACATTTACAGTTAAAATTACAATGAAAATAAACACGTACCTCATCACAAGAGATGTTGGAAATGTTCTCCTCTCGCATCCACACAACACTGACACCATTTTAGGAAATTTTCTTTCACGTGCATAAGTTCAGCTTCCGAGACAGAGTTCATTTCTCTTGTGATAGGCCTATGTGATATTGTCTTTAAGTTCTTCTAACAGTATGTGAATATTATTTATGTCGAAACTTGAAAAATAAAGTGTATAGGTCAACTTCCCGTACATTAAAAAGGAAACGGGTGAAATATCTAAGCTAATAAAGCCCGCTGTTGGTGTAATGGTTCAGGTTCTCACAAAGAAAAACATATGTGATTTATTACATCATCTTGCAAGGACGCAAGATGTCGGTTTTTAGCAAAATTCCCAGGTGTACGTCCTCCAAGCAGAGAAGCCGTGCGAAAACTTGTAAGCAAACTTCGGGAAACGGGTTCGATTCTCGATAGTAAACGAGGGACCAAGCGGCGCGTACTTACTGAACAGAAATTAGATCAAACCCACACACATTAGAAGAACTTAAAGACAATATCAGAAGAGAAATTAATTCTATCTCGGAAGCTGAACTTATGCGCGTGAAAGAAAATTTCTTAAAAAGGTTCCAATGTTGTGTGGATGCAAGAGGAGGACATTTCCAACATCTCTTATGATGAGGTACGTGGTTATTTTCATTGTAATTCCAACTGTAAATGTGAGAACCTGAATCATAACACCGATCGTGGCTTCATTAGCGTAGATATTTCACCCGATCGCTCGGGAGTTGGAGCTGTGCCCGCCGCGCCGCAGGAACCCGCGTCATTGGCCAACTCTTGCGTGGGACACACTGTAGGAAAAGACTGGATATGCTAGAACGGGTTGGGGGCCAATAGGAAAATTAGAAATTGGAATAATTAACAACATTATTAAATTCTACTTTTCCTTCCCGAACAATCAGAACTCTCCATTTAATTATTCCATTTTCTAATTTCCCATTGGCCCCCCACCCATTCTAGTATATCCAGTCTTTCCCTATACATGAAGCAGTTTTTTCCCAGAAGATGGCAGTGAAGATAGCTGCCGAAAGCTTGGAACCAAACCTCCAACTCACCCTGTTGGAAGCCCGAGAAACAATAATACATTCTCAACACCGGGAAAAATCTCAAGTCACACATTAGTAGGTTATGTTTAATAATCATTCACAATTTCAAATTACTGAATAGCAAATCACAATCAGGGTTGCCAGGTAAGGGTCAGTCCCTCATTTGAGTAAAATGTACGTCATCCCATAATAATCTTTCAAAGGATGTCAACTGACCCGTATTCCAAAACTAAATATTTCCTCTCACTGGCATCCTTTGTTTCAGAATAACCGCCACACTACTATGCCACCAAGTTAAATCTGCACGGCGATAGGGGAAGTGTTTTAGCGCTAGTGTCATCCAGCTACCACTATACGGAAGGGATGTAGGGGAAGCAGGTGGCGAAAGATCATAACATGGTTGCCAGATTATTCATTTGGACAGTGACTGTCTTAGGTGTCAGGTCATTTAAAAACACGGTAATTCTCAGCGCCCCTCTTCCAGCCAAATAACCCAACACAGTGGACAGGAAGTGGCAGCGTGGCGGCGGGGGTGGAAGAAGGGACAGCTCATTTTCTCCAGTTGGGACATGGTTGCCAGATTATTAATTTCAACGGCGATTGCTGAAGATGATAGGTCATTTAAAAACACAGGAATTCTCAGCCCTCCTCTTGTAGCCAAATGACTGAACTCAGTGAATAGGAAGTGGCAACGTCAAAGGAGGGAGATCGAGATTTAAGGCACATTCCTAACATATTTTCTGCATGCAGAGATAACTTGGTGGCGTAGTAGTTTCGCATTTCCCGACCTCTTTGCTTCATTCGAACTGCACTTCTGAGATCATAAACAGCCATGCTGCTTACTCTGTTAGCATGTCTCATTGATTTTAAACAACATTAGCTCCCGGTGCTGGCAACGAAGAACACTCTTGAGCACTTGGCTTGTAACCAGAGAAGAATTCTTCCTCATTTAAATACTTTTTGTTAAAAATTACAAGTTTATAATGTTATCTGGTCTGGATTTGGATTTCATTGTTTATCAACGTGTGTGTAACCTCAGAAATAAAAAAAACTTGTTTTAATCCTTCAAGAGCGGAAACCCATATATGAGTTCTCTGACTAACTCATGTGACCGGCTCTTCTCACACATGAAGTATATAAAAGTTTCAAAAGATGGCAGGAAAATGTACTCTTAACCACTCTGACTTGGGAATTCCCTTATACATGATTTTAGTAGAGGAATTCACTGGGCGTGCATATCTAGTGAATGGCATGCTCTTTTTGTTCTGTTTTTTCCCCTTATTTTCAGTAAAATGGCAAGAAGAAAGAGTCTGAAACTGACAAATTAGTTATTCAAAGTAATAGTGAAGTGTCAGAATTATCACTCAGCAATAGTAAGGGATGTTTTTCTGAGATCGCTACCGGCAGCATTAGTGAAAGTGAAAGCGACGTAAGTGACACTGGAGGCAATACGGAACCCAGCTGAATGGAAGTAAGTAATTTCCATGCAGGCCCATCGTCTACTATTACAATATACAATAAAATCAGGTAAACTGATGTAAAAAAGTGCCAGTATGTTTTTGTTTAATCAGTTATGACTGCAATTATGATATGCAGAATATGTTTTTTTTTTAAATTGATTTCCAAGTTAAGCTCCAGATTTATTCATTAAGCAGGGCTTACGGAAGAAGAAAGGTCTACCATCTCGGCCACCTGGGTCATTTTAACGGTCTAGTTGGATAAGCGCATGTAAATCAATATGTTTTTTGTCATAGCTACCTGTATTTTAATTTCCAAGGCCTTATAAGATCACAGTAAAACAATAGGCTATGTTGTCAAGATAACTGATTTTCATTTTTTAATAAATTCTTTCGAATACGTATATTGCCACTAAATTGAGCATTACTCCGAAAGAGATCAACCGATTTTATCCATTATGAATAGACGTCTTCCCATGGACATTGTAAATGTGTATACCAAGTTTCATAAAAATCCGGTAAAGCGTATTTGAGTTACCTCGTCTTTAAAATATACACTAAATTGGGTTTTACTCCGGTACCGGTCAATAGGGCACTTCTCATGGACGTCACAAATGGGTATACAAAGTTTCATGAAAATCCGTATTAAAATAGGCACTAAATTGGGCATTACTCCGGTACCGGTGAACCGATTTGGTTCAATATCAATAGGGTTCTTCCCATCGACATTATGAATGTTTATACCAAGTTTCATGAAAATCCGAAAAAGCGTACTTGAGTTATGGTGCGTACAGACGCACGGACAGACAGACAGACAGACGGACAGACATTTTTTCGTCCCCCACACAATCTCATAAAGTACCATACTGGCACTTAATATCCAGGAAGGGCCAGTTCTGCCTTCTAATTTTGATGAAGATACTGATCCAACTGAAAATCATAGCCTACTCTAGGCCTACGTAAACTTATAATGGGCTAACTGAGACTTGTGCCATTTCTGCAAAAAAAAAAATTTCACACTGGAGCAGATTAGAGACAGTATTTGGCAAAACTCCAAGGTATATGTTGATTTTATGCATGAATGCATGATTTAAGTTACTTTCAATTGGTTTTTCATTAACTTATTTTTTCTTTGAAATGTCTTCTGCCCGCAAAGGGTTAACTGTAACTTGAATAGCCTAACATTTAACTTTGTTTCCATGTTGACGATTGAAACTTTGCGGTTACTATGATTATTTGCACCTTTAATACCTGGCAACCCTGATCACAAACGAACGGAAACAAAACGGATCTTAGTCAGGAAAATGAAACAGAACAAAAAAATCTAAATGACATGTGCTCATTGAGAAAATCCTTGCTCCAATTAATTTCAAGGGGGAACAGAAAGTATGAGGGACGTCACCAAAGTAAGATTCCCTGGGTCTGTTTACAGCAACAAAACACAATTTCAAGTTAATAGTTATTGCAACAGACACAGCCAGTGTTCAGCTATTTTTCAACATATTTGCCACTAGAATTGAGACATTTGTCATACCATGGGACTAACTTTTGAATACCCGTGTCGTACAAGTCTGCCGCCAGGGATATGAACCATGTGACAAACATCTCCGCCTCCCTGTCATTTCGTGTGTAGGAAAAGATGGAAATCACTGGGAGCCAAACTTCTGCAGGAGACTTGCTAGGAGGTGTTTAAACATTCACCCTACAGCCCAGACCTCGCTCCCAGTGAATTCCATTTTTCCTTACCTCACGAAATGACAAATAATGACAGATAGGCTGCAGACTTCTATGACACAGGTATTCAAAATTGGTCCCACGGTATATCAAAAACCTCAATTCTGGTGGTGAATATGTTGAAAAATAGCTGAACACTGGCTGTGTCTGTTGCAATAAATATTTACCGTATTTACTCACCTATAACACCCTCCTTTTTTCACAATTTTCAACTTCTAAAATGGGGGAGGGTATAATAGGTGAAAATTTTCACATGACATAGGTTGGGTTGTCATGCTTTAAAAGCGGAAAAAGACACATTTAGCGTCTTTAAATCAACACGCAAAATAGTTTAAATCCTTTTTTTTATTTACAAAAAGTTAAATTATCACGTCATTTTAACTTTAGAGCTTTAAACAGTTTGGTATAGCTCCCGCCAGCATTACCGCAGCTGACTGGGTCACGTGACTAAACGCTGCGCGTGCCCGCGTGGTGTTCAAGGTTAACTCAGCATTGCAATGTTGTCATCCAACTGGGCAGCAACTGCCTAAATTTCGTATCTCCCGTTCTTCACACCATGAAATGATTTCAACATTTTCTTTGCTGCTGATAATTTGTCTTTCTGTTTACGCCAATAAGATATCATACATGGCGCATATTCTAACACACTCAACTTGAAGGATGCCGTAAAACTTGCTCTACAACTCATTTTTCACGTGCTTACTAACTCTCAGGCAGGCAACAACACACGCGTACAGTGGAAGTTGAACTCAGAAACCTGAAGGGCATTGAGAAATCTATGGGGGAGGTGAGAGTAACTAAGGCCAACACACAGGTGGCAGGGAAGCGTGGGTTTTACCGTTTACAGGAATGTTGCAGTTGCCGATCACTTTAAAAGATTTTCTGCTTTTTTTTTTTGCGCGTTGCCGAAAATTGGGGGGGGGTATTATAGGTGAGGGGGTGCTATAGATGAGTAAATACGGTATTTGAAATTGTGTCTTGTTTCTGTAAACGGATCCAGGGATATGTCCCTCGTACTTAAGTAACAATAAACAATCTAATTGTGAACAATGTTAAATAGTGTGTTGGAGATTGTTAGAAAAATAAAAAGGAAATGGGAAAAGTGGGTTACAATCATAATGTGTCTTTTAAATAAAAGTATAAATATTTATTCCACTCCCTTCCTTCAGATTACAATAACCCACTAATAATAATACTCATATAAATCACCGGGTGCTGTTGCATTAAATATATTAACTCACCACCAGCTTTTCATTTTTCAGTTTCAGTTCTTGCTCTAACTCAGCAATGTAGGCCTTCAACCTCGCAATAGTTTCCTCAGAGGAATCTACCATTTCACTCTTCATCCACTGGCTACATCCATTCTCCATTTGTTTGTTTTCACCCTAAGAAAAATTTATAATCATGAATAACAGTAAATAAGACAATGAAAAGAGATAAATGAATAAAAAACATGAAATGTACAGATTTCTAATGTGGTTAGTTCTTAATTACTCTCTAGACAACAATTTTAAGAAGTGCATAGTACCATAGAACAACTAATATCCAACATAACTACTAAGGCTTTCACGGCCGGCGTTCAATGATATTTCCATTTCTGGGCTGTATGGCCGTGGTCTATCCGATGAAATTGCTAACATTTCGCCACGAACTGCGTCTGGCATCTTCAGAGCTCGTTACAGCTAGGTGGTCGGCTGCGAACTGCTGGCAAGCTCTCAAACACTGGTATTTATACCCTCTCTTCGTGCTCTGGTTGGTCGGCGCTGGAGGGCAGCACTGGACAAACCATAATGACCACTAACCATGATCGCCAATTGCCAGTTGACCAGCAGCCGAAGATGGGATAAGAATCCCGAAACATGTCCTGCTCATAAACAGCGACGTAAGTGAAGCATTAAGTGTTAATATAATATTTAACTAGTTCAGTTATTGGGGAAAAGGTTCATTCTGGAAATAACATGAAAGTTCTCACTACAATAATTACACAGGGAAAAGAAGAGATATGACACGGAACTACAGCAAAGAAGGCAGATAAATACCAACTGTATATGAAGCCACAGGCGGAACCACGGGGTGTGTTGGGGGTGTACCCAGGCACATCCTTATGATACTCCTTTCTGAACAAAAATTATTAAAATGATTAAAAATTAAATCTTAAAACATTCGCACAGCTTCAAAGAACACTAACTCAAAGATTATCTAATATATAAAATCGAAAGTGTGTATGTATGTATGTATGTTTGTTCCTTATACAAATCTACATTTCTTTACCAATTTACACGACATTTTGCACACATACCCAGTTAAGCCCAGGAAGTATAGCTGTCGACATTAAAATTGAAACAAATCAGTCCTTCCCTTGAAAATTATATAATTTCTGTGAATATTCTACTGAAAAAAATGAAATGTTGTTCAGTTCACATGGCAACAGTGAATTGTTTACTGTGATTACATAGGGTCTTGGCAACTATATAGCCTAATGCTGGACTTTAACGAATTATGATTCCATGTAATATATTGGCGAAAATAATTACTGAAAAATGAATTACACGAAAATAAAGCACAGTGTGATGCAGTCACATAACTTTCTCTACCCTCGACATAAGAAATATTTTCTCACTTCACATTTTGATGTAGAATAAGAGGTCGTATTGCAGGAGCAACTTAAGTGTGTGAGTATGCTATATCAGAAGTCGGTAAATAGTCAGTTATCCATAGCTGTAGGCTTTTTATTAGTTGAGATTTATCATAGGCCCTAAGCATGGGATGGAACATTTTGAGTCCTATGCTCGCAGTGTATTACGTCCCGGGTTTTAGGGGAGGAAAGTATGAAAGTGATACTGCATTTCTATTTTATTTCAGCTCCGAAACGGTTGTATGGTAACATGAGAATGAGAAATAAAATTTTCCGTCAAGTCAATACAATCTTATGTAATTTATGTTTCTTCTTATTTCAACCCCTCCCAGGCATGATGAGTAGAAGCAACGGAATGCAGCATTCGACATCCTCTATGAACCATAAAAAGCTATATCTAGCGTTTTCTGAGGGAATAGTCTGAGTGCCATATGTTGTTCTTCCTCATTTCGAATTCTACATACATTAATTAAATTGTATTGGAAGTAACACAGTGAAGTTATATAACGTAATAATTATATATGAGTTGAAACTTTTACACTAGACTTCACTTCTGGTATAGTTTTACCTGTACATGTTTCGGCGCCTTTGCAACCATTTTCAACAGTCATACTTCAACTGTCGTGCTACCCTCTCGTGGCCGTGGAATAAATCTCGAGATGAGGTCGTCATTGGTTGGGATGTCGAAGTTCATCAGCCGGTCCCCCCTCTTGTGTATGAAAATTCTTTCCCAAATAGAAAGCTCCCTGTGGCCTCGGACACATTTTAATAATTCTGGTTCTCTGATAATTTCATGCCCATCGTTCCAAAAGTGTGCGGCTACTGCTGATTTGTCTGTATTTCCAAATTTTGTGTGTCTTAGGTGTTCTTTAGTTCTAACTTCCAGTTTCCTTTTGGTTTTTCCCACATAAACTTTATCACAATCGTTACAATTAAACTGGTATATCCCCGACTTTTTACTATGATGTGGATTCTCCAAATTTGTAGATTTCAACAAGTTTCTTAGGGAATATCTGTTCACAGGTGCTGTGGTGATGCCATATTTTTTGAACACTTTTCTGAATTTATTGTCGGCCCAAGGGTGGTAAGTAATCTTCTTGTATTTCCGGTTCTCTTCTACAGGTTTCAGGGTGGTGATGTCTCTGGTTAATTTTTGTTTCTTGCACTTTTTTATTTTCTTCTCGATAAGCTCTCTACTAAACCCATTGTGTTCTGCCGTGGAGATGATTGTGTTGTATTCCAGGTCATATTCTGATTTGCTTAGAGGAATGTTTGTCAGTCTATGTGTGAGAGAATTGAAAACAGCCTGTTTATGTGATATCGGATTGAAACTATTGGCTTTGATGTATGAATCAGTGTGTGTAGCCTTTCTGTATATGCCGAATTCAAGTTTGTTTTCTTGTTTAATGATCTTGATGTCCAGGAATGGTAAAAAGTTTTCTGTTTGTTCTTCCAATGTAAACTTAAGGGAACTGTCTTGCATATTAAGTAACTTGAGGGCATCTTGTGTCAACTTTTTGGGAGTTATAGCAAAGACATCATCAACATACCTGTACCATGTTTTGAAAATGTAGGGGAAGCCAGTAGTTATTTGTATTTCCAAGTGACTCATGTACAGGTCAGCTAGAAATGGGGATAGTGGGTTTCCCATGGCTAGGCCTGAACTCTGTTGAAAGAATTTGCCATTAAACGAAAAATAGGTTTGGTCTATGCACAGAGATGTCAGATCTATGTACTCCTGTATACCTGTGTCCTTTAATCCAATAGACTTGAGCCATTTTCTGAGGTAATCAATTAGGTTACTTTTTTCAATACTCGGAAATAACGCCACTACATCAAAAGAAACTAAATTATCTTCTTTGGAAAGTTCCGTGTCCTTAATGTTTTGAATCAATTCTAATGAGTTTTTAATGCTTCTGCTCTCAAATTTTGGAAAATTGTGGAATCTTTCATTTAGCCATTTTGCCAAATAGTAAGTGGGTGAATCTATGTTGTTTATGATAGGTCTCATCTTATTGCCTTCCTTGTGAATTTTTGGTAAACCGTGTATTTTCGGAAGTACTGGGTTGGACGGTATGATGCTCCGTTTCTCCGTTTCCGGAATTAGTTTGCTGTTTTTTATGGCTTTTTGTACCGAAGATATACATTTCTTCAGTGGATCAGCTTCTATTTCAGTGAATTCTTCGTTTTTTAAAAGAGCCTCCATTCTGTTAATGTAATCACATTCGTCCATCATTACTATTTTATTGCCTTTATCTGCTTTTGTGAATATGGTCCCCTTTTCATTAAGTGTTTTGAGTTTCTGCTTATATGTATTTCCCCTGTATTTTCTGGTTTTAATTCCCTCTAATTTTCCAAAATTTGAGAGCAGAAGCATTAAAAACTCATTAGAATTGATTCAAAACATTAAGGACACGGAACTTTCCAAAGAAGATAATTTAGTTTCTTTTGATGTAGTGGCGTTATTTCCGAGTATTGAAAAAAGTAACCTAATTGATTACCTCAGAAAATGGCTCAAGTCTATTGGATTAAAGGACACAGGTATACAGGAGTACATAGATCTGACATCTCTGTGCATAGACCAAACCTATTTTTCGTTTAATGGCAAATTCTTTCAACAGAGTTCAGGCCTAGCCATGGGAAACCCACTATCCCCATTTCTAGCTGACCTGTACATGAGTCACTTGGAAATACAAATAACTACTGGCTTCCCCTACATTTTCAAAACATGGTACAGGTATGTTGATGATGTCTTTGCTATAACTCCCAAAAAGTTGACACAAGATGCCCTCAAGTTACTTAATATGCAAGACAGTTCCCTTAAGTTTACATTGGAAGAACAAACAGAAAACTTTTTACCATTCCTGGACATCAAGATCATTAAACAAGAAAACAAACTTGAATTCGGCATATACAGAAAGGCTACAAACACTGATTCATACATCAAAGCCAATAGTTTCAATCCGATATCACATAAACAGGCTGTTTTCAATTCTCTCACACATAGACTGACAAACATTCCTCTAAGCAAATCAGAATATGACCTGGAATACAACACAATCATCTCCACGGCAGAACACAATGGGTTTAGTAGAGAGCTTATCGAGAAGAAAATAAAAAAGTGCAAGAAACAAAAATTAACCAGAGACATCACCACCCTGAAACCTGTAGAAGAGAACCGGAAATACAAGAAGATTACTTACCACCCTTGGGCCGACAATAAATTCAGAAAAGTGTTCAAAAAATATGGCATCACCACAGCACCTGTGAACAGATATTCCCTAAGAAACTTGTTGAAATCTACAAATTTGGAGAATCCACATCATAGTAAAAAGTCGGGGATATACCAGTTTAATTGTAACGATTGTGATAAAGTTTATGTGGGAAAAACCAAAAGGAAACTGGAAGTTAGAACTAAAGAACACCTAAGACACACAAAATTTGGAAATACAGACAAATCAGCAGTAGCCGCACACTTTTGGAACGATGGGCATGAAATTATCAGAGAACCAGAATTATTAAAATGTGTCCGAGGCCACAGGGAGCTTTCTATTTGGGAAAGAATTTTCATACACAAGAGGGGGGACCGGCTGATGAACTTCGACATCCCAACCAATGACGACCTCATCTCGAGATTTATTCCACGGCCACGAGAGGGTAGCACGACAGTTGAAGTATGACTGTTGAAAATGGTTGCAAAGGCGCCGAAACATGTACAGGTAAAACTATACCAGAAGTGAAGTCTAGTGTAAAAGTTTCAACTCATATGTAATTATTACTACATACATTATTATATCAGGACCTAGAGTTTCAACATCGAAAGTCCTCCATAAGTTAATTTCAAATTACAAAATACAAAGCCCAGGCGATGCCGGGCCTTTTCAGCTAGTCAAAAATATAATTCACACACCGTAATTAAAAACAGCTTTTGTCTCTTAGAACAGAATCACTAGCATTTGGTTCACTTTACATCCCCTCCCCTGAGCAAACTTTGCTCAGGCCTTGCTGTAATAGGAGAAAGGATTGAACCGTGATTTAGAATACTAAGACAAAACGAATCACAGAATCAGAGTGTTCGGAGACTGAGAAGATTCTCAGATGTTTTGATTCATTTCTTGAACTGAACCACGGCTTTCATAATTAATTCACAATGAAAATGATTAATTTCTTGAACTGAATCATGCTTCTTTCGTTCAGTACAATAATTTGTTCATTATGAAAGACTCATTCAAAATTCACTCTCATCTGATGTAAAGACTGTTGTAAAAGTAATACGTATATTATTGTATTGTATTGTGAAATAAAGTTAAATGAATAATTACATTGTAAGAAAATCTCTCATTTTGTAGTGAAACTACTGTTGTAATTTCTTCCCTTACTGCTCATTAAGTTGGCACACCCTAATGAATAATTCTAGCCATGTCTATGTATGAAGCTATGTAAAACTCAATTTTTAAGTTTTTGGGATTAGAATGCCTTTGAAACTAAACTCCCCAATTGTTTTTGTAGTTTATTTTATCATAAGATGCACTGGAAAAGTTTTTAAGTTGTTTGTGTGAAATTTCCCAAATACCTTTCTCATCTTCCCTATTCCTACATACTTCACTCACTTAAAAGCCTTTCTCACATTTCTATTTCTTATATACTGTATTCGACCGAATATAAGAAGATGTTGTTCCCCCTCAAAATGTGTGTATAAAAACTATACTTGTCTTATACGTCCAGCCTAACACTTTAAACAACTCTCCAATCATGAATGCAGCTGTGCAAAGAGAATCCCTATGTGAAGACGTGCGTCTGACCCAAGGTCAAAGTCATGCGGAAATTCACTGAACTTTACCGGATTTTATTTTACCCGAATTGGTGTTTCTGCTTGTATTACACCGTTACTTCTATTCTCTACGTGTAAAGCTTTGTAAAGCTCTGCCGTTACATAGCAGACCATGTGGAAAAGAAAGCATCTTCATTGTCTCAATGTGTAAATAAAGGCGAGAGAAGAAGTTACGATATGAACTTCTAAATTCCGTTTTATGTGAATAAGCTATTTTATTTATTTTTTTGTAACTAGCCTTCAAAAATTCATAGTCGTTTTATATTCAGACCAATACCAATATGGTTTTTACTCACTCAAATGCCTTTCTCACCTTTTCTATTCCTACATATTTCACTCACTCTTTCAATAGCAAAGGTACTTACTCGTACAGCAGATATAGCATATTCATCTCCGTCAACTACGCTCACCGGATGAATCTGCAGACCTGCAAGTCAATAATAGTTGGAATATTTTAATAACAATTATTTTCTGAGATTATTGTAATCTCTATATATATAAAAGGCTTTGTCCTGACTGACTGAATGAATGACTGACTGACTGATTGACTGAATGACAGGAATCAACGTACAGCCTAAACTATAACAGGTAGAGACTTGGAATTTTGACAGTACCTCCGTTTCATAATGTAGGTGCTCACTAAGAAAGGATTTTGAAAAATTCTGATTCTAAATGCCAAAAATTAAATGTTTTTGAAAATACTTAATCCCTTTTTACATAGAATTATCAATTCCAAATCACAGAATATATTGTTGCCAAATGGTATCAGGTGGGCTTGGAAAAAACAATTGAAATGCACTTTTGACAAATAAGAGAAGTAATCAAAATAATTCATGTTATAAATAAATATTACAGAATGAAATCCACTAAAATAATGGAATCACATAACTTTCTCTACCCTGGACATAGAGAAAACAAAACGAGGCACGGTAATGTGTATATTATTATATTATATCGCAGGTTTTTGGAGAGAAAAGTATGAAAGTGATAATGCTTTATGGTAACATAAGAGTGGGAAATTTACCGCCTCGATATTACAATTTTATGTTACAGGAATTTCTGTTTCTTCTTATTTAAACCTCTACCAGGCTTGCTGTGCACTGTACAAGCGATGGGATGCAACATTCTAGATCCTCTATGAGCCATAAAAAA
The DNA here is from genome assembly GCA_964059195.1 of Ectobius pallidus. Lineage (NCBI taxonomy): Eukaryota > Metazoa > Arthropoda > Insecta > Blattodea > Ectobiidae > Ectobius > Ectobius pallidus. The sequence goes on from CAXKWD010000001.1 coordinate 4,799,559, forward strand.
CTATATCAAGCGTTTTCTGAGGGAATAGTTAGTCGTTCTTCCTATTTCAAATTATAAATGCCTATATAAGGACCTAGAATTTAAAATTGAAAATCCTTCATAAGCTAATTTCCAATTACAAAATACAAAACCCGGGCGACGCCGGGTCTTTTAAGCTAGTCATATGTATACAACGGAGTAGGTTTACCAGATGGTTATAGTTGGAAAGAACAACACATGAGACTAAAAAGACAGGACAAAAGCAGAACACATTACAATCACTTATCTAAATTTATATACATCTGAGCCTGTATACTGCTAGATTGACATACCAGGGTGTCCACCAAGTAATGCTGAAGAAATGCCTGGCTTATTCCCTGATTTTCATTGATCATATCAGAAATTCCCGACCAAAATATGAAGCACTTTCTAATAACTGTGTAAGAAAAATTATAGGATTATACATACTTTAAGTAAGAAAAACTTTTAGTAACAAAAGTAATTGCAAACAATAATTACTTACGCTATAACAGATATAAAAATTAAGAACAATAAAATAAATTAAATATACTTTCATATAGGCCTATCATTGTCTAAAAGTCTTTTTGATCACACTTTGCAATTTTTAGAATTTTCCCGGATATATTTTAACAAATTCATTGACTTTTCCCAGATTTTCCTGACCATACGAAATTCCCGGCCTTTTCCCGACCAGTGGACACCCTGCATACACATTTATCTGATGAGGCTCTATGATGAGCAACATAAGACATATGAATTAAGTGGAGGGAAAGGAAATAGACATTAAATCCATGTCTGGGATATTAATACAAGTAAGAATCAGCTTGAAAAATTTTATGTCATAACCGGGATTTGAACACGGATCTTCGGCTTAACGCGCCGATGCTCTACCATTGAGCTACCATGACAACATGCCAGTACGACATCAAATTCCTCAACTGATTCAGAAGACAAGGCAGACCACGGGAGGTTTCTCCGTTGAGAACACACATCCAATGGTGTCCTACATTTGTAGGTACTTTGAAGCCAAGTTATATTTATATACTATTAATTAAGTGGTCTGCCTTGTCTTCTGAATCAGTTGAGGAATTTGATGTCGTACTGGCATGTTGTCATGGTAGCTCAATGGTAGAGCATCGGTGCGTTAAGCCGAAGATCCGTGTTCAAATCCCGGTTATGACATAAAATTTTTCAAGCTGATTCTTACTTGTATAAGACATATGTCTCAGCTTTGGCAAATAAACTATCAGAACGGCCCTTTTTTAAACATTGTGTATCCCATCTTCAACTCGGCAGTAAACTTGCAACCTCTTTTCCCCATTTAAGAAGTGAACGCATAAGATAAAATTCGCAACATAATTCAGTACTTGTATTTTTATTTTATTTCTTCCTGCAACACCTGCAGGTTGCCATTGACAAAGAGTACCAACAACAAATAAAAATTCAAACAGTAAAAGAAAACAGATTAAATTAATAATGAAGCTTTAACAATTAGTATATATAACTATTAAAAATTGGAAGTCATGGTCCACAGGTATGATTGCGAAATATGGCAATAGACCCTTTCAATGCCACCAGTGATATTTCTTAACATTCTGTTTATTACTACCAAAAGCAGGATCTAAACTAGAAGTTTCCTATACAGACATCATAACAAAGACATTAATACCGGTAATAGTAAAAGTGAAAAGTGCACAAGTATGCAAAAAGATTACGATTTCAGTAGAAATTAGATTGTGATACGATTCTCGGAGACACTGTTTGGTAAGTTATGAAAACAAAAACATCCTTTTTCAGTTATTAAAAAATTGCTTACATAAAAAATGGATATATTGCAGGTTTATTGAAAAATAAATAAGGACACCTTAAACCTTAAAATATAAGGACATGTCCTGCTAAATAAGGAAATCTGGTAACTCTACAGGGAGTCATGGCAAATGTTTTAATTTTTGAAAATGTGAGATCATTTTGAGATTTTTTAAATTTACAAATGAAAGGGCATGGCATGTATGTAAAATGCATAATATGGGTACTAGATGTAGGATAGTGAAGGAAACAGACATCCATAAACATCCATAAGCGACTGCATCATGCCACTTTAATGTATTGCGGAAGTTGGAAGCATGAACCTATTAAATGATTATAATATCCAGTGACGTGGTGGCAGTGAGTTATGTAAAAGAAACAAGTTCTATAAATCCAACGATTGCCTTTGCGAATGAGGGAACCATGAACCTATAAAACCATCCTATAAAACGCTCGAAGTGCGGTACAGAAGGTCCTTATTCATAAAGCTTCTATCAGCTCCCTGTGGCATTCTCTGGCATTTTTGCTCTAAGAAAAAGTTATTCTGATGTAAGAATGCTGTTCACATCTTGTCACATCCATTCTGCATGGTAGCTGACTCACAACTTAATCCCACTGTGTGTATGAAAATCAATCAATCAATCACTTTATTTTCCAAGCGACAATAAACATTGTATAGGAAATTGTCAAGAGCAGTGAATAGTTAATAGTTAATGACCATACAAGTATTCTTCAACAGAATAAAAACATTTCTCGATCAAAAATTCTTTCAGTCCCTTCTTGAACAATGAAACCTTATTTGCAGTCTTGAGGTACACAGGAAGGTTATTAAATAATTTGGGCCCAAGTACATTTGGGGATTTACATCCTACATTACATTTTTTAAAAGGTATATGATAATCTGCACATTGTCTTGTATTAAATGCATGAAGACTCTTATTCTGGACAAATACGTCCCGATTATGGAATGTGTATGTGCACAATTCAAATATAAATAAACTAGGAATAGTCATAATATTAAAAAGTTTGAAATATTCTCTACACGATTGTGTGAAATGTAATCCTGCAATGCATCTGATTATTCTTTTTTGTGCCAAAAAAACACTTGGGACTAAGGTAGACCATCCCCAAAAACCAATACCATATCTCACACGACTTTCAACATGTGCATAATATAAAGATATTAGCTGTTTTGTAGTTAGTACAGTTCTTAAGTTTCTGATAGCATATGATAAAGAATGAAGTTTGGAAGCTAATAGATTACAATGATCCTTAAAGTTTAAATTCCGATCAATATTCAATCCTAAGAATGTTGTTGAATTTGATTCAGGAATCATTACACCATTTATAAACAGATCCATTTCATCAACCTTTTTTTGTGAATTATGAAAGTGTAAATACACTGTCTTAGTCGGATTCATATGTAGTGAATTTGTGCAGAACCATGTAAGTACATTATTTAAAAGATTATTGCATAAATTCTTTAGGGTGATTTGACATTTATCAGATACAATTAGTGATAAGTCATCAGCATACATCGTGCATGAAACAGAAGATGGAAAAGCTTTAAATATATCATTCACATATAAGATGAAAAGTACAGGGCCCAGAACCGAGCCTTGTGGAACCCCAATACCATTAAATTACGTATCTCTATTGACAAGTGTCTCTTTGGACATTGTCTCTAAGTTGTGTTACATACAATATTATATTTTAATATGTATTTGTATATAACACATATTACAATTAATTATTTCCTAATAAATCCAGACCATCTGCATATGCCAAAAGTTGTGTTACCCTTTATGTATTGTACCTTTTTAACTATGTATTGAAATGGTTTATTATGGCATATACACTTAAAGAGTGCATATTAAACTCACATAATTTATATTAAAATAATTGAACAAGATTAAGTGAATATATTTGATAGAAGCCTGAAAAGGGTTAAGGAAATATTAAACACACAATAAGTATGTATATAAATGGGCAGAATTTTTGTGCTGGAAAAGTAGATTTACAGCAATGGAATGTGGATTCAGGTAGTATCCCACTGTAGACAGACATAAATCTAACGGGAATCTCCAGATCCCCGCGAGTTTTCTTTAAGTGATGAGGAATAGGCAGACGGATAACTATTTCACCTTTTAAGGTGAACTATGTTGTAAACCAATTATAAGCTAGGTTGCGAAGGGATTGGGGCTTTAGCCAATCCTGGAGCAGCTTAGTGAAGCTGTAGGTATTAGCCTCCTGGTAGCCATTTTGCGAAAGGCTTGCAGGATGTGCGACACGCCAGAAGAGACAGTCGAGTTTTAGCTAAGCTCCATAGGTTTGGATAGCAATTAGGCTACAGGCCGTAGCAATTCATTACAATGTAAGTGAAACAAACTGCTCCGTAACAATAGAATAGTATCATCCGTCTCGCCTATTCTGAAATATAAAGTAAGTTATATTTTATATCATCTGTAATTCTTTGTGCAACTTGAATAAACACCACGTGGAACAACTCTGCTGGAATCTCCCCCTGACAAGAGTTCTTTTGTGTTAATGGCTGTGGAATCCTAAATCCTACCTATTAACCCGAGTGAGAATAGCCAAGGTAGACTGGTCATATTAAACATATTATCAGGAGGAACCCTGATTGGCGCCCTCACGAACAGACCAGTCGCAGTATTAGAAAACAAAGTAAATTAAAAAGTAATGGAAATAAAGCAAGCCCTTGGTTACCTTGCATATTGACGGTTTCGAGAGACACATCCTGGCTGTCCCCACTTCCTCCTTCGCAACATCGTCGCACTTTTCCTAATCGAGGACTTTCTTCTTCAGAACTATCCTCACTAGCTAAGACTAAAGGCGAGTTACCACGCCTCTTTGTTGCAGATACAGATGTGTTCATTCCTTCTGACAGCTCATGAGTCATCTGCGAGGGAGATCTGCAAGGAAGCAATAACACATTACTTTCATTAAAACCATACAAAATACCTTTAAAGCAGGCCTGAACAAATACCAGGCACCAGATGTCCCTAGTTAATGGTCTTGTCTCTGATACAACAGAGTGAGTTCTATTTATCGAGCACTGGGTAAAACTTCATGCAGACAATTTCAGGACAGGAGCTGTTCTAATTTAAAATTTTCTTCTGAATCATAAAATTCCCTATGGCATTCATATAACATATGTAATCTGAGTGTTCGAAAACAGGGGGCTTAGGAAAATGTTTGGGCCTAAGAGAGATGAAAAGGGGGACTGGAGAAAACTGCATAATGACAAGCTTCATAACCTGTACATACTACGGATAATTAGATCATGGGGGATGAAATGGGTTGGACATGGGGGAGGAAAGACACATCTCAAAAGTATTGACTGGGAGACCCGAAGGGAAAAGACCACCTGGAAGACCTAGACGTAGGTGGGTGGACAATATTAGAATAGATTTAAGGGAAGTAGGATTTGTGAGGGATGGTTGGATGGAGTAAGCACAGAATCAGGTTGAATGGCGGCCTCAGGTAAGCACGGAAAAGAACCTTCAAGTTCCATAAAATAGATAATATTCCTTTAGCTTGCTTAGGGTTTGTCTATTGCCATTGAGTAAGTAAGTATCATAAAATTATATTTCCTGTTCTGGAGCTAGGCTGTTAACATACACACACACACAGACATGTTTTCAAAAATAGTATTTTTGGATTCAGGGGCTCTCAAAACGTGTATTTATGTCAAAAACTCAACTTCGAATTTGGGGTTGAACAGAATACTTCCTCCACCTATAGCACTTACGGTACGGGCAGAGGAAGTAGAAAGGTAATTTGTGGTGAAAATGTTGAAGACAAAGAATGTTTCCCACTCTTATCCTGTGCGTTTGCACCTGACACTTCTTGTGACATCGAAAGATCATTTTCAGCATACAAAAATATTCCTACAGATAAACGCATGAACTTTGATTAGATTTGATTTGATTTGATTTGATTATATTCTGCCCATCGGAACATAATACATGTTATGGGACATGTAAAAATACAAGTAAGAATATAAATTTACAGTTATAAAAATACGTACAATGTGTAGGGGCCGTATTTTTTGGTAACAACGATAAGCGCGAAATTTTATAAAACAACGTCCCTTAGCTATATTTAGCTTTTATATGCTTAAATTACCAATATGAACCAAATTGAATCCACGAAATATCGCAAAATTCACTCGATTCTGCGAAATGTCTCTATAAGCGCGAAATATGCCCCTTCCGTTCGTAAAGTGAGGAACGAGCACGAAAATGTCCCTTAAAATCACAATATTGTGTTTCGGTGCACTGTATTTTTTATTTCTTAGCAGCATGTTTTTTTCTGCTGTTCCTGTGGCTGTCGAAGATTTACCGATATATCGATTTTCGTGATCGATTACAAAGATTGCAGAATTTACGCAAAGATTGTCGGTGACCTGGTTTGTACTGTTGAGTACACTCCTTTCCTGCTATCCCTTTGCCAAGTTAGCGATGCCTATGATCGATTACAGCAGAAGAGTGTAGAATGTTTGTTACTTGTATTCAACAGATTTCGTCTTTTATCCACAGTGGTATGGTTGGTACTTCTGTTTGCAAATGGCTATCTGATGGTGTTTAGTAGAAATTACGATTCTATTTCTCGTCATTATATTTGAACATTAACTCTAATCATGTCTAAATCGAAAGTTAATTCACTTCATACAAGGGCAGAAGAATATAGAAATTGGGGGGGGGGGGGGGGGTGTTAGTTCATGTAAATAAAGAAGGAAAGTTTATCATTGCGCAATGTTCCCAGTGTAATATAAAGTAATTTATTTCACGAAATACCCACCGAAATAGAAGGAAGTTAACACCGAAATCAGTCATTTTATTTCACCAATAAATCAGGGCCCTAACAATGTGAAATTGCACAATAATTACAAAATATACAACATAAACATTAACAAATTACAACACAAATACAAAATTTATAATCCCATAGCATAAAAATGTAAAATTCTAAAGGAGCTGAGTTCAAGTAGTTCTGATGTTATGAATACAGAATGGTTTCTTCTAGTAATAAAAAAAAATAAACTTATAAGAACACAGTAGGCCTAAATACATGTTAATAAAATTAAATAAATACATTAATATAAAATTTACACCAGGAAAAGCATGTTGAGATTCCTCCTGCCTTAGCGAGGTCACTCCATCTTCTAAACCCTAGCAACAGGGAACCAGAGTCAACCAAGCCGCTCTCCGAAAGGTTGAGCCAGTCCATTATTGACATAAACTACTTAACTACTGAAAATTTGTAAAGGCTGTTAGTAGTACATTGTGCTATTCAAAGATAATATGTATGTAGGCCTATACATTTTGATAGTGTGTATTTATAGTGTATCCCCTCTATTGTACATATTTGATAATTTGACAGTGCATGAATGCTTGCATATTTTAAGATTTGATAATGCAAGGAAATCCTATTTTTAAATTAATATGATGAGGAAGATAATGGAAACAATAAATATGATGACAAAGATAATGATGATGGCGATAACAATAACGATATGACATATATACAAAATATCTCTATACTTCAGAGGATATAGTAAACTAAGATTCTAACAAATCCCACTTTTTACACAGGGGGCAAAATTAAAAAGATGCAATACTTACGGTACTTTTAAGTTCAAGTGTAGTGAAAATTGTACAATTATGGAATAATTCTATTCATCAGTTCTATTTAATGACTAAGGTTATGAAACAAACCTAAAAGAAAGGTCCACCTACTTCTTTGTCTCGAGTGATGCTAACTTGGCTGCAAGACTTTCCACTTCCATTGTGAGCTCGTCATTCCGATCCCGTAGTTCTGTATTCTCTTCTTGTAGTTGGTTAATTCTCTCAAGTAAAGGTAACATCTGTTCACTGTTGTGGTTGCCTTCAAGTTCACTTAGCTGAAAATGAAATAACACATCAATTTATAAGAATAGAACTCGTTAAAGGGAATCTTCCAATATATCACAAGATAATTTTAATTAAAAACACGTAATTAAATTAAATTAATATCAATTATTCATACAAATTTACATGAACAGTGCTAAATTATATATGTAAAATCATTGTTTTTCAAGATGAACACAAATATAGTAATTTTTCCAAATTACGATCACCAGTTTAATAAATAAAGATAGCTGTCAAGACATCCAGACTTTGACGATGCCCCATACATCACACAGTGGGGTCCTGCCTTCTTAAACCAAAACCAATGTACAAATTTCTTATCTCTCGAACAGGAGCCAAGCTCTGCATTTCAGTATATGACCAATTAGAGAATATTTCTCTTTAAGACAAGCCTATTAGGAAGGGCTAATGCACTTACGACCTTTTTACAATAAAATATGTCAAATGTGTGCAGAAGATCACACCAGTTTGCAGTTCGTCACAGTTTCTACCGGGCAATGAATAGAGTGAAGTGAACTCCGTGAAGATTGTTCCAATTAAAATATTTCATAACATTGCTATAAATAAGTAACTTTGTGTCGATTGTTACTAGTGCATTCTTTATTGGACAATGCTTTTTGTGTGAGCAGACAAACCTTTAGGGCCGAGTTTGTTTGGAGAAAAAATTAGTGAAACTAGGTGTATTGTGATAAGTATAGAGTGGCCCTTCACCCTGGTGCATATGATACGAGATATCACACATTAAAATTCTTCTAGATGTCCTCCAGAAGGTATGTTCAAAATTCTATAATTTTATATCAAATAGTTTTTAATAAAAGTTAAATTTCCTGAAATCGAGTAAATATGATGCCAGCTTTCAAATAGCCTCTTAAAGGGCTGGCAGGGACATGGTACTGAATGTGTAAACTGGCGTGCCTGTGTGGAAACCAGAATCTGCCCTTTTCCCTGCAAACAATGCTAAGTCAAGAATCATTAAATCAAAATAATGAAATAATAGTGAAAGTAGAAAGTAGATACTGGCAGTCAAGTGCTCCATACATTGAGTGTTGTCCTCTTTGAGACAAGAACCTTGCACTGATAATAATCTGCAAATCGGATAATCAGGAGTTTGCTGAATGGAAAGAAGGTGAAATTCTATGTTAAGTGTAGACTCAAATCAGGAAATACTTAATAAACACTATTATATGCGGGAATCACAGTGAAGTAATCAAATATTACAAAAAAGATTGCTATGGAGCACTCAACTTCACTAATTTACATGTACTTACACATGATGCGTTTCACAAGCATCTTGCTTGTATCCTCAAATGAGGTCCACTGCCGGGTCCGCTGGTTGTTCGCTAGGTGTCGTTGTAGGTCGAATCAGCCTGGAGATGAGATCATTGTCCTTCGGGATGTCGAAATTTACTAGATTGTATTTATTTTTCTGGATAAAGATTTTCTCCCATATAGTCAAATCTATTGGTTTATTTACTGTTTTTAGTAGTTCAATGTCCTCCTCGAACTCATGCTCTGTGGACCAATAGTGATGAGCAACCGCTGATTTATCTGTTTGTTTGCGAGGAATGATTGGAAGGAGTTAGCACAGAACAGGATTGAATGGCGGGCTCAGGTAAGCGCAGAAATGAACCTCCGGGTTCCATAAAATAGATAATATTCCTTTAACTCGCTTAGGAATTGTCTATTGCCAAAGAGTAAGTAAGCAGGATAGTGACATACCCTCTGCTGAAGTCCTGCCAAAGATTCCAATTCCTTTTGTAGCTGTATTCTTGTTTCTTCTGACTTTGATAACTGTTCAGTAATATTATGATTTTCTTTGTCAAGGATTTCATTTTCCTAGAACAGAAAATTTCGAGTATAAAAACATGATTTCCAGAATTCTATACAAAAACAACAACTAACTTTTATGAATTTATGTAATTAACAAAGTTGTTGACTATTAAACACTTTAGGCCTCACTTTTCGTTACATTTTTGCAGGACGTACGTTTCATGGGCTTTGCCCACATTTTCAACTGCTTGTCAACTGTCTATTTTCTGCTTGGAGAACACTGGAGCCTTCTGGTTTTGGTTTAACAAACTTTTTGATCAATATAAATATTAGATGGAAATTTACAGTGAAGTGTTCAAATCTGTAGCAAGATTGAGATCGGAAATATACACACAAAACTTCACTAAAAAGGTATATTTACCCAGAATGATCATTTCAACGGGTCTTCCCGCCATCATCAGCTGATTCCGACTGGCCCTCTGGCGGCGGATGAATGAATTTGTCAATCAAGGTTCCATGTATGCCAACTGAAGTGTCAAAGTTTAAAAGATTTTCTCGGTTCTTTTTAATGAATATTTTTTCCCATACCATAAGATCTATTGGTTTTTCAACTTGTTTTAATAATTCAATTTCATTTTCAATTTCATGGCCTACTTCCCAAAAATGCATTGCCAAAGCGGATTTTTCAATTTGTTTATTCATAATGTTCCTAAAATGTTCTTTTCTCCTTGTGTCTAAATTCCTTTTTGTTTGGCCAACATAAAATTTTTCACAATCTTTGCAATTAATTTTGTAAATTCCAGCTTTTTTGTATTGAGGGACCTTATCTTTCTGGTTGGTTTTTATTAGATTTTTCAAACTGACAAGTTCATTCATCCGCCGCCAGAGGGCCAGTCGGAATCAGCTGATGATGGCGGGAAGACCCGTTGAAATGATCATTCTGGGTAAATATACCTTTTTAGTGAAGTTTTGTGTGTATATTTCCGATCTCAATCTTGCTACAGATTTTTGATCAAGTTTTCTTCTAGCGGTATTTCAAAATTCATAAGTTTATCTTCATACTTTTTCATATAAATCTTTTACTTACAGACTCAAGAGCTGAAACTTGTGAACGTAACCGGGTCTCTTCTTCTTGTAGGCCAGACAACTGTTTCTCTAGGGATGAGTTTTGCATTGCAAGTTGCTCCCTGTCTGATCCCAGCTGCTCGGACAAAGCCTTCAATTGCTCAGCATGTTTCTGTTCTAACAACCTAAAACAAGATAGGAAATCATGATGCAAGTATATTTAAATTGTTCAAGCTATTTTCAAGCATCACAATCGTCTTTTCTGCTGTTACTTCTTTAAATATAGAAATTATATGAAACTAATAGCCCAGACAAAATAGACAAAATAATGGTGATTGAGTAGAAAAATTCCCGCAGTTTTGAAATTTGGGAAGGTTGTTTGTTGGTATCTATGATACGGTCAATGTAAACAATTGGGCATTATTTATAATGCCCGGGCAATTTAAAAAGTGCCCAATGGGATGTGACAAAATGATAAATTATATAGAAATTAACACATTGCCCGGGCATTATGAATAATGCTGGAAACTGAATGGGCAATTTGAGAGAATTGTTATTCATATTTCTCTACATACAAAAATAAGAGGATATTATATAAAAGTAAATAAGTATGAAAAATATGTATGCCTAACAAAAAAAACAAAACATATACATATACAGTCGGTCAAATAAAAAACGTCGGGCGGTATTTGATTAAGTATCACAAACGAGCATATGCGCATGTACAGGAAGACTTAAGGTTAGGTTCACACACGCCTCTTGTCTATCCATGTATTTTCTTGATTATTTAGTCAGTTTTGTTCCAAAACAAACATGTATAGAAGGCTGTGGCTATATGCCTCAAATCCGCCATATTCTTGGTTGCAAATTTTTATAATATTAATAATTAATAGATTCGCGAGGAATATGTTTATTCAAGGAGCATTTTTTAAAGATTTTAATTTATAATACCGGTACTTGTAGTGCAAAATCAATTACTTACGCTCAACTTCTGCAACCAATCTTAGCATCGAAATACGCGTCCGGCCAGATCAACGTTTGCTATGAAAACTTCCGGTCGCATTATAGTAAAGTTCCCACCTCTTAGCTGCTTTTTCATAAATATGGAACCTTCTCGCTGCTTCAGAGACCAAAAAATGCAGGTCAATTACAGCCCTAACTACACTTTCTCTCACGTTAGCATTTGTATGTGGCGATGACACAAAGCAAAATGAATTATGACAATGCATTAAGTTGAATTACGTGTGTTGCGCTTTCCGCGTTGTTCATTTTTTCCCTCCTTGTTCAAAATTTTCCCTCCTGCCGCATGGCCTCATATGTTCCGAAAATGACCTGTATTTTGTGTTTTTTATAGGAAACTTGTGAACTAATGCGTCAAAACTTTAATTTTAACAGCATACGAGTCCCGACGTTTTTTATTTGACCGACTGCACATATACACACAAAATGTCAAATCTAAGAGTTTTTATTTATTAGAGCAGCTTCCACTTTGGTGACATTTCGAATTACATAGGTTAGGTTAGGTTAGGTTAGGGAGAATCACACCAGACACACGTTGCCAAATTGCTGTCAATTTATTAAAGTGACCAGAGAAATTGTAGCAGTACTTTACTTTACTTTTACTTTAGTATTATTATTGACCGGGCAGTGTAAGAAATTATCCTAGATTGTCGTAAACTTATTAAATTGCCCGACTTTATCGGTCATTATTTATAATGACCAACCATTATGAAAACTGCCCTGAATAATCAGATTGACCGTAACATCTACAGTACATCATATTAGAAGTACCGGAGAGTGGGGAGTGGTTGAGCTGCTTAAATATGTTTTGCATTTAAGTCCACAATTATAAATTTTTCCTTATACAATGAACACCACTTATTGTAACCACTTTGGGATGCAGCTAATCTGAAAATATTAAGTGACTGATAACAGTAGCCGAAATAATTAATTGATGGTTATTTTTCATAGATGGATTCTTTGATGAGGATCAAGACTTGACCAAGGCAAACAAGGGAAAGATGATACCATAAGTTACTTACTTGACTTGCATCTGACTAGATTTCTCAAGACGAGCGTGATGATCATCTATTTCCTGTGCTAGAAGAGTAGCCCTCTGATTTGCATCCATCAAATCAGCTCTCAGCTTGTCACGCTCAGCACTCATGTGTTCCAAAGATAACCTGCAGAACAGAGCATATCTCTATATATATAAAAGGCTTTGTCCTGACTGACTGAATGAATGACTGACTGACTGATTGACTGAATGACAGGAATCAACGTACAGCCTAAACTATAACAGGTAGAGACTTGGAATTTTGACAGTACCTTCGTTTCATAATGTAGGTGCTCACTAAGAAAGGATTTTGAAAAATTCTGATTCTAAATGCCAAAAATTAAATGTTTTTGAAAATACTTAATCCCTTTTTACATAGAATTATCAATTCCAAATCACAGAATATATTGTTGCCAAATTTTATATGATGGGCTTGGAAAAAACAATTGAAATGCACTTTTGACAATTAAGAGAAGTTATCAAAATAATTCATGTTATAAATAAATATTACAGAATGAAATCCACTAAAATAATGGAATCACATAACTTTCTCTACCCTGGACATAGAGAAAACAAAACGAGGTATGGTAATGTGTATATTATTATATTATATCGCAGGTTTTTGGAGAGAAAAGTATGAAAGTGATAATGCTTTCTGTTTAATTTCATCCCCAAAATGGTTTTATGGTAACATAAGAGTGGGAAATTTCCCGCCTAGATATTACAATTTTATGTTACAGGAATTTCTGTTTCTTCTTATTTAAACCTCTACCAGGCTTGCTGTGCACTGTACAAGCGATGGGATGCAACATTCTAGATCCTCTATGAGCCATAAAAAACTATATCAAGCGTTTTCTGAGGGAATAGTTTGAGTGTAATAAGTCGTTCTTCCTATTTCAAATTATAAATGCCTATATAAGGACCTAGAATTTAAAATTGAAAATCCTTCATAAGTTAATTTCCAATTACAAAATACAAAACCCGGGCGACGCCGGGTCTTTTAAGCTAGTATAGCATAAAGAACATCATAAATAGGAAGCAGAACAATTATACACCTCAGAATAAAAGACCCGGAATATACAAAATTGACTGTACAGAATGCAATAAAGTATACATAGGACAGACGAGGAGGAACATGGAGATCAGAGTAAAGGAACATTTCAGAAATATTAGATTACAACAGGTAGAAAAATCAGCGATAGCGGCACATCATTGGGAGGAAAACCACAAAATTAGCGAGGATGCGCAATTATTAAAATCAGTAATTGTACACCCGCAGAACTTTATATTTGGGAAAATATATACATGAAGAAATTCGAGAGCAGACTCATGAACTTTGACATTCCAAAGGAAGACAACCTGATATCAAAGTACGTCAAAACAACACCAGGGGAACAGGAAGAACCTTCAAACATCGGAGATCCGGCAGTTGACATGTAGTTGAGGATGCAGGCGGTGGCCTGTGAAATGCGTTCTACCATAAATTGGTAAGTGAAGTTAATAAAGTGTGTTTAAGTCAATCTCATATAATTTGAAATATTGATTCACTTCACTGTGTAAGTTCCAACATTATTCGTTACATTATTCGTAAGCTAATATCTGTTAATGATTTGTCGCTATATCCTCCAGATGTCCTCTAAGTTGTACAAATTTTAAGATAAGGCTTTTGATCTTTGGGATGTCGTAATTTAGTGTCTATCTTTGTTTTTTCTGGGTAAAGAATATTTCCCAAAATGTTAAAGCTAGAGGCTTTTGCATGAATTTGAGCAATTTTGCTTTGTTCCTGAATTCATAATCTGTAGACTAGAAATGCAGGGAGGCGTCAACTGCCAACACTGTTCATGAAGTACTCCTCCATGATGAAAGAATTGGTGGATGGTGCACCATGAGCAGAGAACCAATTATAGGGAACATTTTTTACGAGGCAACAGCTGACACCCCCAGGTACAACCTACACGGAAGAGGGATAATCAATATAGGCCTAAATATGGTCAAACATTGTTTGATTTGGACGAAACTCACTATACAGGGGTTTTCTGGGCCAAGGAACTCGAATCTGAGGTTGCTTTTACCATGCGATGCTATCTAACCATGGTATGTAATTCACGTGATTTAGGTGTTAATAAATACCGTATTGGCCCGAAAATAAGACGACCCTGAATTTTTGAAGGGTGGTTACGAAAAAATAAATAAAATAGCTTATTAGTACATTTTGCTTCACATAAAACAGAAGTTTGAAGTTCATGTCGTAACTTCTTCTCTCGCCTTTATTTACGCATTCAGACAATGAAGATGCTTTCTTTTCCACATGGTCTGCCATGTTGGTGGTAAAACAAAGCATTATGCGTAGAGAATAGAGATGCCAAGCAGTGCAGTACAGGGCAGTACAAGGAGAAGCACGAATTCGGGAACAATAAAGTTTGGTAAAATTCGGTAATTTTCACATGACTTTGACCTTGGATCGGACGCACACCATTTGCGTGGGGATACCCGCTACACACGTGCACAGCTGCATTCATGATTGGAGAGTTGTTGAATCTTAGGCTGCGAGTATAAGACGAGTATAGTTTTTAAAAGCACATTTTCAGGGAAAAAACATCGTCTTATATTTGGGCCAATACGGTATAATGATTTCACTATTTTGCTGTTAATTTTTAATTTCGCACGCGCGGGCGAAGCCGCGGGCACATGCTAGTAAAGTATAAAAGACAAAACCATACACCTTGAAAGAATTTAATCAAAATATCCACCGGAAAATTGCCAGTATTTCTTAACGTGAACTAGGGCGAGTGATGGATGGTTTCTTAAAATAGTGCTAAAATGTATGGACAATGGTGGCCAGTTTCTAGTGTTGCCACCTTTCTGTAGGGCTAAGGAGGGACACTTATCGAATATATGCAGATCGCCGATCTTCATACCTAAATTCGTACTTGGAACAGTGCATTAATAATAGAACGATGGAATATATTCATTACAAAGCCAAAAAGCTGTGTAACAGTAACACTAACATTAGAAAAGAAAAGATTAGCATGATAATAATAAAATAAAAAAACCTGGGCAAATTCACGACTTGAACCTGTATTTCTTTTTTGATTTGGCAGTTCTAATAGTTCTTTGATCTGTGTCACTCTCACTACATAGTGATTGCAGGTATCTATAACATTTGTAGAAATTATTATTTCACTCTTTATGAGGTCAGCTGAGCACTTGTCTCTGGATTCTGTGCATTTTAGATTCATGAGAGGACAATCCATCCACAAATGCATTGCTACCAGGAACTAAAGCAGAATTCCTCATGTAACTCATCCAAATTAACATCAGATTCTACATTAAGTGCCTTCACAGAGTCTTTGACGGTGATTTCACTGCTGCCAACACGATAAATTTTAGCGATGGAACAATATCGATATATTAATCATGAGACGAAATTCACAAAATATGCCACTAAGAATAATTTACCGTCTCATATTTTCTTTTGGAATAATTTTGCGTCCCGCAATATAATGCGTCCCTCTTAGGCATAATTCCTGACGCTGAAAATGTTCTTAAAATGCGGGATGTCCCGCCTAATTCGGGACAGGTGGCAACGCTACCAGTTTCAGCACCTCCTTCACAACGTTGGTAACTAAAGCTTTTAAACACAGTTGTACGGATGCATCAGCACCACTCTATGAAAGCCACAGACAGCAATGTGCACTGCCATTGCAAACCAGGAAAAAACTGCACAGCTGGTTCATAGTTCATTGGGTCTCTCTGTAGATTAAACAAGATTCTATTAGAAACCACATTAGAACCCCGACTAAATGTCTGCCTGCATTTTATGTGAAATTTAGAAATCTGCAAATATTATTACATAAGTTATAATTAACACATTAATCTCCTTATAACGTAAAACCCACTTTACCTCCCACCCTCTTATTCACCATCAACTAACTCCATAACATGGCCTTAGTCAATCTTATTGTGTTAACATGTGTGGGAAGAAAATAATACCAAGTGCCTTCATGCTAGGTTACTAAGTGCCAGAATGGTACTTTTGAGACTGTGTGGTGGACGGGAAAATGTATGTATGTATGTCGTACACACGATAATTCAAAAATGCTTTACTGGATTTCCATGAAACTTGATATATGGGTGATTCTACAATTAGGTGTACCTGTGAACAGTGATAAGTGATGATACCTATCAAATGCAGCACTTGAGCTCGCACGGACCGGCTCACCGAGCGAGCAAACTTAGAGCCAGCCCTACGATCGGTAGGAGGCCCTTGCCCTAAAGGGATGCCAATGGGCTTATTTTATTATATTATTTTATTATTACTGTCCCTTTCATTTAATGTTTCTATTTGAAACTGCAATTCACTGGTAAAATTTTTCCCTCTTTTTCCTGATGAGAAAGATTAAATAAATGTGTGTTAAACTTAAATTTCTTCTATATTTAGCTAAGATAAATTTATATTTTCTTATGAAATGTCATTAGCATGGATGTCCCCAGCCATAGTTTTGAGAATAAATATCGAAAAACATGGAAAATTATAAATATTTTGTTAAACTTAACAGTATTTTCATTAACATATAACTAGGGTTCGGATGTTCATGACATATCATATTTTTATCCTGACCTCTAATCTTGCCGCAAACTGAAATTAAACACGAATTGCACTTTTGTTATCCTAATTGGACCGTTTTTATTTTGCATATAAAGTCATATTTTGAACATTTTTATAGTTTAGGTCATATTTCGGTCATTTTTTAATTTAACGTCATATTTAAGTCATAAATTCGGTAAAAGAGCACAATTGCACAGGTCATATTTTGGACATTTTAATAGTTTTGGTCATATTTCGGTCATTTTTTAATTTAACGTCATATTTCAGTAATAAATTCGGTAAAAGACCATAATTGCACAGTATACTGTAGGCACTAAATCGTAGAGTTAAAATTTTTTTGAGAAAGAGTTACTAATATTTTGGTTTGACTGTAACTGGAATGTGGAGGGACAATAACAAGTGCAGGTAGTTGGAGCACAATGCACGGGATTTTACCTCCTTCTCCTTGTTAACAACTTTCAATAGAGACAGTTTTAAAAGATTTTCAGTTCACACTTGCAGAGTGGTATCGGGAAACATCAAAATGCCGACTAATAAGTGTTCTGAAAGTGTAAAACTAAAAAGTTTTGTTAAAGAGTTTGGAGAAAACCACTTCTGCACCGACGGGAAAATTTTGTATTGCAAAGTGTGTGAAATTAAAGTTACGGCTGCAAAACGATTTATTGACGTTCTTCAAATATGCACCTGTGACATCCTGTAACATCGAAAGGAGCTTCTCGCGGTTTAAGACGATATTAAGTGACAACAGGAGAAGATTTCTATTCAATAATCTTAAAATGCACGTGGTTGTATACTGTAATGCAGACAAAAATGGAGACTGAAAACTGGTACGTAATAGCCTACTTTGAAATTTATTTCATTAATTTAATGTTTATGCCCAATTAATAGGTAATTTAATTTTTAAATTAATGCAATTTTTCATTTTTTATAGGGACACGCATGGACTACAAAATGATATATTGAAGTGGTGAAGCAATCACACAGAAGCAAATGCTTTAAAATTAGATGTCCATTACAAGCAAAACTGTGAATAATATGTAAAATTCTTAAAAACACGATCCTGATTGCATTCATGCGATGTAGTAATTTAGTTTCATTAAACGTTTTAGGTCATAAACATCCGAACCCTACATATAACTATTAAAAGCACATGCACCAAATCAAAGAAAAAAATAACTTTCATTAGAACATAGAAACAAGCCAAAAACTTTGTCCCTACACTTTTTTGTCATTAGCATGGTCACTTTTCAACTTGAAGATGGAGTGGCAGAGAATTTTTTTTAAAGCATGTATTAGTAGGCCTACATGTGGCAACACTGTTCTCTTCTTCAGTAAACCTGAGTGTGATTTTGGCTATCAGGTGCTTTGTTTTCTGGATGCTGGATATTTCAACTCTCAGACACTGGCGAGTACATTAATTGATTGTCATTAGCATGGACTGTGTAAAATAGCACACAAAGAAGTTGAAGCATCTTCCGGGCTGTGGGCCGTGGTCCAAAGGCAAAATTACAAGTCTCGCCAGACGTTTCACTCCCGCTGTGGGGAACTTCTTCAGTGGCTGCTATCTTGACGCTGACTGGACTGCTTGGAGAAACGGAGCTGCTTATATACTCGCGGTGGGCGTGGCTTAGCTGGTTGCGGTTGCTACCGTCGCACCAATGGTGGCGTTCGACGCTGGCTGTTGTATTCCTTCTTGTCTAATACGTGATTTTAAGGCCGGAAACCAAGCTTTTGGAAGTTTTAGCCCCTCTTCTTTTCTGTTGAAATTGTTTCTAAACTTGAAAATTTCTATAGCTTCTCTGTTAAGGCGGGCATAGTAATGCGAAGTTCTTGCCAGTACTTTCGTCTCCTGGAAGCCTATGTCGTGATCACCGTCTGTGAACGCGTGTTCGGCCACAGCTAAATTCTCCACATGCCCCTGGCGGCAATAGGTCCTATGTTCTTTTAACCTGGTCGAGATGTGTCTCTTCGTAGTTCCAATGTAAGATTTACAAAGAAATTAAAATTTTATTAACCATGTGATGAAACATGTTAAATTATCACAAAACTGTCACCAAAATTTCAGTTATCTAGGTCAAAACTCAAATTGGAGGGATGCTATTTTGGCTTGTTTTGTCATTAGCATGGACAAAGGGTGATGTCCAAACAGTCGGATCAGCTGATGATGGTGGAAAATGTCCATCGAAATGCATTCTGAGGTAAATATACCTATTAAGTGAAGTTCATGTGCAAGTCCCGATCTCAATATTTAAGTTCGAAATCACTTCACTGTATATCTTCCCAACCCAAATTATAATTTCCTTAAGTTTGTTTAAGAAAAAATTGTAACCTTGTATTCAGTTACTTTATTAATACATTTTTATACAGATTCAGTTTGATATTAATTTTGCTATTATTGCTTTCAGATAATTATTGTTAGTGTGGATACAAAGTCATTAGCATGGATTGTAACGTCATTAGCGTGGGGCGAACAATAAAAAGAAAACAGAAAATGTCTTAAAACCACAATTTCAGCTCTGCTGGATAATAGGCTGTCTTCTACTACATGTCAGGTTGGCCTACGTGTAAAATTTTTTGCAAATATTACTATTATTTTTTTTTCATTTTTTGAAGTTCGAAAGGTACACCTAATTGTAGAATCACCCATATGCATTTATAATATCCATGGGAAGAAGCCTATTGATTTTGGACCAAATCGGTTGACTGGTACCAGAGTAATGTCCAATTTAGTGCCTATTTTATGTTAATATATTAGAAAGAATGTATCAAATGCAAATCAGTTCTCATGACAACATATTGTTTTACAGTGTTCATATACGGGTTTGGAAGTTGCAATACAATAGCTTTGACAAATAACACTACCCACATATTCCTTCACAAATGCTTATCAAACTAGACCTTTGTTCTTCCATAAGCCCTGCTCTCTTTGTCCTTATTCCTATGTATGAAGAAAGATGTGGGATCACATTAAGACTAGATGGAACAATCAGTGGCTATCTAGTGCTAAAGGAGCAATTACAAAAGACTTACTTTTCCCAAATATTGAAACCCGACTTCAAAGCTAAATTGAACCGGAATTTATATTAACTCAATTCTTGTCTGGTCATGGAATTTTTGGCTCTTACTTTGAAAAGTCTAAAATTATAAGGGAGAATGGATATTTATGTACTTATAAAGAAAAACAGACCGTAGAACATCTACTATTTTACTGCTTATTCTTTGCAAGGAAAAGATTTTCGTTAACAGGACACTTAAACTATTGTGGTGTAAAATATGATAAAACAATCTTAAAATATTTAGCAAGGATTGTTGTTGTAGAGAATTCCACTTTTTCATACGTTCTATATTTAACCCTTTCACTGCTAACGACGGAACTGTGACGGCGCGGAGAATGGCACCTACGTGTGCTATTGACGGAACTGTTCCGCCCGCGAAGTGGGTGCTATGAACGAGACGATTCCACAAGGCATGGAATTTTTTAACACGGTTTTAACGAAAGGATAGTGTCCTGCCATCTCTTGGGGTTAGATAGAAATAATTTTCATTGCTTTCCTTGCCCTGTGGTGCAATCTGTAGCCGAAAATGTGAGGCCTTGCACAATGTTGTGATGTCTGAAGAAGCCATTGAACTCACGAGTCATATGACAAGCGGGGAATCACGTCAAGGCCATGGTATGTTCAATTTCAACACAGTCATTGCTTTCACGAGCAAGGAAAAACATTTCTAACGTGATGACGGAGTTCTGGCGTATTTTAAAACTGCCTTCTTATTTTTCGGATTTAGCGCCGAGTGACAGTGAAAATATCTCAGCAAGGAGGGTATGTCAGCTTGCCAATATCTCAGCAGTGAAAGGGTTAAGAGTTTACAGTAATTTTATTTAAACTTTAGCAAAACAGGCTCCTCTAGTATACAAGAGAACAGGTACATTATACATTGTAATTGACATAAAACTACAGCCCTAATGTACGTTATGGTGAAATAGGGCTAAAAGAAATTGTATATTAAATAGGGATGGGTCGATACCAGATTTTCTCGATACTCGATACTCGATACCGATACATGATTTTTTCCTCGATACTCGATACTTCGATACTCGATACCTTCAACATTTCCAGTTTCAATAAATAGGTACATTAAAAATTAAAATTTGAGAGAACTGTGTAATACCAACTAAATCAATTAAGTAAAGTCTGCATATTTAATGAGGCAAAATTTAATATCATCAGTAGCCTATGATTATTTTTAAACTCTACATTAAAACTAAAATTAGCTTTTTAAACAGTAGTCCAGTAGAATTAAAATCCAAATCGGAAATAATTGCTACAAAAGGTTTTATTGTTTTAATGGCTTCATTTGTTGCCCAATATGACTATCCTAGGTTTTCCCCCTCGGCGGAGTTGTGCATAAGTGGTGGGGGGTAAAAATGTGGCCCCCGAAGGGGTAGTTTTGCGGTTTTACGCTTATATCTCGTAAAGGACTCACGATATCGAAAACATTGTCCTATTAAAAGTTGTAGGGCATTAAATTCTGCATTCAATGAGACTAAACACATATTTTTTGGACACCCCATTCCCATACTACTGCTCATCAAATTTGGACAATTTTACATATTTATGAAAAGATTTCGTTTTAAGTTCTGGTTTTTGGTAATATCATCTAACTTAAACCATCTATCAATAAAGTGGTCCATACAAAAGTAATAAAGGAATAAATTCTGCGTTCGATGAGATTAAAAGTGAATTTGTTGGACCACCCATTTCCGTAAAGTTCTACATTTATTCCAGTAGTGTAAAACCAAAAAATTAGACGAATCGGAAATAATTGCTACAAAAGGTTTTATTGTTTTAATGGCTTCATTTGTTGCCTAATAGGCTATGACTATCCTAGGTTCCCCCCGGCGGAGTTGTGCTTAAGTGGGGGGGGGGGGTAAAAATGTGACCCCAAAAGGGGTATTTTGCGGTTTTACGCTTATATCTCATAAACGATTCACGATATCGAAAACATGGCGGATTTATAAGTTGTAGGGCATTAAATTCTGCATTGAATGATAGTAAACACATATTTTTGGACGCCCCATTCCCAAACTACTGCTCATCAAATTTGGAAAATTTCACATATTTATGCAAAACTAGTGGACCCGTGCTTCTCTGCAGCACTTCTGAAAGAAGAAGAAGAAAATGTCTAGCCCCATCACTTTTTTTTTGTTAACTAAAAGTATCTCTAAAAAAAATTAAGAAACGAAGAAGAAATTCTTGCACCCCAACACAATTTTTTTAAATAAAAATCTCTCTTTTTCTTCCTCTTCAGTTTTATAAAAATTGATTGTCCGCGCATAACGTTCCTCTCACTCAACTGATTTGAGTGATCAATTCGGCATGTTAAAGAGCTGTTTCTGGCGAGTGTTCTTAGCCTATCACCGGCTGCGTACGTTAATTAGAGCCTGAGATATCGTCTCTCAAAGTTACAGCATTTCAGTATCTCGAAGATGGTGGTAGTTGGGTGATTTCCAATGCCCGATAACATATCTGTGCTTGAATACCATTCGTTTAAAAAAAATTAAGCAAATTGGCCAAGAATTTTCTAATTATTTTAATACGGTAATAGAGATGTGTAAACATAGTACTATAGCACTCCATTGTACTAGTCTTGTGCTTAGTAAATATATAAAATATGAAAATTGTAGAAAAGAAACACAATTCTTCAAATCAATTAGTGATGATTTTATTTCAAAATTATAAAGATGAAAAGGGGAAAAATGGTAGATACACAAATTTTACAGACGTCGACGTTTCATTGTCGTTGGGCCACTCGGCTCCTCAAAGTCTGTAATTTCCGATAAGGAGTCCGTCACCCTATCACTCGGCTCTTAAAAGTCTGTAATTGTCGTCGCTCCATATATGCGGTCCAGGTCTTCGTCAATATCTGGTTCGTCTGTTGCATCTGGTTGGAGGGAGTTAGTGCAGGAGTTCACCTTGTAGTTTGCACAAATCGATGAGCAATTGATTCCAACCTTCCGACACCCACAACGCCGTGCACACCCCTTGTTGCACTTGCAGAAAATTGTGGAGAGAAGAGATTGTGGAGCTGGTTCCTTGGAGGTAGGAACGGGGTCAAGTCCAAACTATGAAGCCTGCCATCCCCAGAGGAGGAGCGGATCCATCTGGTGTCCTAACCACAGTTGTACTTGTAGGTAAGTTCTCAAGCAATGTTGGCGGGCTGCTTCGGATTTTGGTGGTAGGGATGCCAGGTTAAATTTGGATTTCACGAGGGCTTTGGAAAATAGGTCAAATCGCAATTTATCTAAAGTATCTCCTGCCCTACCTCCATAGAGGGTTGTTAAACATTGTAGGCCAGCTTCAGCTTGAGTGTCATGTTCGAAGAAAGGTTTGATTTCTTCGAGAAGACATATATTTTCGACCAACAGCTTGACCACCTTCTTCTTGCCCTGCCTGAAGAGTGCCGAAGTTGTGTCACATCCACTTATGGCATGGAGAAATATGAGTGGCCTTCTGATGTTGTCTGCCAGTTCGAAGCTGTTGGGACCAAATACTTTTGATGGGGTCGTTCCTCTTCCAGGTTTTGAGAAATATATGTTTGCTGATGGTGTGGCTAGGGCATTTAGCATGATTAGGAGGTCTGTATCTTCACCAACTACCACAACCTTCTCATGCTCCTGTGATACCTCAAGACCGTGGCAACAATCAGGTGGTCTTCAAGCTCAGATATGTTATCGGGCATTGGAAATCACCCAACTACCACCATCTTCGAGATACAGAAATTTTGTAACTTTGAGAGACGATATCTCAGGCTCTAATTAACGCACGCAGCCGGTGATAGGCTAAGAACACTCACCAGAAACAGCTCTTTAACATGCCGAATTGTTCACTCAAATCAGTTGAGTGAGAGGAAAGTTATGCGCGAACAATCATTTTTTATAAAACTGAAGAGGAAGAAAAAGAGATCTTTAATAACAAAAAAATTTGTGTTGGGGTGTAAGAATTTCTTCTTCTTTTCTTAATTTTTTAGAGATTTTTTAGTTAACAAAAAAAAATTGATGGGGCTAGACATTTTCTTCTTCTTCTTTCAGAAGTGCAGCAGTTTTTCATAAATATGTGAAATTTTCCAAATTTGATGAGAAGTAGTTTGGGAATGGGGTGTCGAAAAAATATGAGTTTAGTATCATTCAATGCAGAATTTAATGCCCTACAACTTTTAATACCGCCATGTTTTCGATATCGTGAGTCGTTTACGAGACATAACCGTAAAACCGCAAAACTACCCCTCTTGAGGTCACATTTTTACCCCCCACCACTTGAGCACAACTCCGCCGGGGGGGAACCTAGGATAGTCATAGCCTATTAGGCAACAAATGAAGCCATTAAAACAATAAAACCTTTTGTAGCAATTATTTCCGATTTGTCTAATCTTTTGGTTTTACACTACTGAAATAAATGTAAAACTTTACGGAAACGGGCGGTCCAACAAATTCACTTTTAATCTCATCGAACGCAGAATTTATTCCTTTATTACTTTTGTATGGACCACTTTATTGATAGATGGGTTAAGTTAGATGATATTTCCAAAAAGCAGAACTTAAAACGAAAATTTTTCATAAATATGTAAAATTGTCCAAATTTGTTGAGCATTAGTATGGGAATGGGGTATCCAAAAAATGTGTGTTTAGTCTCATTGAATGCAGAATTTAATGCCCTACAACTTTTAATAGGACCATGTTTTCGATATCGTGAGCCCTTTACGAGATATAACCGTAAAACCGCAAAACTACCCCTTCGGGGGCCACATTTTTACCCCCCACCACTTATGCACAACTCCGCCGAGGGGGAAAACCTAGGATAGTCATATTGGGCAACAAATGAAGCCATTAAAACAATAAAACCTTTTGTAGCAATTATTTCCGATTCGTCTAATTTTTTGGTTTTACGCTACTGGACTACAGTCCACTTACAAGTTTTTGTTCAAAAAATACTATCATTCTCACTTAATTGCAGAATTGCAGAGTTACAAAAGTATCAAAAAAGTATCGAGCAAGTTTTCTGAAGTATTGTTCGATGCCGATACCATGCAAGTATCAAGAGTATCGAGGTATCGAAAGTATCGAGGACCCATCCCTAATATTAAATAAATAAATAAACAAATAATGAATTGATCTGGAGTTTAACTTGGAAATCAATTACGAACTTATTTTCTGTATGTCATAATTGCAATTATCACTGATTAAACAAAAGCATTCTGGCATTTTATTTACTTACTTAAGACACCTGACTTCTGTCTGGTACAGAGCTAGAGTAGCTTGCAGCAGAGTTTCGTGGGGAGAATAGATCTGGGCTTTGTTACGAGTAGCTTCCTCATTTCTTTTATCCTCATTCAACGACCGCAGTTCCTCTTCCAAAACAGCCGCTAGTTCTGCTATATTCAGCCTCTGCGTCTCACTAAAACCAAGATCTTGAAGCAGTTGGGAAGGTCCAGGGATTCCAGCTGCCTCCCACATTTCTAATATCAATTCTGCATTCACATGACTGAAATAAACGAACAAGTAATTAGCATTATGTTTCTGACTTAAACAAGATGTGACTAAATTTCAATAAATGCTAACTTTATGGGCCTAAAGCACAGGACAGATTATGATTATAACATGATGCAGATAAGATAGATTGCATTTTTAATCAACCGCCTGCGTGGTCTCATGGTTAGTGTTGCTGGCTACAGATTTGCAGCCCTGGTTCAATTCCTGGTACCTCCTCGGATTTTTCTGAGTTGGGGAGGTCTGGAACGGGGTGCACTCAGCCTAGTGATTCAAACTGAGGAGCTACTTGATACAGAAGTTTATGGCCAAGGAAACCACCATTAACAGCCATGGGTATCGGCATGCTGACCACATGCCTCCCAATTCTGCCATCTGCCTATGGTGGATGATGCAGTAGACAGATGGTAGGCTTCAGATTTATGAACTTAAAAAACAGGACATTTGACACGTTCCTTCTAAGACTTGCAGTTACAATTTAATATTAGATAACTTATTGCTATAAATGAGACTTCGTTGTCTTCAAATATACGCAATTCTAAAACTGTGCAAAATGAGAGTGCTCTCTCAATGGCGTGGCGTAGGCTAATACCGCTGACTTCAACTTGCGACTGCAGAATGAAGAAGAGAAATCGGAAACAAGGTATGGGGTGCTATCTGGTGGAAACCAAGTGAATTATTGTGAATACATAAAAAAAAGAACTGCGTTTTACTTTCCAAATCTGTATGAATCCTCTCCTCTTGAGAAAAACATTTATAATTTAAAATTGTTAAAAATAATAATCTGTCATATTATAGAAGTAGAATATTTGAAGAAATTAAATCGGATACATTAAACAGACATTTGTTGCAAGTTTTGGAAAAAACAAGACATTTGGCGTCCCGCTAAAAATTTGTCGGACACCAGGATAGTTAATGAAAAAAAAAAGGGCAGTCCCGTTAAAAACAGGATGTCTGGTCACCCTAGCCTAGTCCCTTCAAGGAAGTAGTGCCACAAAGTTTAGTTTAGTAATTTTTAATCACATAAAATATACTCCTTCAGTTCCATAATTGATATAGAGACAGGAATAATGCTCGGCTCTATTGTGGTCACATATTATTGTGTGTGCAGTAGAGAAGCGATCCTTCATTCAGTCAGACATTCACGGTGCATAGTGTACTATAACCCTTGCAAAACAGATACGAAGCTGAGTCAACATACTCATAACCGAGGCAAATGTAAGGAGAAAGCTAGATATATAAGCATTCATGAACCACAGATTATTGTCTCTGTTGGACATTACATGAGAATATTATAGGAGAAAAATTCCTCCGACACTGGGACTTGAACCCAGGACCTTTGGCTATTCGCGCCAATGCTCTACCAACTGAGCTAAGCCGGAGCTCAATTCACAGCGCCAGATGGATAGGAGAGAGATAGGAGAGAGGTTCCATCTGGCGCTGTGAATTGAGCTCCGGCTTAGCTCAGTTGGTAGAGCATTGGCGCGAATAGCCAAAGGTCCTGGGTTCAAGTCCCAGTATCGGAGGAATTTTTCTCCTATAATATTCTCAAGGAGAAAGCTGTTCTATAATTCCTACTCCAAGTACCTTAAAAAAGGGAGCCAGAAGCAATAGCAGCAGCATAACCCACACTTGCCTCAAATTGATGTGGCCTGCGAACCTACTCCATCTTGTACTCCATAACTCCATAACCTACACGGCTACACTTGATGAAAATTAAGACAGTGAGCCAAGCTTCGTTCTTAGTACTCAAAGTCAACAGAATACATGACATCAAACAGATGATCATTTCAAGTATCAGTTGTACAACTGGATGGATCTTCAAAATTAGAAATACAGTAGAAGCCCGAAATAGGACGGTTCGAAATATCGCGGATTCGGATGTAACGCAGGGGAAAGTATGTCCCCGAATAAAAATATACCTTAGGTTTATAAATAAAATTTTTATTATGGAAGTTGAGTTAAAACAGTAAAAATTCTGCAAAGAGCGGTTCTGCAGTACATTTTTTATTTTTATTTTTTTTATTTATTTTTTTACCATTAGACCCGCCCTTAGTTTGAATCACGCATTCAAAGTTCGGAGTACAAAATGTCACAGAAGTGGAAAGCATATTCAGTAGGAGATAAACTGAAAATTATTGATTGTGTAAAAAATGGGGAAATGGGAATATTATACCTGAATGTTACAGTGTATGTTTTAATAGGTTTGTTCGCAAAGCAAATCCGTGTCTGCTTGAGAATTGGTTGTACTGCGCATGTCCAGTCTGTAACTTACCCGTGATTTGCACTTTGCGAACGGTTAGAAGAATTTGGAATCGATAGTTTCTGCGTTTAATCGATATGATATGCAAATAAAATATAT
Organism: Ectobius pallidus; assembly: GCA_964059195.1. Taxonomy (NCBI): domain Eukaryota; kingdom Metazoa; phylum Arthropoda; class Insecta; order Blattodea; family Ectobiidae; genus Ectobius; species Ectobius pallidus. The sequence continues at coordinate 4,827,702 of CAXKWD010000001.1, forward strand.
ATTTCCCTTTAACATGTTATACATGCAATAAACATCGGCAATATAAACTATATTTTGGGAAACTTTTAATTATCTTCCATTATTCATACATATAAGTAGCCTATGCTTATAAATCTGGAGCAAGGATTTGGAGGGAGGAGTCAGGCGCGTGAAAATAGGTTACTGCGCATGTCTCTGATAACAATTCATGGTAGAGCCTGCAAATTTTTCTTATAGTACAGAAACTGTCCGTGAGAGCTTTGCGAACAGAAGATTGAAATCAGAATCACGGATTCTCGCTTTGCGAACGCGTGTGGAGAAAGAGCGCATGCGCGAACGATTTGTTCCTGGTTTCTGACTGCTTTGCGAACAAACCTAATAAATGTTGTACGTTACTCTCGAGAATTAGAAAAATTCTTGCACTCCATCTGCGAAAGAAGAGCCGTAAATTGAGATCAGTTACAGGACTGGATTAAATAGCATAACTGGTTATTATTTTTTAAAACTACTGTATAACATTGTAATTTATTAGTGAACTAATGTTCCCCTCCGCGAGGTCGATTTTTGTCACTTCTTCGGTCACATTTCAATATAACGCAGTAAGGTTATAACGCGGGGGTAAAGCATGTCACCCATCAACAGCGTTATATCAAGCTTCTACTGTATATATAAAACATATATAGGCTATGTCAAGGAAGAAGGACAATTGGAATATTAAACTCATTATTATGGAGCAGTAACATCATGAATAAAACAAAAATACCTATATATAAATTAACAGTGGAGAGTATAATGTTATGTGGACAGTAAATAACAAACAAAAATCAAAACTACAAGGCACAGAAATGGATTACTGGAGGTCAGCAAGAAAATCAATTAGCGAAAATGTAAAGAAGAACTAGCAGGTGCCCGCGGCTTCGCCCACGATAATTAATTGAAAAATTAAAAATTAAGAGTATAATAATTATTAAAGCATTATATTTATTAACACTTGCATGCGAATCATTCATAAACTAAGCCATTAATAATCCTAGAATTTGTAGGAAGTTTATATAGTGAACATTCCTGCTTTAGAGTACATTCTACGATATGAAAGCACCGCCTGGGAAAACGATCTCAAATTCGATTATGCAGTTCCAAAGCGACCTGTTAACACTGATAATACGTATTGTTTCTCAATTGTTTGTTGATAGATGTATATGATGTGAATTTTATTTGATAAATTCAGTGTAATTTTCAGAAATTACATAATTTTTCAAGGGGAGGAGTTATTTTGTTTAGATTTTTATTGTCCGCGAAACTGCCCGCGGCTTCGCCCGCCATTATTAATTGACTCGAGGATTTTTAAGAAATTTACACTGGCAGTTTATTAAAAATGTTTGTGGTTCAGAGCTATGAAAATTGTAAGTAAAAATAAAATTATAATATTTGTTCATTATGTTCATTTCACTTAGGCCTTATATAATAAAGAAACGGTTTTCCTAATTTTGTACTCTTCGTGAAAGTTTAGACTGCGAGAGACGAACATAGCCAAGTATACCCGATGTTTCATGAAGTGGGGCGAGCGAGTGAGCAAGCTATTTAGGGCCGTTGAATTGTGTAAGAGTAGATACTGTAATAAAAGAATTAATGAATGTGGATGAAGTTGTCTTAGGAATTATTGAAAAGAAAAGATTAAGATGTACAGTCATGACAGATATATAAGCATTAATGAGCCACAGAATATTGTCTCTGTTGGACACTACATGAGAATATTATAGGAGAAAAATTCCTCCGGCACTGGGACTTGAACCCAGGACCTTTGGCTATTCGCGCCAATGCTCTACCAACTGAGCTAAGCCGGAGCTCAATTCACAGCGCCAGATGGAACTTCTCTCCTATGACTGATTGCCCTAATGGTCTACCTCACAGACAGACAAGTCATGTCATATGCAGTACTGTCTCATGTAGTGTCCAACAGAGACAATAATCTGTGGCTCATTAATGCTTATATATCTGTCTTGAATGTTAACTGTACAATAACAGTGGGAGCCCGTCACAAAAATCACTACTTAGTGTGCCTCACAGTACTGCATATGACATGACTTGTCTGTCTGTGAGGTGGACCATTAGGGCAATCAGTCATAGGAGAGAGGTTCCTTCCGGCGCTGTGAATTGAACTCCGGCTTAGCTCAGTTGGTAGAGCATTGGCATGAATAGCTAAAGGTCCTGGGTTTAAGTCCCAGTGTCGGAGGAATTTTTCTCCTATGATATTCTCATGTACAGTCATGTTTAAAAGAATGAACGATGGAAGATTGCCCAAGATGGTGATGAACTGGGAACCTGATGGAAAGGAAGGGCAACTGATACCTGGATGGAGAGGACTACAAGATGAAATATGATGGAAAGACAACAGTGCAGAAGCAAAATTAGTTAAAATTGGAATGTATAATTATTATGTATTGTTTAGTTGGGGGAAACCACAACATTGTGGGAAAACCCTAAGGGGGAGAAAGTACTAAAGTAAACATTTTAAAATTAGTTATTACTTTTTTTAAGACTTTCTACACCATGCCCGTACGTGATACGGTATGCATTTTATTCCTGCGTGAACCAAGACCGTATCCCTTACGTTGCGCGCGTTCCCGTGCTAAGCAATGGGAGAATACTGGTGTAATACAGGATTTGAACAGATAAACACGAAGCTTAGTTTATGAACTTCCCAACAGAGTGTGCTTCATACACTTTTATCGATTCTTGTATCAATTTATATCAAATTTTTTTATCGAATTTATATCGGCCTACTGCGATTACCAGAACATCAACAAGAAGATAGGTTAGCATTCGTGAAGATGTCCAAGAATATCACACACGTGTTAATTACTAGACAATATGCAACCAAAATGTTGTCAGCATTCTATATTATGTATTTTTTCAGTAATTTTAGTTAGTACTTTTGCAATAAAAAGGTTTTTAACCCTCCAAACCTTGAAAAAATTATTTCCGAAAAAAGTAAATCCTCAAAAGAGCCTCCCATTTATTTGCCTGTGATATATTTATATGAGAGTGAATACAATAAAGAATATCATTCTAGAAAGAGGAAGTTTCAATCTTCATGAGTAAATAATTCATTATTTTGTAATAGATATTGTATGTTTTTAAAAAAATCGCAAAATCGGAAGAAAACGCCCGGTTCACAGGATGAAAACGCTGAAAAATGGAAAGTGTTAAACAATTTTTCTTGAGTTAATCAGAATGGTGTTGGACCCACTAAGTTTCTCAGCCCATGTTATTATCTTTACTTTACTTGTCCATCAGTAAGGTACAGATCATTATGACAGGAGGGGTTCTGTAGGGGCGATTTAGAAAAGTGGCCTCTTTTGAAGAATGCTGGGAAAAGGGAGAATTTGAATGGGAACAGTGGAACTTCCTTCAAGATAACCTTGAACTTCTAAAACTCATTTCCCTAAGAAAAAATTGATTAAAGTCCACATACCCTGCATTGTTTGGATCCATTGATAAGAAGTGGGATTCCTGATCCAAGGAATTTCTTTCCTTTGTTTTATCGGAATGCTGTTGGAACTCCGTTCTCATTCTTCCAGGACTGCATTTGGTGTCTTCCACAGGTGATGGTGCAGTGTTTTGTTGAACCCAACTTCCACCACTTCTAAAGAGTAGAAGGAATTCTTCAAAGCTGATGCGCCCGTCACGATCTACATCCAGTTTCTCAAACAGTTGTTGCACAACCTAGAATAACATAAATATCGATATCACACACTGACTCTTGGAAATTAACCCTGCATTAGTCATGTGCTCAGAATAGAAAAATTGTAAGGATTTTAGCCTATACCCTCAGTAAAAAGGTAACCAATTAATGAAGCGAAAGACAATATAAGTATTACACGCTTCTTTCGCTTCGTTAGTTGGTTGCCTTTTTACTGAGGGTATAGGCTAAAATCCTTATAATTTTTCTATTTTAAGATACCCTCGTATACAAGATGAAATTCATTAATATGTGCTCAGAGTTAAGTGTTTAGTTGCATGCGGAATTTAATCCACAAAATGAAGATCGAGAAAAACCGATTTAATATTCAACTAAATTTGATCTATATTTTACTGTTGATTGAAATGTTACTTATAAAAATTTACCCAAGTTAACATTTATTAAAATGACCTGAATTCATCAAAAACTCTGTCGATGAGGAACCAATTTGTCAATCTTTTCTCTCATCTCTGTTCATCTACAACACTATAATACTGTAGAGCAGGATCGCTCACAGCGGGCATTTCGCCCAGTGGGCGCTTGGTGCACGTAACGGGCGGGCGGAGTAGTTGCGTGTTGTCAGTGTTCGCAGCGTAAACAAAACTATGTCTCGGTGCAGTGACAGCTGGTGTCGTGAATATGGGTTCGGCGGAAAAGAAACCAAGTTGTAGTGGAAATAATGTGGGACAAGCATCCCAATGGGAATGACAGTGCCTTTTTGTCCAAATTGGAGAACATGCTAAATGTTTAGTATGTGGACATTCTGTTATAGCAAAAAAATATAACGTTGAGTGACACTACAATTCAAAACAGTATAACAGTATTCAGGGAGACGAGCGGTTGCAACTAATTGCAAATTTAAAAGCAGCCCTCCTTTTGCTTGACCAGGTAAATCTTTTTATGGATTGACAACCTAGCATTTGTTACTGACACAAGTTTCTCAGTGTTTCTTTGCAGGAAAAAGGTGAATTAATCGTAGCTCTGTATTCTAAAATTTGTGCAATGCAAATTAAATTGGAGCTATGGAGAAATCAATTCCAAAACTGTATTTCACTCATTTTCCGAATGTGACGAAATTCTCAGCTAACATTAATAATGATCTTCTTGAATCATTCATTCAGTCTCTCGATAATCTAAATGTAGCATTTGCTACAAAATTTCAGGATGTGAGGTCACCTGAGCCAGATTTTGATATCTTCATGTCACCATTTGCGGTTGATGTCAGAACTGCATCCTCAGAGGTGCAATTAGAATTAATAGATCTGCAATATGACAGCTTTCTTAAGGAGAAGTTTAGAATGGCGAATGAATACCTACACGGGATAGGTTTCCTCGACTACATGCGAAAGTGGCAGTTATAATGTGCATGTTTGGTTCTACATATTTATGTGAACAACTTTGCTCAGCCTTAAAACTCTGCAAATCGAGACATCGACCACAAATGACAGATATCCATCTGAGGGCCGTTCTTCGACTGCACACCACTAGCAGTATATGTGCAGACATTCCCTCCCTTACAGCAAAACATGGGAAAATAAACATTGCAATATATTGTTCATAAACGACAATTATCAATGCCTGCAGTTTGGTATGTAATGTAAAAAAATACATTGTAAATAATGAAAACGTATTGTGTTAGTGTTAGGTATGGTAACTAGGAACAAAATGATAGGTTTTTCGGAGGACCAGGTGCTTTACACCAATTAAGATTAAACAAAGGAGAACTAGGACTGTAGGCCAGCTGGAACAGAGATTTAAATCTGAGGGTTTTGCAATAATATATTTTCAGGAAGCCTGAACTCTGAATAATTAAGAATAATATAAACACTTAACAAAATATGATATATGCGATTCAATACAGTTATTATTTCTAGGAGCCAAACAATGCTCCTGCCCGATAATATATGCAAGCGCTAGCCACAGTACTGTTCACTGCACGTTTCGGCTAGGCTACGAAGACAATGGAATGATTGTAAATTACACTAAAAATACAATGTGATTCCCGGAACTTCACACGCAAAGCTGCCTTCAACTAAGGAGCAATTGGTGTGGAATTAGACGAGCAATAAAGCCTGCAAACTAGCTATTATCCTAAACACACAGGAGTAATCGTGCCAGCGTCCATTGCGGCCTGCAGCGTCTACACAACTGACTCAACTGAACTGGCGTGGTAACCGCTACAAGCCAGCACCTGCACAGGAAATGATGCAACTAGGCGGCAAAGAATTGGCGGACGCGCCAATTAACATAGAGGCAAATTTGAAACAATATAACTTATAGACTCTTGATCTAACAGTTAGACTTAACCTGCCGCCACTGTAATCGCTACCATCTCCAGTTGTGACACACCACTCGTAGTCCCTGCCCAGCTCAACTGGGCACGCCCGATTTCCTGCCCGCCTAAGCACCCCTGCTGTAGAGGAATGTCTCAATTTGAAGACTCGCCTAAAGCAAATTCCTGGATTTCTACAAAACAAGGCCTCTCTTCCTCACAATGGACAAATGCCATAAAAATGAACTGCAACTCCCCGGCAGAAGTCAGGAAATCTGTTGCCGTCATTGCAACGAAACAGAAACGTTACCTCACATTCTTAGTTACTGGTGTAGGGCAGGGCCGCCACATGGGGGGGACTGCCGGACCCAAGGGACCCGGGCCCAGGTCCCAAGGGGGCCCGGCTCGGTTCTGGTGATGTGATGTAAGTTTATGGAAATTTCGGGTTGAAAACTGAAAAAAAGTTATTTTTTATTGTGTTAGTAAGTTATTATGTTTGTAACCTCTTTTAGCAAATAGGCCTACTTTTATTTTCATTTTCAACTATTGGTATAATATAATACTAGTGTAATGTTCTAGTTTTTGCTTTCATTTTTGGATATTTACAATTCTTATTTATTTTATTCTTGGTTCCAGTAGATTAGTTCTTGAAATTGTTTTGATTGTAATAAAAACACAATACATTTATTCTAAAGCAGTGACATGTTTTGTATTTAGACGTTTCAACACAATGATTTATAAATCAGGATAAACATAATTTAGAACAAAAAATGAATACAATTAAATGACCTAGTAATAAAAAATGTTGGAAATGTGGATTCTGGTATCATTTGACAACTAACGATCAACGTAACATAAGTTTACAGTGTTTACACCAATTAATATGGCCAGAGCAAACTATCCTTTTTTTATTACATAAATCAGAAAGCTGAATGAGAATGGTCGGCGGTCAGTGAGGGGCCCGCGACCAGTACGAAATAGTCCTGGGCCCGACCCCGAGATGTGGCGGCCCTGGTGTAGGGTAGAGCTACTTAGAAATAACAGGCACCATAAAGTGAGATCTAATATCGCAAAGCTTTTTAGGAAGAGAGGGGATTGTGAAGTATTTGAGGAGGTGGGTATGCCAGTCGACGGAGAGCTCCATCAAACATGTAGTCTTGTATGGTGAACAATAGGCCTAAAGCTTTGCATCAGGTTGAAACAACTGAATATACTCTCCTTCCAGTGTGGCCTCTTATTCTATATCAGAATGTGAAGTAAGAAAGGTATATCGAGCATGTTAGGGTAGAGTCATTCCATGTCAAATCAACACAGAGAAGTACAATTTCCAACCTGACCATCTCCGATTTTCATAAAATTTGGTGTGTTCATGGCACCTAACAAGGGAATGAAAAATGCTAAATTACATAATTGTAGCACCAGTACAACAAGAGTAATGGCTGCCCAAAGTTTGGAAAATGTGCTGAAAATTTGATAAACACTGCAGACAAAAATGGCTGTAACTTATGTTCTAATAGAGAAAGAGTTGTGAAACAGGTAGTTTTAGAAAGGTCTGGGAACAAGCTTCCAAATTATATTAAACATGGCCACATTCAAACAATGTAAACAATTAAGGTCAATGACCTTAACTTTTGACCTTGAATATCTCAAAACACGTCACCTTCAAAATTGATGGAAAAAATCTGATGTGAAAGTCACATAACTTCCTCTGCCCAAATAAAAGTTAGGAGTATTCACATATCCTTGTACAGAAATGCAAGACACAATTTAACGCTAATTATACGATAAATACCTGATAACCTCTTCTTTGAAAATGATGCGACTAATAGAAGTGCAGACTATATAGCAAACAAAAACAAGTGACAGCAGACATTTATTGAAACTTCCGTCGTTAAGAATAATTTCCGAACTTCATCGAATATTTCCCTCCAATATGTCTTTCTCACTTCATTCTTATATAGAATAAGAGGCCGTGAAAGAGTGTGTATTCAATTGTTAACCACACAACACAAACTTTTTACAAACAGTGGGTGAACAGTAGGTGGCTTGTAACTGCCTTCAGAGAATTTTTTCGAAAAAAAGTTTCAAATAAAAGTTTTAGCTCTCACTATAAGCTACACTTGTGCAAAATTTAAAGAAAATCGTTAGAGCCGTTTTCGAGAAAATCGCGAAAAACGAAAATTTCTTCATATAAAGTCCCCTTAAAAATAAGAGAAAATAGTCGCCAATCTTATCCTCACATCTTCAGAAGGTACCTGACCCAAATACGAAATTTTGTTTTCATACGATTTTCCGTTTTGGAGCTAGAGTGTTCACAGACAGACGGACAGACAGACACACAGACATGTTTCCAAAAATACTCAGGGGGCCTTGAAACGTGTATATATATGCTAAAAACTCAACTTCGAATTTTGGGTTCGAAAACAATACTTCCTCTGCCTATAGTACCTATGGTACGGGCAGAGGAAGTAAAAATATATTTGCTTCTTCATGTTACACTACACAACATAGTAATAAAATCAAGTTGGGACGACATTGGGATTAGGAGATATAAATCAATATGTACAGCTATGTGGTGCAATAAAGTAATACAAATTGTATGCAGCCTGCAACAAAGTGACATAAAGTACTGAAAAACTATGTAAACTGTTAAAAAGTGTTGTTATAGCAATGCACTGTAAGGTAGCAATGTGAACAGACCAATAGCAAACATTTGTAATCTGCAAGGTAACCTCTGAAAGAGTTGACATGTGATGCCGAAAGTCTACACTTAACTTCTGCCTTAATATTATTTGTTTCTGTAATTATTGCTCCCAGATATTTGAATATCTCCACTTGCTCCATGTCTGTTAAGTGTAGACTAAAATCATGAAATGCTTGTTTTTAAGCAGTTCAGAAACTCTTATCTTCTTGTCTACATCCTAGAAATCTAAAAATAAAAAATTTATAAGACAATTATCCTGCCGTTTGTATTATATGGATGTGAGACATGGCCCCTTACATAATATGAGAGTGTTCGAAAACAGGGGGCTTAGGAAAATATTCGGAACTAAGAGAGATGAAAACTGCATAACGAAGAGCTTCATAACCTGTACTCTTCATCGAATGTAGTAAGGGTAATTAAACCACTGAGGATGAAATAGGCCGGACATGGGGAGGAAAGACATAACTAAAAAATATTTACTGGGAGACCGAAGGGAAAATACTACCTAGACGTAGGTGGTAGGACAATATTAGGGTAAATTTAAGGAAAGAAGGATTTGCGAGGGATGGTTGGATGGAGTTAGCATAGAATAGGGTTGAATGGCGGGCGCATGTAAGTGTGGCAATGAACCTCCAGGTTCCATAAAATAGATAATATTTCTTTAGCTAGCTGAGGGATTGTCTATTGCCATTGAGTAAGTAGGTAAGTAACATTTTGGTGCCTCCATTCAGTTCCTCTGTGTTTGTTCCCATGAGTCCTCTATACCAGAGCTGCCACAAACAATTATCAATTGTTAGCTGCCATCTTTTAATAAAGTTTTTTTTCACCAACTTTTTTTTCCTCACACGAAGGATACACTCTACTTTCTTGTTATAAAAATCTGAAAAAGGTGGATCTATTATGTGGGTGAATGCGTTACATCTCTATTATAACTACTGGTTTCACATACTTTAATGCAAATGTTTTTGAGTAATTCTGAATCATTTGGAGTAGGTCACATTGGTCAACTTAAAAAAAATATCTGTGTTATCCTTTTTTTATTTTAAATTTTCAGCAGCACATTTTTCAGTTTATGACATGCGGCAAATACTCCTTCGGTTGTATTTCATATTACTTTGATATGAACTAACTAAAACATTTTAATTTAAATTATATTTTATGGGAAGTAATTAAGCATTGGGAGAATTAAGTATAAAATCATAATTATTAAAAGATTGAGAACTAGGACTTATATTCATTGCAATAGGAGAGAGAAATTATATTTCAGAATAAAGTAAGTACGACTAACGTTAACAATAACATATTCAGAGTGAACAAAGGGAGGTTGTCAATCACTAGAGCCAATTCCGTGTATTAGTATTGTGTTCAAAAGTTAACTTATACAAAAGAAGATCAGATAAGGGCTGATTTTATTGTTTGAAGGGGAGAAACCAACTCTGCTCTCGTACCAAGTGAACAATAAGAGGGTCTGGAGTTTTAGGAACTCAATCCGCCAGGACTCCCGTAGCAGCGTGGGCCTGACAACCAATCAGACTCCGCAAGAAGTTCCTTAGCGGAATAATACTTAAAGTTAATAGCCAATAAGGGTGAGGGACTAATTTATGTCTCTGGCGACAATGTAAGGTTTCTTGGGAGGAGAGAAAATTCAGTAGAGATAGAAGCGCTGGGGACTCCTCACGAGTAGGTCTTAAAATCTTCGATTGTAGTAGTCTCGTAAAATTTACTAAGTCCAGGTCGAGAGTGACTGGCTAGTTCATTCAGATTAAAGTCGGGAAGAGTTAATTATTCACTATATATCAGTAGTATCTGAATAAAGTAGCTAACCGTCCAAGAAACCGAGCATTTATTAGATTCATTATTTCACTGTAACAGATTACAAGTTGAGAATTTTATTGTAAGAGAATTTGTATTGGACGTAAGAAGTAACGAAGCATTATAATAAATATCAGCTCTTACCCAACTTTGAGACTTTTAATTAATAGCTGAAATCCTGTAACGCGTTGTCCCTGAAAGAGGAGTTTCTAGCCGGGCAATACAATAAAAAGGTGAGTTCTACGGCGCTGGATTGGGCATCATCCAGGACATCCCAGGACTTCACATCACGACATCGATTCCAGCATCAGGTTGGTGGGAATCTTCTTCCAGACATTAATTTCTTCTGGCCCATAGAAAAACACATAATTTTCCCTTCAAAATGAAATGGCTTACAAGTATTAATACTGTACCTCTTCAGCCACCTTTGCCATCCCAATGCATTCACATACGAGCGCAAGCTCCTCACGATCTAGAAAGCCATCCTTGCCGACACCAAGTCTCTCCCATGCAGCCCTCAGACATTCTTCTTCACTTTCACCAACATGTCCCAAACTAGGCGAATCACTGTCTGTGATGATCTCATTCACATCAGTTGTACTCTGCCAATCTGATTTCCCTGAAATCAGAAAATACACTTCATATTAATAACCACTGTAATGCGAGGTCATCTTGTTACTGACCAGCTATTGGATCTTCCTACTTTACCGAGCAGGCAATTGAGATGGTTTAATATGACCAGACCTATAATAAAGACATATTAATGCCATATTAACTTGAGAATAATAAAAATTGATAATAATTAATATTTATGATATTATAAATATTAATTGGTAGAGTGTAATACATTGAATATATGAGGGAGAATCAAATGAAAACCGCAATTTTTTCCCTCCCACTATTTTACTGCAGGAAGAATATATGCGTCAACATTATTTTTCCACGCAGTCCCCTCCCAGTTCAATGCACTTATACCATCCGATAGGAAGTGCTTCAATACTGCATGAGAAAAATTATTTTGGTTGATGCTGTAGCCACTTGTGCACCGCCGATTGGACATCTTCATCAGACTTGAACTTCTGCCCTCCAAGGAGCTCCTTTAATGGACTAAAGATGTGTGGAAATCTGAAGGTGCCAAACCTGGCAAGTATGGCAGATGTGGGAGGCACTTGAAGCGTATGTTGTCGATGGCTTTCATGGTTGCACGAGCAGCATGAGGACTGGCGTTATCATGTTGAAGCAAAACACCTGCTCTCAGCAACACCATTCACTTTGTCACCTACTGTTATTTGTAATGTCTTGAGTGCATCCATATACAACGCAAAGAATTACGAAGACAAAAATCATATTCACCTTTCTTAATGTAGACTAATATGATCAGCCTATTAGAATAAAGCTTATATTCGGCCTTAGGCTTCTGAAGATCGCTGTTATGTTCACTGTGTAATGACACTCTGCCTGCAGGATCTGAACGTATTGGGCGCTATCAAGAAGTGCTCCCGACCGATAATGGCTGTCATGCGGTACATATTGGTCGAATTTATAAATTCTTAAATGGCGCTTCATGATTCTTCAACCATTAATAACCATTAATAAGCATAAATATATTAATTCTGTATATTTTGTCATGGTGAACAAGGCCATGAATGTAACGTCTGTGAATAAAAAGGCTTTAAACAGTATTCGTCCTATTCACCCCTGATTTAAGTGGACTCAAGGATTGCAGGAACCCGATTTCCCCTTTACACCGCTGAGCAAAGCAGGGAGAGACTGTGAGTGCAATTTTATCATAGGTAATCCCACGAGAGTTGACGAGTTTTTTGATAGATTCACGATTGAGCATCAGGAGCGAATTTATATGATGCAACTCGTCAACTCGAGTTGGATTTATTAAGACTATTCCATGAATAAAATGTAACGGATTATATAAATAATATTCACTTTCGTGCTTTGGTGTATAAAAATAAAACTAAAAGTTACGAGATCACGGCACACTATGAATCAACCATCCATAAATGTTGTGACAGTGCTGCCAATAGTGCTTATTAGACATAGTTAACTCCATTCAGGTAAGCTAACAGCAGAACAGAATAAAAGCACACCAACTGGTTTGCACTGAATCAAAATTGTGTTTTAATCAATGTACGTTTCTATAATTTCAATTTACAAACAAGTTATGTTGTATAAAATAATCTGTTTTCGTGCTGCTTAAATGGCAACATCTGACTATTAATCACTGCACACTGATAACTTGCGTCTCCAGTAACAAGCAGACGATTTTATCACAATAAAACACCATCCTCACGATTTCTACAAGAATATTGCAAGATAAACGGCTGCGATTGGTCTATATCCGAGGAATTGTTAAACGTTATTGGTCAATATCAAACACGCAGCATACGAGTTGAATAGTCAGTGAAATTAATCTTGCTGATTGTTACCCAAATTTACAAGTAAAAGTCTCACAATATACAAACTGGCTGTGACAAGAGGTGGATAGAGTAAGTTTAATTTCAATGTAACAGCGTTAAGTACGTACATTAAATCCTCAAACATATCCCATACATTATAATAGAAAGATATTTCATTACTTACGTTCTTTTCAGTACTAAGTACAAGGTGAGGCAGAATGGACTCCCTAGTTTCGAAAATTCACTGGAGGTACTCCAGAGAAGGTAGAAAGGTGGGACAGGTGCCATTAGGTTGAAGTGACAATGCAGTTTTCAGTAGTTACCATGCGGTGGACAGGTGAGCAACGGGGCTTTGTTGTGGAGACCCTTTTTAAAAAACAAAGTTTTCACCCAGTTTTGCCAGAATATCCTGTGGAATTCCGGTGATTACATCCTCAATTGCCTCTTTCAGAGCTTCCAGGGTTCGAGTCGAACTTTATAAACTGAAGCTTTCAGGTAGTCCCATAGGAAAAAATCACAGGGGCTCAAATCCGGGGAGCAAGGGGGCCATGGAACATCCTCTCGTAAGGAGATCAGGCGGCCGGGAAACATTTATTTCAAAACTTCGTGTGAACGACGGGTAGTATGGGCCTTGGCTCGATCCTGTTGAAACCAGAAGTCTTCTAAGTCATATTCCCTACCAAACTCTTCCACTTTGGGGCGTAAAAGTTCTCTAGCATGTCACAATAGCATGCTAAATTCACTGTCACAGTTAAGCCATCTTCTTCAAAAAAATAAGGTCCAATTATGCCTATCGATGACATAGCACATCAAACTGTCACTTTAGGGCTGTGAAGTGGTCTTTGGTGCAATTCACGAGGGTTTTCAGTTGCCCAGTAACAAAAATGTTGCTTGTTTACTGTACCGCTAAGGTGAAAATGCGTCACTACACTTTCCCCGTTCTTAAAAGAGGTCTCCACAACAAAGCCCCGTTGCTCACGTGTCCACCACATGGTGACTACTGAAAACTGCATTGTCACTCCAACTTAATGGCACCTGTCCCACCCCTCTACCTGCTCTGGAACACCTCCAGTGAATTTTCGAAACTAGGGAGTCCATTCTGCCCCACCTTGTACAAAAATTCAAACATCAATAGATATTTATGTATCAAGTATAGCGAATCTGAGGGATAACAAGCAATGACCTACTTTAGCCTGAAGTGCCAATTCACATTTCTTCTCAAAAGGAAAAAAAACCTTCTTCAGACGAACCCCACTTCCCACTTTTCATCCAGACAACTACAAATCCACCCTCCAGAGACAGACAGTAACTCAGTAATATTATCTGTTGTTATATTGTGAGAAAAACAATATATTTTGATTTTAATTTGGTAAATTTTGACTTTACAAATGAATCCAGAGAATGATGTATTGTTATATTTAACTATTTTTGGGAATTACACAGTGAAGTGGTATTGAATTACATAAAAACCTTTGTTATTACATACATGCTTCACTAAATATTTACATGTTTTTATCAGGACAGATCTGTTTCCGCCATTCTCATGGCCATCGTCAGCTGTTCTCGATCTCTGTTCTCGATGGCAACACAACACCAAGAAATCGAGAACAGCTGACGATGGCCATGAGAATGGCGGAAACAGATCTTTCCTGATAAAAACAGGTAAATATTTAGTGAAGCATGTATGTAATAACAAAGGTTTTTATGTAATGATGTATTGTGTTCATTATTAAAGACACTGTACTCTCCTTCTATTCAATTGTCTACCCCATTTTTACCTGTGAATGTTAAAAAAGAAAAGAAGTCGGGATAATCTTATTAGCCATACTTTACAAGTAATTGGTATAGCCAGTTATGTAGGAGTGTTTTCTTACGAAAACTTTTCAGTTGGGCTTGCCTTTTATTAGGAGGGAAGAAGAACGTTTTGAAATTTGAAGGATTTAGAGACTTCGCAACCTCAGGAACTGATTTAGAACATCTCTTCTCTTCTGAGCTGCGAGCTAATGCCTATACAGCTCATACAAAATACTTGAAAAGCTACTGAATATTCAATGTAATACTATTAATTACCTGACATTTCATCTTCCAGAAGATGAGTTCTGTCAGTTGGACTATGAGATCCTGTTGACTTTCTTTTCTTTTTGCGTTCTATTTCTTCCAGTAATGTTGCTTCAGGCATTGACCTCTGTAATGCAGAATAAAATATAATGAATTAGATTACTACAGCATTGTAAATAAGATTAAAAGCAAAAGTCACAATGACGATTACCATAGTAATTTCTTTGCTTCTTTCTTCAACAGGCCCAAAGATTTCCAGATCAGAATCATCCAGCGATTCATCCTCTTCTAATGTTACACCATCTTCTGTACTTTCTGGACGAGACCTTCTGCCATACTTTTTTGATCCAAAAACAAACTTTGGAGACACTTCTCGTTCTAGAAAAAAAATACAATGCAATACAATATACACTTATTAAAGAATAGGTATCAGACAACACTGCAATATACAGTAGGCTAATTAGATTAGATTAGATTAGCTTTATTTCGTCCGTAAGATCAATACAAGAATGATATTGGACACGTCATTTAGCTTACATACTAAAAACTACATTTACAATAATGCTGAGGCTACAGAAACTTACGGAAATATAGTGGTATTTATAAAGTGCCTATGTTTCACTACTACAAATAAATTACTTAGATAGATAGATGGATTTATTTTGATCTGAAAACCATACAGGTATTTGCTTTACTGGATAGCCCATTATGCAAGTGCCAAGAAGAGGATCAAACGGTAGATCACATAATATTCCGTTCTAAAATTGTAAACCAACAAAGAAATGACATGATCAGGAAAATACAAAGTAGAGGATGCGCGTGGCCCGTAACCAAAGAGGAACTTATGAAAACTCATTTAAAGAACTTTGTTAATTTCGTAAAATCCATAAACTTCACAGATATAGAGTAACTAAAGCATAAATTTCAAATTACCTTACTAAATAACCTTACATGTTGTATTAGAATTAAGTATTGCAGATGTTTAGAACATTCTCACTGAACATACTATAAGTAAGTTATATATTTGCAAATTGTGTATATTGAAGTTAAAGGCATGTAGTATTCTTAAGGAATGGAGCATGCCAGTAATAATTTAATAAATAAAAAAATAAAAAAAAAAAGGTATTAGATCACGTCAACTACTTAAAACGTATGCTAACACAACTCCACTTTTGAATTTGGAACATTAAAATTTCAGGGAGCTTACATCTAGGTTAACAAATTCCTCAATCTTATAAATGGGTCTGTCCACCATCCAATCAAGAAGGCACCTCTTAAATTTATCTTCGCTCACAGTGTGAGCTGTCCTTGGCAGTCTATTAAACAATGATATTCATGATGCCCTAAAGGACTGCCGAGTTAGGTTTAGTCTATTGAATTGATGGTGGATCAGATGGTTGTTTCTTGTATTTTAAGGATGTACTTGATTATTTAAAGAGAGGCAATTTAGCTTACTTTTGGCATACACTAGGCATTCACAGATATACATGTTAATTACCAGTCAAAATCTTCTCCCTTACAAAGAGGGGTTTACAATGTTCACGAGAGTTTGAAAATGTAATAACTCGTAGCACTTTTTTTTTGTAGAAGTAAGACTACCAATGCTATGGGCATTGTCCCAGAACAAGATTCCATATTTCATGACACTGTGAAATAGTGCGAAGTAGACAGTTTTAAGGTAATATGGAAATAAGCAAGTCTTTAAATGCCTTATTAAGTACACCATTCTTGATAATTTCTTGCACAGAATATTTATGTGGGCTTCCCAGTTCGACTTAGGGTCTAAATGTATACCCAACTGCTTAATTTTTTTTAATTTTAACAATATTTAGTGTATTATACAATGAAAGCAATAGCTTACAGTATTAAAAAAACAGTCGTCTACTTCCAAGTAAGCAGTGCTAGAACTATGACACTAATAAAATAATCAATATTTAGTAATTAACTTCATTAGTTATTCAATTCAGTTTACAGCTGCACTCTTCATCTAACTGGGTGCGGACATCAGGCACACAACAACAACAAGGAGAAAGGTAACCTGCAGGAGCCATACAGGAGCCAATTCACTGAACATCTGAGAATAAAAGCGAAATTACTTTAAATCTCAAGACTCTGCAAATACTCCTAATAAAAATAAAAAAAGAGTGCGTGGAACGCCACGTGCCAGAAGTAAAACTATATTTTATTTTTTTATTTTTTCAATTTTTTATTATTGGATTTTTCAATTAAGCATTACTGGACTTTTTAATATTGGGTTTTTGGACTTTTTAAATTTTGGATTTTGGACTTTTTAATTTTGGATCTTTGAATTTTTAATTTAGGATTTTTTAAATTTTCGATCTTGGAATTGTTTATTTTTTTATTTTTAAATTTTTTTTATTGTTGATTAAATTTTGGATTTTTGGATGTTATAATTTTTAATTTTGTTTTTTTAAATTTTGGAAATTTGTAGGCCAATCTTTTAATTTTGGATCTTTGATTTTTTAAATTTTGATTCTTTGAATTTTTTATTTTTTCCATTTTTAATTTTGTATTTTAGTTTTTTTTAATTTTGGATTTTTTTCAATTTTGGTATTTTCGATTTTTTAATTTTTTTTGTTTTCAAATTTTGGAATTTATTATTTATTAAATTTTGGATTTGTGGATGTTTTAAGATTTAATTTTGTTTTTTTAAATTTTGGAAATTTGTATTTTTAATTTTGGATTTGCGCGGTAATGAACCTCTGGGTTCCATAAAATAGATAATATACCTTTAGACTGCTTAGGAATTGTCTATTGCCATTGAGGAAGTAAGGTCTGAAAAATTTCCTTTCTTCTTCTTCTTCTTATTTGGTTTAACAGCCCTTGTGGGCCTTGACCTCCTCTATGGCCTTCCTCCATTTCTGCCTATCTTTCACCATCTCCCTCCAGTTTCCTATTCCAAATCTGCTCAGGTCGTTTTGTACGCAGGTTCCCCATCTTGTCCTTGGTCTCCCTCTAGATCTCTTTCCTTCTGGCATGTTAATGTATACGTTCTTAACTTTCCTTGTGCTTTCCATGCGCATGATGTGTCCCAGCCACCTCAGCCTTATACATCTTATATAAGTTTCCAAATTCGAGTCTTTATACAGCTCATACAGTTCATCATTATATCTGCTTCTCCATCCTTCTTCGGTCTTGACTGCACCATAAATCCTTCTTAGTATCTTTCTCTCGAATACTGCTATTTGATTACATATGTTTTTATTTAAAACCCAGGTTTCTGCTCCATATGCTACAATTGGTCTTATTAGTGTTTGGTATACTTTGATTTTTACTTTCCTAGAAATTATTTTGTTTTTAATTATTGGTAATAGAGCAAAATATGCTCTATTAGCAAAACTTATTCTTCTTTGTACTTCATCTTTTATGTCATTGTTGGATGTCAGTAAGGCACCTAGGTAAACAAATTCACTCACTATTTCAAATACGTGGTTTCCCATTTTAATTTCCTTTGCTTGCTCGTTTTGTTTTTTCTTTGTAATTGTCATGAATTTGGACTTCTTAGTATTAATCTTAAATCCTAGTTTGCTGGCATTTTTGTCCAGTATTACTAGAGCTTGTTCTACTTCCTGTTTTCTTCTCCCAGTGATAACGACGTCATCTGCGTATGCTAGAATTTGTTGAGTTTTGTTAAAAATAGTTCCATTCATTTGTATTTCTGATTTTACTATTGCAGTTTGTAAAGCTAGGTTGAATAGTAGTGGCGCTATTCCATCTCCTTGTCTAACACCCTTCTCCATCTTGAATGTTCCAGATAAATTTCTCCTGATTTTAACTACCGCATTTGGGTCACATGATACAGCTCTGCATACATTTATCAGTTTCCTGGGGAAACCAAGTTGATGCATGTATCCCCACAGAGTTTCAAGTTTCAGATTATCATATGCAGATTCAAAATCTAAAAACAAATTATGCAAGTCTATACTCTGTTCCCAGCACTTTTCAGACTCTTGTCTCATGATAAATATTTGATCTATAGTTGATCTACCGGGTCTGAATCCGCATTGATAGTCTCCAATTACCTCTTCCATGTATGGAGTGATTCTTTGGTACAGAATATTGGCCAATATTTTATATGCTGTACTTACGCCGGGTTTCCGAAACGTAAGATATCTACTAGATGGCATTATTCAATCCGTAAGCGTTTCTGAAACGTTCGATGGCGGCTAATCGTTCAATAAAACGCCCTACAAACTATCGCACCATAAATCACTAGATATCTGGCGAAACGGTAGATAAACACGCAACATGGCGGAAATGCGAAATATTTATGTTGATGTATGTTTCGTTATTATGTTAGCATTTAATCTTACATTATGTTACTAGCTTGTTATGGTATTAAAATTAAAAGTAGTAATGAAGCTGGCATTGGTTATTATTTTGTGTGTGAAATAATTCATAATACTGTACTAGACAAATTGTATATTATCGGTTAGATGAACTTTGTGATAGCCTAGGCTATTGTATCCATCGTTTATTTGTATTAATTTCATTTTCTGTTGTAAGTTAATACTTTAAGAAAACATCGCGAATATTAATTCACATCATATTTTCTTGCTGGTCATTTTCAATGCCAGATTGTATAAGGCCTAGGTCTATACAGAAGTAAATATTCCCTGAAAGAAATACAGCAATCCTTTCAAGAAGTAGCCTACGATGATATTCAGATTCGGAAAAAATGTAGCTTAAGTATATTAATTTTATTTTGTGATGCAACACTTTATGAAGAAAATATTGCCATTTTACAGCACGAATATTAATATATAATCATCATCTTTCTCGTCATCTTCATCCTGAGGCAATAATTAGGCCTAGAGATGTGTAAAGCAAAAAGTATTCCCTGAAAGAATTAGATCTTTGACGATATTGAGTTTCGGAAAGAATCAGGCTGTCAAAGGAATGACCTATGGATAAATAGGCCATCATATTAAATAAGGAACAACTGCAAGCATGCCTTTTTCAGCGTTAAATTGCCCATCATTAGAATTGGGAACAACCATCGAAGCATTCCTTTCTGTGGTAAATTAGCTATAACTTAATTAATGTGTTACGTTTTACGCATTATGTTGTCAGATTGTGATGGGTGACAAGTCTCGAAATCGAAATTACCGTAGTTTATCTCACGTTTTACATTCATTTTAGCAGACAAACAGCAGACAAGGAAAAGCAGAAAGATAATTCAGCCATTTTGAATAGAATAGCAAGAAGCGCTCCGATTGGTTGCTATTCAATCACGGCCAACTTGATATTAGAGTAAGCACCGTGTCTCCATCTATTGACAAAGTGCTCAACTCATTTATCTGACATTAGCTATTTCTTGAGCAAATTCGCTTTCGGAAATGGGAAGGTGTTTATCGAGTCTATATATGTATAGAACGATTAGCTGTCTAGAAGATATCTGGAGCTTTTATGCAACCGGGCCTTAATAGAGTAATTGCTCTGTAATTTCCACAGTTCATGATATCCCCCTTTTTATGTATAGGTACTATTACTCCCATTTTCCATTCATCTGGTATTGTTTCTGTCTCCCAGATATTTGTTATTAAATTTAATAATGCTTTTTTTAGCTCTGTTCCCCCTTTCTTGATCATTTCTGCTGGGATGTGGTCATATCCGGCGGCTTTATTATTTTTTAATTTATCTATTGCCATTTCAATGTCGATCAGGTCTGGAGGTTTTATATCAGGTTCTGCTGTTTGTATTTCATATTCGTCGTTTTCATTTTCTTGTTCATTTACTCTCTTAAAATGTTCCTCATAGAATTCTTTCCATCTTTGTAGTATCTGTACCTCATCGCTAATAATGGCTCCTGCGCTATCTTTGACTAGTTTTGTTTGTGGTTTATATCCTTTTTTTACATGGTTCACTTCTTTATAAAAAAATTTTACGTTCTGATTGTTATATTCTAGATTTATTTTCTCCAGTTTCTCGTGCATTATTGCTCTTTTTTTATTTCTAATGACATGGTTAGCTTCTTTCCTTTTGTTCTTATATTCAAGCTCATTTTGTCGTGTGTGTCTTCCTATCATTTTTTTATAGGCTTTATTTTTTTCTTCTACCACTGCTAAGCAATCCTCATCAAACCAGTCATTTCTTTTGTGTATCTCTTCTTTGCCTAGAAAAATTTCCTTTGGTTACTCCTAATCATTGGGTTGATTGTTTTCTGTGCAGTCCGCACCGAAACAAGTAAGTAATTTTGAGTGTGACTGATTTCGTGACTGATTGTGGCTGATTTCGTGACGGTTTTAGTGTGACTGATTTTCTCGATTTACCCTCTACCGCCACTAAAGAAGTTTTACTTCAAAAATCGCAAAGTTGGAGCAGTGCAAAGTTTGCAGAAAAAGTTGAAAATAACAAGCTTCCAACAGAATGTGAAGGATGTAAAGGATGGCAGAACCTTCCATGCTGTGGCATTACTAGAGGAGACTTTGAAATTGTAAAAGAAGTGCAAGCTTACGTGGTTGTGTAATGAATGCAAGCCAAGCAGAAACTAACAAGGGAACCATACGGGTTGTCTTGTTGAAACCTACCCTCAAATTTTGCATATGGATAAGTCTCCATTATAGAAGCACACAAGCAAAAAAATTAGGTGCTCATATGAACTGTAAGCGGGATCCCTACTCTGCAATACTGTCAATTGCCTATGCACTGGCGCATGAGCTAGGTACAGAAGATCCCAACCACTCCCGCCAACAGCTGTGTGAGGCTATTCAATATTTCTAATTTCCATATTCGCAATTAATTTTCACCCACTAAAAGTTCATATGACAAGCTAATTTTTTGCATGTCATCGTTGATATTTACTGCAATACGTTGTATGTAAAAAAATTGCAATTTTAATTTTAATGCTTTTGTGATCAAAATGATCAGACCTTACCTTCTTGTAATTTTAATTTTAGTGCCTTTCTGATCAAAATGACCAGATCTACCTTCTTGTAAGATGGTAGGTCTAATAATTTTGATCACTAAAGCACTAAAATTGAAATGGCAATTTTTTTTACATACGATGTATTGCAGTATCAACGACGATGTGTCTATCTGCAATGATGGTCTAACAATGTGCAAAATTTGATGGTAGGTATCGACATGAAAACCCGTATGGTTCCCTTGTAAGAGCGAAAGAAGAAGAAAAAATAGAAATACTGACAAAGTACAGTAATAAATGGAATACAGTAGAACTCTGATAATTCGAGCTAATTGGGGCTGAGGCTACCTCGAATTTCAAAAAACTCGAATTATACGGAAATTTCACTAAATCAATGGGTAAATCGCAAATAAATGTTTAATGAGCACAATAATGGTTTAAATAATAAATAAATAAACAATATAGTAGGCCTACATACCTGTGTTACGCCTGTATGTATATATTGTCAAACATTTCCAATTTGCTACATCGGCATCCTTTAAGGATTAAGTCATTGTCTGACCCTTAATGGAGTGGAACGGGAAAGCACTTTTAATTAGCATTGTAGGGATCACTGTAACAATACAGTATTCTTTTCTGAAAGGATGGGGAAATATGCACTGTAAAATCGATTGACACGAGGTCCTGACAAAGAAAAATCGAACCTAACGGTTTCTGTCAATCTGTAATAGAAATGCGTTAGCAGTCTGAAGCCAAGGTTATTTCTGTGTATTATGAACAAAAACCCTAAGTGGGACAGTTTTACCTGCATTTTTGTACATGGAAAAATTGAAAGAAAGCTCAAAATGTAACACATTCGGAAGTGCGTAAAACTTACTTGCGGACACCGTATAAAACTCTAGTTTTATGGATAATTTTAATTGTCTTAAGACCAGCTCGAATTACACGGAACCTCGAAATACCGGGGCTCGAATTACCGAGGCTCTACTGTATGTAGAAAGCACACTACATGACAAAATTAAAGAAGAAATTGCAGATGCAGTATCCAAAGAAAGTGAGAAAACACAAGCCAGGCCAAAAGCAATAAAACAATTCAACCTCCCACTAAAAGGGAAGATAATGTCCAGCCATAAAATGCTCAAATCTCAAGAGGCACTGATGCCTGATCAACAGGAAATGACAGAAAATGGACAACATGGTAATGAGCAGGGCCCGGATTCTGATGACCTAAAATTGTTTGAAAAATGACCTATAAAATGACCCTAAATTTTAAAGAAAATGACCTAAAAATTATAAAAAAATGACCTAAAAACTGATATTTTGTTTATAAAAAATTATTACTGTACAAACAAAGTTATAGACTAGTTTGTACATAATTGTAAAAACTGTAATGTTGTGAATGTTCTTTTCTCACGGAAATTTGTACTGGCACTGAGGCACTGGTGATTCAAAATTCGACATTTCCTTTTGTGGTCTGCCGGATTATATTGTTGTTTATTGAGGGTAAACAGTAGCCCAAGCAGGTGGCAGATTCTGGTGCCAAGTCAATCTAATAACAATAGTAATATAATACAGACATGTCAACACTTTAACGCCGAATTTTTCATTTTTGCATTAAACAAACAACACTTCAAAGACAGCAACGCTAGCGTCAAGAAAAGTTAATACACTCAATGTAAATACATGAAAATGACTAAATAAGGAAGCAAATGACACGAAAATGACAAAATAATGACCTAAAAATGAAATAAATGTCCTAAAAATATATAATTGTATAGAATGACAAAAAATGACCTAATAAAAATGCATTTCTGTAATCTAGAGGCCATGATTAGGATTAATACACAAGTTGGCAATGTCTGTGCATCATCAATAAAAAGATGACATGTCATTAGAATTCGGGCCCTGGTAATGAGTCTGGAGGACACATGACTGGATTCCATGCACATCAGCACAGTCACATTTTCATGCACATCGGCATAGTATATTTATCTTGCAATCATTGTGCTCATCACCACAAAGTTGGAATTACATTATCGTATTGAATGCGATGGAGTTCACAGTAACTCCAGACAAACACTTCCTTTTATTATTAAAGATACATGCTGTGTACATAGTTGTATTGTTTAGAAATCATTCATAAAGTATCTGCCTGAGATTGAATGAGACTTTGAATTAACCTAACCTAACCTAACTTGACCTAACCTAACCTGACTTAACCTATGTACGATATCAACGGCCGGTTTCCTTAGCCACGGGGTGCTGCCTTGGCGCCGTGGTGAAGGAGGCTGTAGGTTTTGAGTCTCTATGTCCACCCCTACCCACAACGCGGTGTGTGGCGATGAGCACGACGATATTGCAAGATAAAAATAATATGCTGATGTGCATAAATGCGACTGTGCCGATGTGCATGTGTGCCGATCTGCATGACCCCCATGACTGTAGGCTCCAGGATTGAAGGAGAAACCTCATTAAAAGTGGGCACCAGAAAGGCTTGGCTCTATGTCGACAGAATGTAGATTAGATTTATTTGCCACAGACATTGTACAATGTATTAGCAATAACAATAAACACAAATGAGATAAAATATACAAGTACACATTTCACCAGATAATGTCACTGAAGTCCTTGACACTGTACAGGGTGTTTGACATCAGGTTAGATTTAATTTTCCTTTTAAAAGCTACATATGATAACTCCTTAATTTTGTTCGGCAATGAATTAAATAATCTGAGGGCAACATATTCAAAACTTTTCTGGGTGGTGCTGAATTTACATTTATTTATATATAAGTTTTCTTTGTTTCTGGTAGAGTAGCTATGGACAGTAGAGCATTTATTATACAAGTGTGCATTCTTTTTTATATAGAGAAGACAGCTCAAAACAAACACTGATGGTAATGTAAGTAAAGTTCTGTAAAGAGTGGTTTGCAGGATGTTGTAGGCGATGCTCTAGAGATAATTCTTATTGCTCTTTTTTGCAAGATGAATATTTTGTTGGCATAAGGATGTCCTCCCCACAATAGGACTCCATAACTGAGATGGCTGTGTATATAATACCATAACTACGTGAGCCATAATATTTATGCTCATAATAGATTAACATATGTTTTCCTCTTACCTTCAATTGTTCTTGTTAAAACTAGAGTTAAATTTATCATTTTGGCAGGTTAAGCTTGTGCTTTAGAGTACTACTCCCTAGGGTTTCACTAGCTGTACTAATATTAATTTGGCCGAATGACTGTATGTGGCAGTGTATTCATGCTGGTAAGCATGTCTTATGCTAAACTTGACATATTTGGTCCTAATTCTCACTGTTCCACGTTAATATCTAGAATTCATTAAAAGTAATTCTTCTTCTTAATCAAGCACTACAACTCTCCATTGAAAGTTTTGGCCTTCTCAACCACCTTCTTCCATTCTTTCCGGTTTTCAATTATCCTACTCCAGTTGTTCACCTTCATCATTTTCAAGTCACTTATTACATCGTCCTCCCATCTAGTTTTTGGTCTGCCCAATCTTCTATTGGCAATTGGTTTCCACTTGTATATTCTTTTAACCAATCTATGCTCCTGCATTCTAGCTATATGACCAAACCACCCTAATCTTAATGCTCTTATATAATTTATTATATTCCTATTATTTATAAGCTTATTTAATTCACTGTTATTTTTAATTCTCCAATTACCATCTCTTTCCCTCGTTGGTCCAAAGATTTTCCTTAGTATTGACCTTTCAAATATTAATAGTCTTTGTTTGATAGAGCTTTTAAGAACCCATGTTTCACTAGCGTAAGTTACTACCGGTCTTATTGTTGTGCAGTACAATTTGAGTTTGGCTTGTTTTGATATCAATTTACTCTTGAATAACTGCGCATTTGCATAATATGCTCTATTTCCTAGGATAATCCGTTCTTTAATTTCTTCCTCTATTGTATTGTTCTTATTTACTGTTGACCCAAGATATTTAAAATTTGGTACTTGTTGTAATTTAATGCTGTCAATATTTAAATCTTCCAACATTTCACTCCTTGTGCTGCATTTTAGGTATTTAGTTTTATTTTCGTTAATTAGCAATCCAAAGTTCTTTGACTGTTCTTTCAAATTATTAAACGTTTCGATTAGCGCAGTTTTTGTTCTTGTCGTTATTATGATATCATCAGCATAAGCAGTACACTGTTTTAGTCTTGATGATATATTTCCCCTCATCTCCATTTTCTTCAAAATAAAGTCAATAACCATACTAAACAGTGTAGCAGATAGTGGATCCCCTTGTTTTACACCTTCCTGAATGTTAAACCTTTCACTCATCATATTGTTCACTTTGATCTTTGCTACTGTGTTACTGAGTGTTAAGATTATTAGCAGGGCCCGGATTCTGATGACCTAAAATTGTTTGAAAAATGACCTATAAAATGACCCTAAATTTTAAAGAAAATGACTTAATAATTATAAAAAATGACCCAAAAACTGATATGTTATTTATAAAAAATTATTATTGTACACACAAAGTTATAGACTAGTTTGTACATAATTGTAAAAACTGTAAATAACTGTATGTTGTGAATGTTCTTTTCTCACGGAAATTTATACTGGCACTGAGGCACTGGTAAGTCAAAATTCGGCACATCCTTTTGTGGTCTGCCGGATTATATTGTTGTTTATTGAAGGCAAAAAGTAGTTTGCACTCTCAAATCCAAGCAGGTGGCAGACTTTGGTGCCAAGTCAGTCTAATAACAACAGTAATATAATACAAAATTTTGGTGTTTCTTTGATTCTCACTTCCGACTGAGACATGTCAACGCCGCATTTTTCCTTCTTGCATTAAACAAACAACACGTCAAAGACAGCACCGCTAGCGACGAAAAAAAGTTAATACTCTCAATGTAAATACATTAAAATGACTAAATAAGGAAGCAAATGACACAAAAATGACAAAATAATGACCTAAAATTGAAATAAATGCCCTAAAAATATAAAATTGCATAAAATGACAAAAAATGACCTAATAAAAATGCATTTCTATAATCTAGAGGCCATGATTAGGATTTATCCATAAGTTGGCAATGTCTATGCAGCATCAATAAAAAGATGACATGTCATTAGAATCCGGGCCCTGGTTATTAGTTTTATCAATTTATTGGGTACTTCATAATATTTAAGGCATTCAATTATCCGGTTTTTACGCACTGAGTCAAAAGCATTACTAAAGTCAATGAAGATATTATACAGATCAATATTAAATTCATGGCATTTCTCAAATATCTGTCTAACAATAAATATATTATCAATTGTGGATCTATTTATTCTGGAATCCCATTTGATAATCATCCAGTCTAGTTTCAATTATATCGACAAGTCGTTTGTTTAGTAGTATTGCAAATATCTTATATGTAATATTTAATAGGGTTATTGGCCTATAGTTATTGCACATTAATCTGTCTCCTTTTTATTAATATTGGGCATATAATTCCTTCATTCCATTGTTCTGGCAGCTTCTCGCAATTCCATATGTTGATCATTAATTTATGCAGTTCTTGTTTTAGCGTTCTTCCGCCGTGCTTTATTAATTCTGGTGAGATATTATCAGATCCTGGAGCTTTATTTGTTTTAAGTTTGTTGATTATGTTACACACTTCATTATAACTTGGTATTGGTAATTGTAAGTTTGTATCTGGTTCCATGTTTGGGGTTTGTATTTCTATCGCTTCATTAACATTGAAGAGTGCCTGGAAGTGTTCTTTCCATCTATCTAGTACATCTACTGGTTGTGTTAATATATTACCTTCAGAGTTCTTACAAATCATGAGACTCGCTGTTTGCTGACATTTAAAGTTCTTTACTTCTTCAAAAAAAATTCTTGTTTCGTTCTTTCTATGGTTTTCTTCTATTTTGTTTATTTTTTCATTCAACCACATCTTCTATTTATATGCACACATTCTATTTGCTTCTTTTCTTTTCATACTATAACTTTCATAATTAGCTCTTGTTCTATTCTGCAGCGTTCTCATTCTGGCTTCATTTTTTTCTGCAATAATATTTCTACAATCTTCATCCCACCATTCATTTCTTCGTTTCCTTTCTTCCATTCCAATCGTTTCATTTGCCGCTTCATTTATTACTCTTTTAATTCCTTCCCAATTGTCATTTACATCTTGTGGTTCTGGTAGGCTTTTAAGATTTTCAAATAATTTCGCTCTATATTCTTTAAGTCTTGTGGGGTTTTGTAAGTTACCTTTGTTCCATCTTTCTGTTCGTTCCACTTTCCGTCTCTTGTATATCGCTGGTATTTTTTGATTCATGATGACTTTAACTAAAAAGTGATCTGAATCTATATTTGGGCTTCTCATACTTCTCACATCCTCAATTAAGTCTCTCTTCTTCCTATTAATTAGCACATGGTCTATTTGATTTGTCGAGTTATGATCAGGGGAGGTCCATGTTCCTTTATGTATCCTTTTATGTTGAAATTGTGCACTCATTATTATTAAATCATTCGCTGTTGCGAATTGACATAAGAGTTCACCATTTCCGTTTGTTTCTTCATGCAGTGTATGTTTTCCTGTAACACTTCTTTCCCCAGTTGTGCATTAAAGTCCCCCAGAATCACGAGAGTGTCACTACTAGGCACTCCATTTACTAAGTTCCCAAGATCTTCATAAAACTGTTCTTTATTCTCTATGTTATGGTCTTCTGTTGGTGCATATGCACTTATTAAGGTGATATTATTATATTTACTTCTTACTCTTAATTTACACATTCTTTCATTAAAATGCTTAAAATCAATTACATTGTTTCTTAGTCTGTCCAAAACTAAAAAGCCAGTGCCAGCCTGACCCTTACTTTTATCTGATCCGCTAAAATATAAAGTAAAATTCTTCTTATTGATTAAACCATTCCCGCTCCATCTGATTTCTTGTAAGGCTATGATGTCCACTTTGGTTTCTTCGATTTGTTCTACAAGTTCCCTCATCTTTCCTGGTTTCAGGAGCGTCAAAACGTTCCACGTTCCTATGTTCAGTTTACTCATGTTCCTTGTTACTCGCCTTGGTCCATCTTCAGTTATCCGTCCGGCATTATCCCGTTGAGACTTTTTAGCAGAAATGGTTTTACAGTGTTAGGGAGCTGGCCTAGCGACAAACCCCCAACCTGGAGGACCAGGGGATTTGATTTTGGAGTCCCTACTCCTAGGAGGTTGTCTTCACTCGACTAAAGAGCTCCTCCTGCCCTCCGCAGTTGGTCATCTCACTAGACCTATGGTGCTGCCGTTGGCCTACAAGAGGCTCTTCCGCCACCAACCTAAATGTGAACCCTGCTGCCAGTTCACATTAAGAGGATCTTCATCCGCCAAACAGCGCCGTACCGAAGACTCCTTCTCCGCCGCTGCTGCCGTTGAGGTCCTCTTCTGGAGTACTTCTTCGTCTGACCCCTCTCCTTTGACCTGTCCGACAAGGGAGACCCTACCAGCAGCTAAGCTACCGTCGGCATAGCTCTCAGGGTCATCGCGGTACGCAAGCTCCGCCACCAACTACAAGGTCATGTACTCCACAGGCGGAGATTAAAAGTAATTACTTACAGTGAATGTATTAAAATCATGTAGTGATTATGAGAAATGGTACATTTGGGAAACGGGGAGAAATTTTAAGACCAGCCTAAATGAACATGAAAGGGATAGTAAGTACAATAAACCTGTGACTGGATTGAGCCAATACGATTGAAAATAAACATCACATTGGGGAAGTAAATATTGTGAAAGTAGAGTCCAAAAAGGTTAAGTGAAAGGTATGCAAAGCATGGAATATTATTGGTAACCAACAAACTAGCATGAACAGATATGAAGGGGATTTGAGTGAAGAGTGGCTTAATTTGATAAAGACGATGCAAAAAGGTAAAACTGAGTTAAAATTTCCCTCGCCTCCCAAAACCTCGATGGAAAACATAGAATACAGTATCTTTAATGATTGGATAGGTAATGCGAGATGTGCGATATTTTTTATCGATAGTGACAAGCCGACGAGACATGTGGATGCTACCTCTTCCAGGAGTGCAGTTACTGGACCTGATGAAGGCTCAAAGGCAGGCCGAAACGTTGTGTTTAAAGTTATTTTAATACATTCACTGTAAGTAATTACTTTTAATGAATTTTAGATGTCTTGCTAATGAGTGGAAGGCGGATGCCAGTTTTTTGTGCACTAATGAGTTCTATTTGGGGAACCTCAGGCTATTGTCGGAACTCAAAGCAGTGGTTACTAGTAATGTTAAGCTTTTGTTTGAGCTTGTCCATCAGCCATGGACACACATTTTCACAGGTGAGTTTTCTTTTAGTGGGTTTGCTTTATATATTTTTTTACTCACCTGTGAATTTTCAGCTACCAAATTTTGATAGTTTTAGTTTGGTAATTTCGGATACGGATGTAAGGGAAAGTATTTTGTTTTCCTCATTTCTGGTTATTTTTCGCTTTGAAATTTGCCTCCCATAAGACTTATACATTAAATTCAATGGGTGGGAGTTTTCGGATCTATAGTTCAGGGGTGGTAAAATATAAAGATGACAAATTGCCTAAAATTTAATATGGACTGATTTGCGGTGGATGCCTGGCTTTCTCCCCATCATTTGTGATACGTGCGGTAGGCCTGGTCCCAAGTAGGAAATAAATGACATGTGCCTAGGATTATTTGAAAAGGCTCCTGAATTATGTTAGGCTGTCAGTTGTAAAATAATATGAAAGCACAATAAAGACTTTTTGGAACTTTACACAGTGAAGCAACTATAATAAATTTAATTTACTAGATGAGTTGACAAAGACACACTTTATGTGTTCACTTCACTTACCATATTTTAGTATGATGCGTTTCAAGGAGCCTCCTCCCCTCCCCAACTCTGGAGTGTTTGTTGACAGAGTGTTTGAAAATGGGGAGGAGGCTCCTTGAAACTCGTCACACTAAAATATGGTAAGTGAAGCATTAAAGTGTGTTTATGTCAACTCATATAGTAAATTAAATTTATGAAAGCACCTGCCTGACTGCAGATTAAATGACCCTACGCTGATGCTGCACAATAAAAAAACTGGTAGATGGATAAAAGTTAACCCTGTAAATGTGGATGTAAACAATTTTAGGACGTAAATAATTTTTAAGGATTTGTGAATAATTTTGGATGGGGTATTGGGCCATTTGTCCAAAATTCTTGTATATAACTTAGTTTTAAATTACATATTTGTTAGGCTCGTTGTAGGCTACATTAATTTAGTGGGCCAAGGGTCTTTTGAGCGTATAGTAATATGACATAATAAGTTAAAGTGTTTTTTCATGTTACTTTTAAATGTATTCAATCTTGCTCGGAGATAAAAATTTCCCTGTTTCAAAATAAATCCTTGTCTGAAAAGTGTCTTTCTATTTCAAAAGTTATTACTACGGGGTGGATTTCTATGACCTCAAAAATATGATATATGCATGCATTTATGATCTTAAAAACATTAAAATATGGCCAATATAATTTAAAATACGACTTTACCACTTACACATTATGTATATTTTTTTTAAGTTTCATTACAATTAATTTGATTAAAATATAATGTTAATTATTTAAAATATCTGTAAATTCTCAAAAAAATATCAGTATAATGCAAAATTTACAAAATATGACATGAAACTTCAAAATTTCTTTAATATGCACACAAATATGCTGAAAATATGACCTAAATATGCATATTTATAATAAATATGCTACAATAGTTGAAAATTTCCTAAATATGCAGTTACAATAAAAGCCGTTCCATTTTCACCAGGATGCTTGGAATCGGGTTTAAATTAGTCGGAAACCTGAAATAGCACAAAGGGGGAAAATATGACATGTCATAGAAATCCACCCCCTAGTTATTACATAGGAAACAGATAATAATTTGAAATTAATATAGGATATGGGTCCAGTCACAAACAGAAGCTTTTTCAGAGTCGGCTTACTATTTATTCAAGGATCTCTCTACCCTACATCCACATTCCTTATTTTTCCTTCGCTTTCAGTGAACTTAACAATCTGTGCTTCGGTACAAACAGAAGACGTAAAAAGTTACCTATCAGAAAACGGAATTGCTGAGCAAGTGAAATGCAAAGAACTAAATAATGTAGGAAATCATACAAAATAGGAATTCCATTCAGCAGACTTGTGGCCACAAGGTGCTATTGTAAGGCAATTTCGCTTCAAGAAACAACAACATGCCTCCATCGAAACCTGATATTATAGAATATCGAAGGCCTAAGAAATGTTATGAAAGCTATTCCTGAACACTCACTGCAAGCAGATAAGTAGGGTTCACATGTTTATGACCTAAACAAGTGGAAAATATGACTGGAAATATTACCTTAAAAATGAATAAATATGACTCAAAAATCCTAAATAGCCTATGACCTCATAAGAACGTGTTTTCCAAAATAAATGTTTCAGTTAAAAGGTTTAAGACACTAAATTATTACATCATTTTAATTCAATCAGATAATCACTTTTTAACAATTTTACACGTGATTTATAGTTTTACTTGTAAAGAACTTCAAATCTGTTAATGTTTCCAGATACTACTGCAAATGTGAACTGAACATATTTCAAAAACATGTCTATTGGAAGTTGTTAACAAGAAGGAGGAAGAGGTATTGTGCTATTACTTGTTATTGTCTCTTTACCTTTCAGATACAGTAAAACCAAAATATTCGTGACTCTTTTTAGGAAAAAAAATTAAGTCGAGAATTTAGTGCATATACTGCATAACTGTGCTCTTTTACCGAATTTATAACTGAAATATGATGTTAAATTACAAATAGCCTATGACTGAAATATGACCAAGACCATGAAAATGACCAAAATATGACTTTATATGGAAAATAAAAACGGTACGACTAGGATAACAAAGTGTGCAGTTCATGTTTAATTTGTGTTTGCGGCGAGAATGGAGGTCAGGATAAAAATATGACATGTCAAAAACATCCGAACCCTACAGATAAGCTATACTGATTTTAACAGAGACATATCTAACAGATAACTTCTTTATTGATGGATATTATGGTCAGCATGTCATAGGAATGCAGGGACCACTAGGATAAAAGAGTGGTGGCATTATCTGTCTAGTGAAACCGTGGTTGACAGCTGCCTCTATTACATATAGCTCACAAAATCTACTAGGAGTAAGAACAAAAATAGGAACCGTACTTTCAACCAGAAAACATAATTAGCATGGCAAGTGAAGGACTATACACGATTGATAGATAAGGCAAATAACAAAATGAAAGCATTGCAAGACTTCCTAAAGCAATAACGCCTCACAATACACAATGACGACATAAGCTCAACATACCGTATGTATAATGTCACAATGGCACAAGTATAGGCTAATTGATTTAGGCCCGTTCTTACGATGTCCAGTTAAGTAGGAGTAAATGTTAACTGGTAGTTTATTTTATGGTCGGAGTAAAGTTCCAGTATACACTTCTTTGAAACATCCATATCGGTCCCAAATTTCCACTGATACAAATCCAATAAAAAGAAGTGTTTAAAAAATATATTACAAGTCAGTGGATAAAAGTTAAAATCACCACACAACGTTTCAACTCTCCCCTGGAGAGGATGATTACATAAAAAGAAAGGTATATGAGGCATGGTCCATAATCGGCAACCAGGGGATGTGTTTAAATAGGTATGATGGTGATATAGGGGACGAATGGCTGGATGTAATGAGGAGACTGAAAAGGGAAGTTCCAGTGTTAAAAATTCCCCAGCCACCAGCAGAATGCATAGAGGAAGGAATGTTTGACATTCCAAAGAACTGGAAAGAAAGACATTTGAGAAACAGTGTTTTTATTGATGGTTACCATGACGAAACTCAATCTTCAAGTCACCTGAGGAAGACTCCAGGGGAGAGTTGAAACGTTGTGTAGTGATTTTAACTTTTATCCACTGACTTGTAATATATTTTTTAAACACTTCTTTTTATTGGATACACTTCTTTGTTCTTATCATCTCCTAGTTTACTCCCAGTTAACACAATCAGACAAAAGTGACAGCAGTTGGTATGAGCGTTTTTCAGTTGTTTGCAGCAGTTTTTCATCTGTTTTCATTGTTTGGTTTGATTTTGTAATGGATAATGAGGTTATGGCTGACATCAAAAAGTAAAGACACATAGTAATATCTCTTCAACAGAAGAAAAAATTGTTCCTGAATATTATCGACGAAAAGCATCATATAATTCAAAATACATTTAAACGTATTCAGTAATGTGTAGCCATAAGAGCAAAGCTTGGAAAGATGTATCAGAAAAAAAACCTCTTGTGAAACGTATAACTTCCTCTGAATTTAATTATAGTATACAGTACACAGATGTGAGGAAGTAGAAGAAAAAATTATCTCAGGCAATTTTGTTGACTTGGAAAAAGCCTTTGACAATGTGAATTGGAATAAGATGTTTACAATTATGAGAAAGACAGGTCTTAAATATAAGGATAGAAGAGTCATTCACAACCTATATCAGAATCAGACAGCTGTAATAAAGGGGGAAGGTGAAGAAAGGGTTGCAAGAATTAAGAAAGGAGTGAGACAGGGATGTAGTCTGTCTCCCCTTCTGTTTAATTTATATGTTGAGGAAGCACTGAAGGAATTAAAGGAAATGTTTGAATCAGGAATAAAAATTCATGGAGAAAAAGTAAAAATGCTGAGATTTGCTGATGATATTGTTCTGCTAACTGAAGATGAGGAAGACCTAAGTGAATTATTGAATGGTATGAATGGACTGTTAGAAAATAATTTTGGACTGAAAATTAATAAAAACAAAACAAAAGTGATGAGATGCAGCAAGAATGCCATAAGCAACATGAAGAACATTAAACTCGGAAATGACAAAATACAGGAGGTGAATGAATTCTGCTACTTGGGGAGCAAAATTACTAAAGATGGACGAAGCAAAGATGATGTGAAAAGCAGGATATTACAAGCAAAAAGGGCTTTCTTTAACAAGAAAAGTCTATTGGTGTCAAATATTGACCTAAAAGTCAGAAAAACATTTCTAAAGTTATATGTTTGGAGCATAGCACTCTATGGCAGTGAGACGTAGACTTTAGGAAAAAGTGAAAGGCATAAAATAGAAGCTTTTGAGATGTGGTGCTATAGACGAATGTTGAAAATCAGGTGGACTGACAGAATATCTAACGAATAGGTCTTAGAAAGAATAGAGGAGCAAAGAAGTCTATGGACGACACACTCATTAGAAGAAGGGCCAGACTAGTGGGGCACATTATGAGGCATCCAGGCTTGGTCAACACTATATTAGAAGGAACAATAGAGGGGAAAAATTGTAAGGGAAGACCACGATTAGAATATGCAAAACAGATTATTGGCGATTTTGGATGTAAAAAATATGTAGACATGAAGAGACTGGCTCAAGATAGGAAGAACTGGAGAATTGCATCAAACCAGTTGTAAAACTGATGACTACAGAGAGACAGTACACAGTACGGGCACTAGTGGCGTTCAGTTGTCTTAGCCTAAAAAGGTCGAATAATTTGCGAGGCAAGACCTAAAACCTAATAAGTTTTTTATGAAATGTGTAGCTAATAACTACAGGATATAGTACGATATGTTTTCAAATGAAAATACTAACTCTTAGCATAACATATTAAAATACATTATATATGGGTGATTCTTCAAATACGGGAAAATTTGTGTTCCGGAGTGATATTTCCCTTCAAATTCAACTTAAAAAAAATTAAAATAAAAGTTTGTTTCTACTAATTCCATACTACAACTATCACTTTGAAATGTCACTAACTTTAAATTCTGATATTCCAAAATCAAATTTAATGCAATGCAAACATGCACGGAAAAAATATGGTTATTTGGAATCCATAAGTCATCTAATGAGTAACTACAAAGTTTGAGAAGTGTAACCAAAGTATATAAAAACATGCATTTGCAACAGTAATGGAGGTGAGATTTTTCTCTAATTTGTCAAACAGCTTGGGAACATTTGAGGTTAGAAAATCTCAGTTCTAGAGTTTAACTTTGCATTCCTTATTATTATAATTTATAGCAAAAGTAAATATAAAAACATACAACTTTACCGTTGGGTGTAGGTAACGGAGGTGAGAAAGTCCAATTATTATGATCACACTTTATCTTGAGCCGAAAAAATGCAGGGATGAGGGGAGCTGATATTGCATGCAGTTTAAGAGACTGACTATTGCAGAAAGCGGTGAGTTAAAATTGACATCATTTCTGAAGGGTTGCCAACTACTAGAAAATATAACGTTAGTTTTATGCTGGCACACAATGGAACTAATTGTAACTCGTAGCAATTTCGACTCTCACTACCAAAATAAAGAGTTTTTATTGATGCAGATATTATAGTATAATCTATCGCTGGAGAAAGGAATTAAGTAATATATTTCTTTAGACAAGCTCTCTCCCAGTCTCCAGAATATAGAAAATCGGTTTAAAAGTCGTAGCATTGTACATGAAGGCCTATTTGAATACACACTTTCACATGCCTGAATTAATATAATATAACTAAATATTTTCACAAGAGTTTATAGGTAATTAATACAACTTTCTAGCAAAATAATCAAGACTGACTTGTTCTATTCTCCGACAGATTCAGCTTAAAACACATTAAATTGCTTTTCCTTCCAATTCATTTATTTGGTTTATTGTTTATTCGCTGATGTCCGACACTTCTTAGTTTAAAGAATCTTCATTTTTAACTTTGTTGTCACTTATATCGACCATTTCCACAACACCTTTATTATAATGTCCCTGGATTTAATTATGCCATTTGCAGAATAATATGTTGTAAACAAATAAAAAAAATAGACGGTAGTTCAAGAATGCCGCTACGGGACATTTTTTGGGTATGGCAACACTGGGAACGAGCCGCGATCTTCATTTTTTCGAGCGAGGCCTTCTTGATATGGACTGTTTTCAGCATTATGGAGTGTTTAGCTCAAGATAAAGTGTGAGCATAATACCAACTCTGCATTTAGCCCTTTTACACAAACAAAACAACACTTAAAAGCACACTAACAGATTGGCTTTATATAAATGATAAGAAAACTTCCAAAAGTTGAAGTCCAAGGAAAATAGAAAGACTACAGTGCCATCTCTGTGGAAATAATTGAACTTGTTTCACGGAGGTGAGGTCTCACTTTGGGACAGGCATGTTTAGTGCAAAAAATAGTCTTTACAAAATGATATATTTTTGAGCTGTTTGTTCTTGTTATAACACTAAAATGGAATAAAAATTAAAGCCTGGTGAATTATGAAAGAATGAAAATGACAAGTCAGGCATTGGAACATGACACGGAGGTGAGATCTCACATACTGTGCCCTAAAATGCAGAAAATTGTAACTTTTGTTTAAAAAGGGGAATATGGGATCAAATAGACGTTATTTCAATCTAACTTATTATAATAATTCATAATCCATAAATACTTATTTTATACCAGAAAATCAACTGCGACATGAATCTACCCTTTTCTGGAGAATAACCCACATAAGAAATAGCTGTTTTGGTGGAAAGGTAGTTTTTTAAAACTAAAGAGGCTCTGGTGATTGTACTGTATTGTATTTTTGATATGGTGCAAGGGTCACTTTCGTAATGTATCATAATTAGCGCATATGAAGAGTAAGGGCACTACAGTGAGCTGCAGTGCCGGCACTGAACAGGTACACAGGCAGCGTAAAGGCATGTACAAGGGTAGGTGGCCAGGGGAAGCAGGAGGGCAGAGCTTCGCTGCTGCACGACCTAAAACTAAATTTCGCCTTATTTACTTGAGCACTGTGTGTTGTCTTGTAATTCAATATGACACACCATATTTACTCGAATATAATGCACACCTTTATTGTCCATTTGTAGCATTCACAACTGAGGTGCGCGTTAAATTCGTGGGCGCATTAAATTCGAGTACAAATCCATTTCGTAGGTGGCAGTACAGGTAACTTTTATCTGCATAAGAATGCATTGCTGTAATTCTCGACTTCATTAATTTTATCGTTGGCCTATTACTAGCATTACATAGAGCGTATAAAAATACTAGTTAGTTAGTAGTCACGAAATGGAGAGCATGAAGAGAAGAATATCTTATTGGTAATTTCAAATGTTTACGTGGTGGTTCATTATTCCCCCTAATAACTTACTATGACAAAATTAAAAAAAAAAAAATACCTATCCTACCATTGATGCGCATTACATTCGCCAACAAACACCTTTTTTTATGATTTCCAGTTTCAAAGTCAGGGTGCGCATTAAATTCGAGTAAATACAAACATCCTTGATATACGGTAAGCTTACAATATAACTGTACACTACACTGTGTAGGCCTATTACACGTTTCTCCTGTTTTTATATTCTTAGAAATATAAACAATTATGTAGTTAAAGACAGTCTAAAAGGTGATTCTGTAACAAATGGAATTGCCCTGGGCGAAAGACAAATTTAGGTCACACACCAGCAAAGCTCTGCCTACCCTCGCCTGCCAGCTTGCTTTCCCTGCTTCCAGCCAACGTTTGCGCCGCTACCTGATTCCCATTGTCTAGCAAAGAGTTTTAGACTTGAATGGTATGCCACCCATAAGATGACTTCATTAATGCAGCGAAAACAACCCTTTCACCAAAACAGCAATTTCTCATGTACTATAATGTTCTCTAAACTTAAATGGATAAATTTTCCCTTCACCGCTCAGCAATCGCTTGTGGTGTAGTGGTTAAGATTGCTGGTTATGGTGCCATGGTCACAAGTTCATATACCGGTCAATCCAAATTTTAATGTTAGGAATAGGTCCCAAATAGGTAGGTAGGGCATGGAGAATGTGAGAGAAAGGGAGGAAGAGAGAGGGGTATACTGAGAGAGGAAAAGGAAGAGAAGAAGCTAGAATAAAGGAAAAATAATTTGTTTCCCAGTTTCACCTTTTAGATAATAGATGGCATTGCTAGTTTTAAAAATAGTGAGATATCTAGAAGGCAACATTTGAACCCTAAACCCCTCCTTTCCAGGCAGGTCCCATTAGAGAGTTGGTGGGAGGACCGGCATAAACCAAATATAAGGTGCCAAACAGGCTCCGCCCATTCCGCATTCCGTTGCTATGGCGACAGCAGCTGACGGCCGGCCGGCGACCTCTCGCTCGGATCTTCCGACCGTTCACGAACGCACTCCCGACCGTGTCCGCCTTACTCACTCGACACTCAACACTACCCCTATTGAAAATACGATTCCCACGATGCGAGAGTGCCCCTTGTACCAAATATTCAAAATACAAGAAGCCCCTTGTACAAAATATACCCAAATATACCTTCACAGTTATATAGAACATTATCCTTCTTACTACTCGTCATGTATTACACGTCTCTGTAGTACATAGGCTAGAAGAATTCTCGATTTTTATTGCAACGATCACTGATGGCATAGCAGTGGTTAAAGCGATAGACTATAACGCTAGGGGTCCCCGGATCGAATCCCCGTAGGTGCGAAAATTACTAGGATAGGAATAGGTTCCAAATAGGTAGGAAGGGTGAAGGAGAGAAGGGAGGTAATAGGGAAAAGAGGAGGAGAATAGGGATAAAAGGAGAAATTAAAGAATTTAATTTTCTGTGTTTCTAGTATTTCCGTCAGATGTCTCTGTGCCGCTACTAATTCCACCATTACCTACTAGATGTCTCCCACTGTTTAAAATAGTCCCCGCCCTAAACACCTCCTTCCCGGGCGGGTCCCGATAGCGAGTATGGGAGGAGCTTATTTGGCACCTTGTATTTGGTTTTTCCCGGAGGACCCTAGTGCATGACCTAAAAACTGCTTTTTCCCTTACGGTAGGCCCTACCCTGAAATGTTCAAGTGAGATTACCAAATTAAGATATCTAAGCGTTCACAATAATTATAGTTTAACTAACATCATAAGCCTACTTACCTGGCGAGCTACAGCCTCTGTCTTTTCTATTCGTAGGTTCACCTTGATCATGAGCTAAAAGAGCAAGAAGTCCATCTCTGAATTCGGAGAATGATACTCGTTTATTTGATGGAGGACTTCCTAATAAACATTTCATCAATTCAAAGCCTTGCTCTTCAAGTTGTAATTGTTCACAGAGTTGTTCCAACCCATGCCCATCTAGGCTCCCACACTGGTCCCTGTCACAGCTTTCAAATACAGCCAACAATTGCTGCTCGTATGGATTGAGTTCCCTTTCCTCCATTGCATGGCACTGAAGGTGCACAAAACTGTACCTATGAAAATAAATTGATACCTCCATTATCTGTCAAGAGCAATTACAAATGTTCAAGACATATCTTATCTAACCTATCTATAGGCTACGCTACACTCTTCAGATTTCGTTATCACTAATTATAATAACGATATTTAAAATGATAATGTATAACACAAGTTCAATTTACCTTTTCTTAATTCAGATACACTTGTAGTCAAATTAATAAAATGTTTTACTAAACTAGACTGCACCCACAGCGGCCACAGCTGTCATGTCAAGCCCGAACTTTCAACTGTTTCAAGTTTCATACAACTGCCCATAGATGTCACGATTATCGGAATGTTTCTGATACGAAATAGCTGAAGACAAGAGTTTATAAATTTTTTAGTAATTTTTTGTGACATTCGCAATGTCTGATGAGCTGGATGACACAAAGGTGAGTAAACAATAAATTATATCACTAGAAAGTCGTTTCTTAAGATCGCAAACGTCTTGTGCGTTGCGATATGTACTCATTTCATAGTTCATTGTGAATAGGTCTTACCGCAGTTGGTTTGGTTATGTTTACAAATAATATGAAATGCAGGGTTTCGCTGTAGTTCCGTAACTAAGATTGTATTTTATATAATGCCGACACATGAAAGAAATGTTACAATGATCGGTTTCATATACGACAAGCCGGCAATATTTATTTTTAGGAGGAGAAGGTACTGGCTAATTTTGGCGGGTTTAGATTTTTTTTTTTTAAATTTCAGACAAAAAGATCCCAAAGATCCGGATGGCTCGTAGTAGGGACAAATACATAGAGTAGAATCGGTCTCACCCTAGTCCCCTTTCCACTCCATACTCGCCCACCGGCTTCCCCGCCTGTCCTTCTGCTTCCCCTATCCCGCCTGTCCTTCCGCTTCCCCTATCCCGCCTGTCCTTCCGCTTCCCCTATCCCGCCTGTCCTTCCGCTTCCCCTATCCCGCCTGTCCTTCCACTTCCCCTATCCCGCCTGTCCTTCCGCTTCCCCTATCCCGCCTGTCCTTTCGCTTCCCCTATCCCACCGGCCGCTACTCAACGCCGGTAATGCTGCTCACTGTGTTATACGCATGCAAATTATATTCACTGCAATTGCAATCACCAGAGCGGCCAATTTTAATTCACAATTAAAATACCCTTGCACCAAAAGGGCTCTTTTCAGAGCCAACATAGGCCCTAATATTTCACATTTAAAAAGATTTTCCCTTGCACCAACGCCAACATAATTGGCACCACATAATCTTTCACAATTACAAAAAACGATGGCGAACGATTATAAAAAAAAATATAAGTTAGGCTACTTTAAAATAAAAAAGACCCTTGCACCAAGCATTATACTTCACTATTATTAAAAGCGATTATAAAATATATATATATATATATATATTTTTTAAAATAAATAAATACCCTTGCACCAAGCATAATATTTCACGGAATTATAACAACGACACTTGCAACAAAATAGGCTATTTCACAATAAAGAAAGACCCTTGCACCAAACATAATATTCCACAATTATAGAAAACGCCGTATATATGCCAACAGAACATTTAAAAAAACAAAATATTTCACAATTAATTGCACAATTTAAAAAAAAAAAAAACCGTATTATAACATAAAACATGGCTCAATTGATGCAGAAAAATTCCCTTGCACCAACACTACTCTTTTCAAAACCAACAAAATGTATAAAAATTATAAAAACTGATTCTTTCGTTAACACTCATGAATGCTATAATATCCCGATTATATGAAATCTTCCTTCACTGCTCAACAATCGCTCGTGGCATAATGCGTTAAGACTCCTAGCTATAATGCTAGAGGTCCCGAGTTCGAATCCCGGTCGATCCAAAATTTACGGTTAGTAATAGGTCTCGAATAGGTAGGTAGAGTGAAGAGGAGGTGAGAGGAAGAGAGGAAGAAGACGGGAAAGGAAGAGAATAAAGGAGAAATAGGCTAAATTATTTTTCTGTTTCACCAGTTCATTACTAGATCGCGCTACCGTCGCTACTCTGTTAGTAGTTCAAATGCCGCCGCTAGATGTCTCCCCACCCAAAACCCCTACTTTCCACGTGGGTCCCGTTAGAGAGTGGATTGGAGTGGGGAACTTGGGTGAAACCGATTCTACCTTTTTCCCGTGAAACATTAGGCCTGTGTTTGGTGCAAGGGTCATTTTTATTTTTGAGTCGAAGGGGAGCTTGGGGGCAACATGTATCACCCTTATGCCAACAATTAAGTATTAATATCAGGAAAAAAACAATTTTAGGTCATCCACTAGGCTCCTCCCACCAACTCTCTAATGGGACCGCCTGGGAAGGAGGGGTTTAGGGTTTCGAATACACCACCTGGCATCTGTTTTGAAATTAATACTCAATAAGTTTTAAATGATTTTTCAGAGAAACCATAATAATTTAGTTTCTCTACAAGAACTGCAGGCGATACACAATCAAAGGCCTTCTGTAAGTCACACAAAGTGGCCATTGCATAATTTTTGTTCTCAAATGCTGCCAGTACCTCTTGGACCAGTGTACCAACAGCCTG
This sequence comes from Ectobius pallidus, assembly GCA_964059195.1. Classification (NCBI taxonomy): domain Eukaryota; kingdom Metazoa; phylum Arthropoda; class Insecta; order Blattodea; family Ectobiidae; genus Ectobius; species Ectobius pallidus. Next base: position 4,870,358 of record CAXKWD010000001.1, read on the forward strand.
TGGTATGGACATTCCCTTACGAAAACCGGGAAAATGGTATATTGCGACTCACCCGAATCCTCCACTCCTACTCTCAATCCCTCCCCTAGCGGCGGCATTTGAACTACTAGCAGCAACGGTAGCGCCATCTCTTAATGAACTAATGAAACAGAAAAAATAATTTATTTCTTCTTTATTCTCTTCTTCTCTTCCTTTCCCGTCTCCTTCCTCTCTTCCTCTCACCTCCTCTTCACCCTACCTACCTATTTGAGACCTATTCCCAATAGTAAATTTTGGATAGACCGGGATTCGAACCCGGGACCCCTAGCATTATAGCTAGGAGTCTTGACCACTACGCTACGAATGAATGTTGAGCACTGAAGGAAGCTTTCGTATATTAGAGTTATGTTAGGGGGATTTCATGAGTTGTAACGCAAGAATCGGTTTTTATAATTTTGAGATATTTTGTTAGTTATGAAAAGAGTAGTTGGTACAAGGGAATTTTCCTGCATCAATTAAGCCATATTTAATGTTGTAATATGGTGGTTTTTATAATTGTGAAATATTATGTGTGGTACAAGCGTATTTTTGTATTGTGAAATAGCCTATTTTGTTGCAAGGGTCATTTTTATAATTATGAAATATTATGTGGAGATGCAAGGGTATTTTTTTATTGCGAAATATTAGGTGACATGTCAATTACAATCATGCATTACTGGCATTGAGCAGCGGCATGGTCTGCGTTGAAGTGGGGCAGGCAGCACGCGGCAAGCAGCCAGGCGGGGAAGCGGCCAGGCGAGTGGCGAGTGGAAAGGGGAGCAGGGTGAGTCACAAAGTACTAACTTGCCTGGAAACCAAACTGGGAAGGAGATAAAAAATTATCTTCAAAGTACACTATCGTTTGGTTTAACATCAGAGTCTCAAATACTTTGGAAAGAATGGTCAAAATTGATGGCCAATAGTTGCTTATCACTGTTCTATCACCCTTCTTGTAGATGGGGACAACCTTGGCAACTTTCAGTGCATCAGGAAAAACCTCTTTCATCAGGCATTCATTTATAAGAGACTAGCTTAAAAGGCCCGTCTTCCCCCGGGTTTTTTATTTTATAATTGAAAATTATCTTACATGAAGGACTTTCGATTTTTAAATTATAGGTCATTATATAAGTATTTAGAATTTGAAATAGGAAGAATCATGGTTGGAATGTTTAAAACAAAACGTTTAAAACATGTTTAAAACAAGTGCTTGTGTTTTTTTAAGTTTGTTTAAAACGTTTTAAACAATCTGTTTTAAACATGTTTTTTTAGCATATGTTTAAATCATTTTTTAATTGCGTGTTATATTTAATTATGAAGACAATTTACATTTTGTCAAGTCAGTGACACCCTGTTAGTGTTGTAAACAGAAAACAAAAAAAAAAACTAGGGCCAGAATACCAGAAAATCATGTGAGGTGGTGTCTTTTGTATCCTTTTCCTCCAGACTTCTCTATCCTCTGTCGCCAGCTTCCAGTTTCTGATTTTGAGTAATTGATTTGAATTTTTTCTGACTGCATCCTACCATCTATTTTGTGGTCTTCTTTTTTAAAGAAAGAGATTATTAATATTAAATATTGAATGTGTCAATTTGGCAACACTGTAGTAGGATATTCCTTGTAAGTTTGATAATGTAAGGCGGCTAAGACCACGTAAAGCATGGTGAAAGTCAATCATCAGTTGAGCAGTAAAGGCAGTAATTAAACAGTAGTTTGTATTATTTTTTATTAATCATGAACTATTAAATCATAAACAAATACTACTGGTACAAAATGTATTTTCAAATACTATTAAGTCTACGACTCGTCAATCTTGAACATCTTAGCACAGGGTGTCATTGGATTGACAAAATGTAAATTGTCTGCATAGTTAAATTTAACACCCAATTAAAAAGTGTTATAAATATATGCTAAAAAATGTTTAAAACAAATTGTTTAAAATGTTTTAAACATTTCAACTGTATATAAATACACACATATATATATGTATATGTATATATAATAATATATATGTTTGATTTAAACAAAATGAACAATTTAAACTTTTTTTTAAACAAACAACTTTGTTGTAAACATAAAAAACGTTAAAAAAACATGTTTAAAACAACCAACATTGTTGTTCACACGTTTTAAACAAAAAAAACACGTTTTAAACAAAAAAAAAACTTTTTTTTTTGTTCTTTTTAAAAAAAACACGTTTTTTATCAACCCTGGGAAGAATGGTTTATCACACTCAAACTATTCCTTCAGAAAACGCTTGGTATAGCTTTTATGGCTCAAAGATGTAGAATTTTGCATCCCATCGTTTGTACACAGCAAGCCTGGTAGGGGTTCAAATAAGAAGCAACATAAATTCCGGTAACATAAAATTGTATTGTCTTTGCGGAATATTTTATTTCTCACTCTCATGTTACCATAAAACCATTTTGGGGATGACATTAAACAGAAATCTAGTATCACTTTCATATTCTCTCTCCAAAAATCTGCGATATAATAATATACACATTACCATACCTCGTATTGTTTTCTCTATGTCCAGGGTAGAGAAAGTTATGTGACTGCATTATTTTCGTGGATTTCATTCTTTAATATTTATTTATAACATGGATTATATTGATAGTTCTCTAATTTGTCAAGTTTCGTTTCATTTATTTCCAAAGCCTTAAGTGAAGACTGCCAACAATACTGTTGTCAAGTGAACTGTGATTTGGATTTGATAATTCTTTGTAAAAAGAGATTAAGTATTCTCAAAAACATTTAATTTTTGGCATTTAAAATCAAAATTTTTCAAAATCCTTTCTTAGTGATCACTTACATTATGAAACGAAGGTACAAAATCCTTTCTTAGTGATCACTTACATTATGAAACGAAGGTACTGTCAAAATTCCAAGTCTCTACCTGTTATAGTTTAGGCTCTACCTTGATTCTCTGTCATTAAGTCAGTCAGGACAAAGCCTATTATATATATAGAGATGTGAAAGTCTCAACTATCATGTAAATAACGGATTTCAATAGTTTGCAACACATATCATAAATGTCTTTACTCTTGGAATTTTTAAGCGGTTTGACAACTTTAATAGCGTCATGAGCTTGCACACAAGTTCACTAAAAAATTGAAGCAACAACACCAACATCAGATCTTCTAGTGTTTAGATGTTCAATAGCAGGAGTATCAGAAGGGGGAATGGCCTTCACAACTTGTTCGACCGAGTTTATGAAAAAATTGTTAAACTCATCTGGTTTAGCAGGTGGAGCTATTTGTGATTTAACAACACTAGCTTCTGTAATCACCACCCAAGTAGTTCGATGTCTGTCGCCAGAATTCTCAATATAATCAATGTTAGTAGCCTTTTGGCTTTGTTAATCATGTACCTATATTTATTTATTTATTTATTTAACCTTGCGGAGTTAAGGCCATAAGGCCTTCTCTACCACTCAGCCAGGGCAAAAACATGAAATACATAATGATAATAATAATAATGATTAATAGTGAATTTAAAAAGAACTGTTATACATGAATACAAGAAACTTACATTAAATACAAAGAAAAAATTCAAACATAAGTGCTTGAATAATATGAATATATAATACAAATGACTAAATATTAAGAAATAAAAAAAAAATGAAAGTCTAAACAAATACATTCTTAGTTATTACAAAATATAATGAAAATTCAAATATATATTACTAATTAGCATCAATTCCTAAATGTTATTGTATACAAGATTTATTAAATGGTGCTTGAACTCTGAAGTCGTTTGGCAGCTCCTGAGATGGCTAGGCAGTGAATTCCGGTGACGAATAGCTGTTGTAAACGAATTCGAATAATGTGTAGTTCTGTAAAGAGGCATGGATAGTAAGGGGTCAAGCTGAGAGCGCGTGCCCAAGTTATGGTAGGAAGAAAGGTAATGAAAGCGACTGGAAAGATAGCTAGGTGTTGAGGTATGAAGGATTCTATAGAGCAGTATGAGACAGTGAAAATATCTTCGCTCACGCAGGCGTACCCATCAAAGTGATTCCAGTGACGGTGTTATGTGGTCATATTTACGAATGTTACATATATATCTGACGCACGCATTATGAACACGTTGTAGTCTTTGAGTCAGATTGCTGTTTAGGTCAGTAAGTAGGACGTCACAATAATCAAAATGAGGCAAAATGAGTGTTTGAACAAGTGTTTTTCTTATTTATATATCTTCTTGACTTTCAAGTACTGTAGTCCAGTCTATTCTGCTCAATGCCACTAGCCTTATACAGTGAGTCTCAGGCAAATGGGTGCCGCCACGCCGCGTATTGGGTTCCCCGCAGATGACGCTCCTATCCCCGGTATGCGGCAAAGGAACTGCCCGGCAGTTGACTGACTTGTCCGTGCGTGACAATGAAAATAAATGAAATAAGTTTGAAAATAACGAAAATAGGCATCTATCTTATTACAGGAGATGCTGGAAGTGTCCTCCTCCTACATCCACACATTTTTGGCATCGTGATAGGAAATTCCGATTAATACGCATTAATTGTTCTTCCGTTATTATTGAGTTTATCTCTATCCTAATGTTTTCTTTTAGTTGTGACAACTACCGAATAACACTTTCACGTCTGTACAACACGAGAACAATGCTCAACTGCAGGCTATGCAGGAATTGTTTACTTATCTGCGGGGCCACAGCTGGCCGCGACGTGGGTAGTGTTGACTCATCACAAGAGAAACACGGCGCCGCGACAAGCGGCACCAATCTGTCTGAGACTCACTGTACAAGCAATGTAATGTTAGTATAGAATTTTTTAATTTTGCTCATCTCGGAAGTAGACCAATCCTTAGGCCAACCTCTAGACATCTTTGTATTCCTCTTCTTCACAACTCTGAGAGGAAAGCACACATCAGATAATTCCAAGTGGTAGTCAAAAAAGCTATCAAAGGTTAATTCAGGCTGATCCAGATGATGATATACCAGGGTCCTCCCTAACGTAGCATGTCAACATTGACATCATTGCAGAAGTTGTCAAGAACATTTAACTTACTTGAGATGCCCTGCACATTCATTTGGCATATGACCAACTTTAACAATCCTTTGCTATGCACATTGTCTGTCTCATTAGGCTACATTCATATTGGCCTTGAGATAGAATTCTGTTGGATCCAAGTTTCTGCCAGGAATCCATACTATGGCACTGGAGGTCCTGGTTGTCCCTTTTTCACTAAAAAAGAACCGCTCGGAGCATACTGAGACTTGACAGTATGGCATAGAACCCTCTCACTAAATTCCTAGCCAAAAATTTCCTGCGAGAACAAGTTCAGATTGGTCACATGGTACTACAATTTTAAATTACTTATGTCACACTCAGTTTTTAACTCGAAACACTCGCCTTTTACACCGGAATCAGAGAGGTAATCAAAATCCTAGAAATAAAAATAGCTACCTGTTTTACATTGGCCCTAACCTATGGGTAAGAAGTTGCTTTGGTCCCAGTAATAGGCCTCTGTGCCCTGGGCCCTATTTCATAAAACTCTACAGGTGTGACAAATACGACAATTGTGTCAAGTCTGAAAAATTTGTCAATATGTCATGACAATTGTATTTTTCATGAATAATACAACTTTTCCTTACATTTCAGGCATATTAATGTAAATTGTCAGACTAAAAGAACCCATTTCATAAACGCGACAATTTTATGTCAAACCTAAAGATTACTTTAGTACACTGTAGATGGCTCTCAGATACGTGTCTCAACATCGAATATGATACTTAAGCAATCGATTACTAGCCTACTATCGAAAATAATTTAATTATATTTCTCTTTTAATACAAAGTCACTGAAATTGAAAGTTAGGTTAATCCATTGCCTAAAACACTGGGTGGACTCATGTCTATTTCTTCACCACTTTTACTACTACCGATATCACTACTACTAGTGTTCATTATTAACAAGACAATTTAGCAAGTTTATTAACAAAGTTTAAATCACAAGAAAGTTTGTCAAGTTATGCCACACATTTACATAACCTACTCTGTTGGCCTACATATGAAAGATTGCCTGTCACTTCTGTAATGACAATTCTACATTTAATCGTAAATTTGTAAATATGTCAGCAAAAATTAATGTTTCATAAATGGTAGGTATCCTAAGATTTGACATATTTGTCAGACTTTTACCTGTAAACTCAAAAGTTTTTAGAAACAACAATATGTAAAATTGTCATACAAATCTACAAAATTGTCATGTAAAGTTGTCAGCATTTATGAAAAACACAATTGTCAAAATGTAAACCTGTAAGACAATTTTACGTCACCTGTCACCTGTAAAATTGTAACTTTTATGAAATAGGGCCCTGTTCGTCATTAGCATCTGCCTTATTCTTGTTCACTTGAGAGTGGATCTGAGAGTGTTCGAAAACTGGGTGCTTAGGAAAATATTTGGGCCTAAGAGTGATGTAAATGGGGACTGGAGAAAACTGCATTATGACAAGCTTCATAACCTGTACTCTTCACCAGATATAGTAAGCAGCCATTTCATAAAAAAATGGGAATTTTTCCCTCAAAGAGAGGAGTTATAAAATTATTGTAATTGGGTGGTCAAAAATAAGTTTAAAACCTCAAATTCTCTGAATTTTAAGGGCTTAGGTGTATCTGAAGTGGTTTCATTTGTAAAATATGTCGACTTTCTTATTTATTGCAGTCAGTTACTTTTTTCTTGCCATTTTTAGCATGATTTTAACACTCTTTAATACCAAGTAGTCAAGAGTAATCAGCTATGTCCATTTTCATTTGAGAAGATATACATCTTAAGTTACAATTTGGTATAATATTAACTTAAAAAAATATGCGTGGTTAATTAACTACGTAAAATAACAAACAAGGGAATTTTTGTCCCACCCATAACAGTGATAGTTTTGTTAAATTGTTATTGATGAGTTAAATAAATTTTCTGACAACCTGGAAACAGTTTATAGTTTGTATTTAATCCCTCATACCTTCATTAATAACAACATTAAGACCCTAACAGTAATAGCAGAACAGAAAATGAGCTTTTGTTTTGCATCATTAAAATCAGTGTCCAAATCATGTCCCAGCCGTAACAGATTTTGAAAAAAAATTTAAAATATTTTAAATATATTTTAAATAATGCTTTGCATGTAGTGCGGAGGAGAAGGCATTGTAAATTTTACAGAATGTGAAGAACCAATTCTAGTTTATTATTTACTAGCATGTGCCCGCGGCTTCGCCCGCGATAATTATTTCAAAAATTAAAAATTAAGAGCATAATAGTTAAATCATTGTATTTATTAACACCTAAATCACGTGGACTACATACCACGATTAGATAGCGTCACCTAGTAAAAGCAACCTCAGATTCGAGTTCCTTGGTCCAGAAAACCCCTGTATAGTGAGTTTCGTCCAAATAAAACAATGTTTGACCATATTAGGGCTTACAACATTCAAGCGATCGCGAAAGTTTTATTTCAAGGTATGACAAAAATAGACAAAGCCGACTGTAATTGTCAAACTTCCATTTAATTTAATTCCAAACCCATCTGAAACCCACTGGCAACAATATGTTTTAATGTCAAATGTGATTCGGTTTCGATAATTCTGTGTAAGAAGGGATTAAGTATTCTCAAAAAATTTGATTTTTGGCATTTAAAATCAGAATTATTCAAAATCCTTTCTTAGTGAGCACCTACATTATGAAACGAAGGTACTGTCAAAATTCCAAGTCTCTACCTGATATAGTTTAGGCTCTACGTTGATTCCTGTCAGTCAGTCAGGACAAAGCCTTTTATATATATAGAGATGATATGTAATAAAAATTGTTTTTATAATTTGCTAGAATGTCCCACCTGTAATTATGAATTGGCAGTAGGGGTAATTAAATCACGGAGGATGAAATGGGCTGGACATGTTATGTGCATGGGGGAAGTATTGACTGGGAGATCCGAAGGGAAAATGCCACTTGGAAGACCTAGACCTAGACCCTCCACATTTCAGATCCTTCAGACAGCTTTAGCACCTTGAATAATTACCGCTCAATTACTCCTAAACCATTCAAGATATAAATGTGGTATTAATTTTTAATCAAATTCAAATATTTTACTAAAACTTTCCCGCTATTTATAAAATGAAATAAAACATTTGGTGTTCGCTTTTTTAAGGCTCCGTTTTAACCATCAATAGGGCTGATGCGTGTAGATTATTTCTGTAAAAATTTCACAGGAATCCGACTAAGAGTTAGTTAAAGATTATGAGGTTAATCATAATCTGTGAGCATTTTCTAGACTGAGTAAACATGTGATGTCACACACTCAAGCACTGTGATTGGTCTATCTCGGATTGGGCAACCTTATTGTTGACTAGCCTTGAGGCCCACCTTTCATATTATGTCTTAGCATGTCCCGTGTTACCATGTTCAAATGCATATCCTGCCTGGTGTATAGGCCAATGCATACTTGGCTGAAATCATTCACTTCCTCCAAATGTGACTTTGTTTTTGTAGAGGAAGTTCTGTGAATCATAAAACGCAATCCTACTATCTATGTACATTGTGCGCAACTTCTATATTATTATTATTTATGCAAAACATAAATGGTGTGAAATTATTTGTTTCAGAAGCCTGTAGTTGTCTTCAGTAGAGACATATCAAGCATACCATGCTTCAGAAGTAGCTTCTTGTATGGCATCGGTGGCGGATTTGCAGGAGGCCTTGTCTATTTCCTCTTTACCAGCAACACGAAATGGGCGACACATGCAGGGTTTTCATCGTTCGTCCTTATAACCATGTCTTACTGGTAAGTATTTATCAGTACAGAGTTTTCATAAAGTTTCAGTTTGTCACATATACAGGGTATATCATAATTAATAATAATAATGGTAATAATCAGGGCCCGGATTCTGATGACCTAAAATTGTCTGAAAAATGACCTATAAATTGACCTTAATCTAATATATAAAGTCAAATGTGTGTTTGTGGGTATGTATGTATGTATGTATGTATGTATGTATGTATGTATGTATGTATGTTTGTTCCTTATACAAATCTACATTTCTTTACCAATTTACACGGAATTTTGCACACATACCCAGTTAAGCCCGGAAAGTATAGCGGTCAACATTAAAATTGAAGCAAATCAGTCCTTCCCTTGAAAATTATATAATTTCTGTGAATATTCTACTGAAAAAAATGAAATGTTGTTCAGTTCACATGGCAACAGTGAATTGTTTACTGTGATTACATAGGGCCTTGGCAACTATATAGCCTAATGCTGGACTTTAACGAATTATGATTCCATGTAATATATTGGCGAAAATAATTACTGAAAAATGAATTACACGAAAATAAAGCACAGTGTGATGCAGTCACATAACTTTCTCTACCCTCGACATAAGAAATATTTTCTCACTTCACATTTTGATGTAGAATAAGAGGTCGTATTGCAGGAACAACTTAAGTGTGTGAGTATGCTATATCAGAAGCCGGTAAATAGTCAGTTATCCATAGCTGTAGGCTTTGTATTAGTTGAGATTTATCATAGGCCCTAAGCATGGGATGGAGCATTTTGAGTCCTATACTCGCAGTATATTATGTCCCGGGTTTTAGGGGAGGAAAGTATGAAAGTGATACTGCATTTCTATTTTATTTCAGGCCCAAAACGGTTTAACATGAGAATGAAAAATAAAATTTTCCGTCAAGTCAATACAATCTTACGTAATTTATGTTTCTTCTTATTTCAACCCCTCCCAGGCATGATGAGTAGAAGCAACGGAATGCAGCATTCGACATCCTCTATGAACCATAAAAAGCTATATCTAGCGTTTTCTGAGGGAATAGTCTGAGTGCCATATGTTGTTCTTCCTCATTTCGAATTCTACATACATTATTATATCAGGACCTAGAGTTTCAACATCGAAAGTCCTCCATAAGTTAATTTCAAATTACAAAATACAAAGCCCGGGCGACGCCGGGCCTTTTCAGCTAGTAATTAATAATTATAAAAAATGACCTAAAAATTGATATTTTATTTATAAAAAATTATTATTGCACATACAAAGTTATTGACTAGTTAACGCTATTATATGCGGGAATCACAGTGAAGTAATCAAATATTACAAAAAAGATTGCTATGGAGCACTCAACTTCACTAATTTACAAACAAGATGCTTGTGAAACGCGTCATGTGTAACTTACATGTAAATTAGTGAAGTTGAGTGCTCCATAGCAATCTTTTTTGTAATAATAGACTAATTTGTACATATTTGTAAAAACTGTAGATAACTGTAATGTTGTGAATGTTCTTTTCTCACGGAAATTTATACTGGCACTGAGGCACTGGTGAGTCAAAATTCGGCATTTCGTTTTGTGGTCTGCCCGATTATATTGTTGTTTATTGAGGGTAAACAGTAGTTTGCACTCTCAAATCCAAGCAGGTGGCAGACTCTGGTGTCAAGTCAATCTAATAACAATAGTAATATAATACAACATTTTGGCGTAACTTTGATTCTCTCTTCCGACTGAGAGATGTCAACACTTTAACGCCGAATTTTTCCTTCTTGCATTAAACAAACAGCACTTCAAAGACAGCACCGCTAGTGATGAAAAAAGTTACTACACTCAATGTAAATACATGAAAATGACTAAATAAGGAAGCAAATTACACAAAAATGACAAAATAATGACCTAAAATTGAAATAAATGCCCTAAAAATAGAAAATGGCATAAAATGACAAAAAATGACCTAATAAAAATGCATTTCTATGATCTAGAGACCATGATTAGGATTTATCTAAAAGTTAGCAATGTCTATGCAGCATCAATAAAAAGATGACATGTCATTAGAATCCGGTCCCTGGTAATAATAAATTTTGTCATTAAAGGAATACAAATTAGCAATAGACAAAGTCTGGTAACAGTAAACTTAAATTATACAAAGTTACAGTGAGCTAAGTATTACCCCATTAGAAGCTTACTTTTTTACAATTATTGCATAACCTATGAGTAGACCAAGTTAGTTGTCAATACACAATAAAATAGAAAATAACAAAATATCAGGATTACATACCAGTCTGATTAGTGATATATAAAAATTAGACAATATTAGTTCTACATGTTATGATATAGGCCTATTACTATTAAAAAAATTCATCTATATTATAAAATGGATTCCTGGCTAACGAATCATGTACGTTTATCTTAAAGATATTTACAGGTAAGTTTTGATAATTAATTAGTAATTTATTAAATAGATTCTGACCAGTAATTTATTTATTTAGAGATATTAATAGCCTATGGTTTTCTATATAAATATGGGTATTGGAACTGGTATTATGAGAGTGAATACTATTTCTGCATTCTAGCTCCGGTAACTTGTTTTTTGTATACATTAAAACTGAATAAGTGTACAAATTGACTACGGTTAGTATTTCATATTGGAAAAATAAACTGAAACGGTTGAAAGTATATGATAATTTACAGTGTTTGATTTAAAATTCCCACCAGTCTTAAAAGTGGCCATATATTCGATGCCGCAGGAAACCTATCTCTATCTGGCAACATTGGATTCAACTGGCAGCAGCAGTAGTGCACCGATACGACGAACATGAGTTGGAGGCATTCACAAGCTTGCTAACACTGTCTTCCTCCCACCCCGCCATCACAAACCCAGAACATTGTCTAGCCTATGATGCGTCATTGCAGTCTACGGTGCCAGTAAACTTGAATTGAAAGTGATTTGTGTTATCGGTAACAGTATAATATTTTTGTTAGTAGCCAGTTTCGCAATGGAAAAAATAAAGGGTATTCATATGATTTTTTTTTTGGTCTGGCTTTGCAGTCTATTAATGAAAATGGTAAAAATGTTATTTTTTAAAGAATTGCTTAAAAATTAAGGTGTGTCTTGTAGTCCATAGCGTCTTATCTATTCTTATACAATTCAACGGCCATAAATAGCGTGCTCACTCGCTCCCTCACTTCATGAGACATCGGGCATACTCAGCGATGTTCGTCTCTCGCAATCTAAACTTTCACGAAGAGTACAAAATTAGGAAAACAGTTTCTTTATTATACAAGGCCTAAGTGAAATGAACACAATGAACAATGAACAAATATTCTATTTTTATTTTTACTTACAATTTTCATAGCTCTGAACCACAAACATTTTTAATAAACTGCCAGTGTAAATTTCTTAAAAAATCCTGGAGTCAATTGATAATGGCGGGTGAAGCCGCGGGCAATAGTTGATAGTTTAACTGGAAGTATCACGGACAATAAAAATCCAAACAAACCATTCCTTCCCTTGAAAAATTATATAATTTCTGAAAATTACACTGAATTTATCAAATAAAATTCACATCATATCCATCTGTCAACAAACAGTTGAGAAACGATACGTATTATCCACCACTGTCTCGAGAATTACACACGAGTAATACAGTCTAGAAGGCAGTGGTAGTATCAGTGTTCACAGTTAGCTTTGAAATTGCGTAATCGAATCTGAGATCGTTTTTTTCAGGCGGCGCTTTCTAATCGTGGAATGTACTCTGAAGCCGGAATTTTAGCTGTTTCATTAATTATTAATGGTTTAGTTGATGAATGATTCGTGTGTAAGTGTTAATAATAATAATAATAATAATAATAATAATAATAATAATAATAATAACAATAATATTTATTATTATTATTATTAAAGCCCGGATTTTCATGCACTATCAAACTTAAAAATATGCATGCATTCATGCACTATCGTATCTCCAAATATGCACAATGAAGGGCGAAACATGCACTGTCAAAAATCCGCACTGTACTGCAATATATTTCAATTTCTCTTAAAACAATATACGAGTTTTTCCAAATTCTCCTCACTTTAACTCGTGCATTTATCAGTTAGGACATTCTTGAAGGCAGAAAAGGAACTTTCTACTTCACAAGAAGTAACAGGGAAGAAGTTTAGTTAAGGAACAGTTAAGGGAAGAAACTTGACTGAGGGTGAGATCGAATTCCATGTATTTTACACTTTTTCCACACAATACGTTTTCAGAAGTTTAAGATCAGGATTTGAACTAAGTACCTTCTTAAGTTTTTCCCTGTCACACCCATTTCTTCACAACACGATTATAAAGTTAATTATTCAACGTCTTCAGCAATGGCTAGTGACTGACAAATTCAAGCAGTGAACATTCTGTTTAGCAGTTTTTTTTCAATGGAAGGTGGTGGGGGTCGGCGAGTCGGCATTTTCTTTTGTAGCCTGGTGAATTATATTACTGTTTATTTAGGGTAAACAGTAGTTTGCACTCTCAAATTCATGCAGGTGCAAACTCTGTCGCAAAGTCAATCAAAATATAACAATGGTAATACAATACAACATTTTTACGTTTCTTTGAAAAGCCGAGATTTTATGAAGGCACATTCATAATATGCACAGTTATGCATGGTAAGTTGATATTATGCACTAAAACCAGAAAATAAGGGTTTATATGCATTAAAAACGTCTGAATATGCTACATTAAACCAAAAAAATCCAAAACATGCATTATGCATGAATTTTGCCATAAAAAGGCCGAAATATGCAAACATGCACGGAAAAAATATGGTTATTTGGAATCCATAAGTCATGTAATGAGTAACTACAAAGTTTGAGAAGTGTAACCAAAGTATATAAAAACATGCATTTGCATGGAAATCCGGGCTCTAATTATTATACTCTTAATTTTTAATTTTTCAATTAATTATCGTGGGCGAAGCCGTGGACACCTGCTAGTTATGTTACAAGTTATTAATGCTGTATACTCTTCCTGCTCAAAGTTGCACCTGGATGCAACACTGCTCTCGTCTCTTTCAAAGACCCCTGGATCATCTCGGAATTCTTGACAAGCACGTACAATTCTTTACTCCAGTACTTTAACACTATCAACGTCAGTGGCGGCTCATAACCACATGTTCACAATAATAAATCTCGCACACAGCTAGTTTGTGGATCCATGTTTGCTGGAACTTTTTTGCTTGTGTTATATACTTTCATCCGTTTCGGTTTGCGCTATTAATTATGATACACCCTCTATATACCTTGGATGAGGGACCGAACCTGGGTCTTCAGTTTATTACGGTGAAGCCGAGATCACTTGGCTGCCTTGCAACTTACCCACTTCCTCATTTAAAATATTTAGTGGGTAGAAACATAATTTTAAAAACATAATACTATCATAATGTGATTAAACTTAACAAAACATATCTATAAAATATCCTCTGTGTTCGAAGAATAATTTGGTGGGTGTATTTCCAAAGTGACACATCTCCAACTGTCCAAGTTTTTTAGCATAGCTAACAAATGTATTACACATATTTTGTTTGAGTGTTATTTTCAGTGTGACTTTTCTTGATGAAATAAGGAATGATAAAACTTCTGGCAGAGTGTTGAAAGTGATTTTCTAAACTATTTGTGCTAATAACTTGAAACTTGATACTTGCTTACTTACTTACGTATTCAATGGCAATAGACAATTCCTAAGCAAGCTAAAGGAATATTATCTATTTTATAGAACCCGGAGGTTCATTGCCGCGCTTGCCTGAGCCTGCCATTCAACCCTATTCTGTGCTAACTCCATCCAACCATCCTTCACAAATCCTACTTCCCTTAAATCTATCCTAATGTTGTCCTCCCACTTACATCTAGGTCTTCCAAATGATCTTTCCCCTTCGGGTCTCCCAGTTAATATTTTTGAGATATGTCTTCCCTCCCCCATGCGTGCAACATGTCCAGCCCATTTCATCCACCGTGATTAATTACCCTTACTATATATGGTGTAGAGTACAGGTTATGAAGCTCTTCGTTATGCAGTTCTCATCTCTCTTAGGTCCAAATATTTTCCTAAGCACCCTGTTTTCGAACACTCTCAGATTATGTTCTTCCCGAAGAAATTTCATACACTTAACTAAAACCAGAATGTAAATTACAGTTTCAGATTTCAGTTTAATGTCTCAATTTTTTTTATGAAGTATTAATTAATTTAAATGATTTTTGAAAATAAAAGTTGAAATCTATCTCCTCCAACAAATATTAAGATATGAACCTGATAGTTGTATGTAACATTCTTTGATTCTTGCTTTAAATAAATGCTGATGGATTCATAATTCTTATTAATACTTTTGTTTAAAAAATATATTTTGCATAGGAAAATTAAAAGTTGGGGAAAAATTGATATTTTATTATAACTAATCCCTTAAGGGATTATGAGTTTATAGATAGATTTGCAACAATGACGTTTGAGCAAATTTATCTGATGAGACTCATTATCTCGAGTTGCATTTATTAAGACTATTCTATGAATAAAATCTTAAGGATTATGTATAAGTAATAATAATTTTCTTACTTTGTTGTTTGAAATGAAATCAAAATTCTAAATTAATACTAAATGAATGAACAGTTGATGAATCAATTTTAATTACCAAGTTGTAACCAATGCTACCAATAGTGCATATGAGAAATAGTTAACCTAATTCAGGTAAACTGATGTAACAAAGTGCCAGAATGCTTTTGTTTAATCAGTGATATTTGCAATTATGATATGCAGAAGCTATTTTTGTTATCGATTTCCAAGTTAAGCTCCAGATTGATTCATTAAGCAGGGTTTACAGAAGAACAAAGGTCTAATTTGATAAGCATAAGTGAAGGAATATGTGGGTAGTGTTATTTGTCAAAGCTAACTGTAATTCAACTTTCAAAGCTGTATATGAACAGTGTAAAACAATATGTTGTCACGAGAACTGTTTTGATACATTCTTTCTAATATATTACCATATAAAACAAATGCTAAATTGAGCATTACTTCGGTACAGTCAACCGATTTTCCAGTATCAATAGGCTTTGTCCTTTGGACGTTATAAATGCGTATACCAAGTTTCGTGAATTTGCAATAAAGTGTATTTGAGTTATGGCGCGTACAGACACACGGACGGATAGACGGACAGACATTTTTGTCCTGCACACTATCTCATAAAGTACCATTCTAGCACTTAATAGAAGCACACAAAGTGACTTGCACCGAATCAAAATTGTGTATTTTATTAATGTACATTTATATTATTTCAGTTTCCAAATAATTTATGTTGTGTAAAATTATGTTTTTATTCTGTTCAATGGCAGCATGTGACGTATTAATCACTGCATATTGATACCTTTTGTTCCAATAACAAGCTCATGTTTTGTCATATAAAGTCACATGTGTTCCTAGCAAGCATATTATAAAATAAAATACTGCGAGTGTGCGATTTCTGATGCATTACTAAACGTCAGTATCATGTAAACATATGAGGGTTGATCAGAAAAAAAGGTTACAAACCGCAGCATTTGAAAACTACATATTATGGAGAACTTTTGTTTCCCCAGAGGGGAGACAGAGGGTGCTACTTGTCATACAGCTGGTTTGCGGGTAGGTAGTGAAAGTTCCCAGACGGTTCAGGACGATTGAAATGGCAAGACGCTTAGAAAATTGGTCTCGTTTGGAAGTGTGAGCTGTGATTCGATTTTTATGGGCAAAGAATGTGTCCGCATCTGACATTCACAGTTGAGTGAAGGTGTCATCCTCCTGCATGAGAATGCCAGGCCCCATACTGCTCAAGCAACGCAGGAATTGTTGCGACGGTTCGGGTGGGAAATCTGGAGTCAACCCCATACATCCCAGATTTGGCACCCAGTGGCTGTTTCCTGTTTCCGAAGGAGCACTTATCTGGCAGTCGGTTCTCTTCAGACAGGGCTGTGAAAACATCCGCCGAGACCTGGCTCAATGGACAGGGACCTGATTTCTACCAAGATGGGTTAAACAAGTTGCTTGTGCGTTCTGATAAATGACTAAATAGACTTGGTGATTATGTCGAAAAGTGATAGGCATGTATGTCTCTTAATTCCTTTTTGTATTTTCTGTCTATTGTTAATAAATATTTCTTTATTCGACTTGTAACCTTTTTTTCTTGTAACCTTTTTTTCTGATCAACCCTCGTATCATTGTTCTGCTACAATCATTTGTGAAGTAAGAACTCACCTATTTGCACAAGACAACACCATGTGAGCTAGTTCTACTAATTTTAGGGTTCTATTTTTTTCACTTAAGGAGCAAAAGAAGTGTTGGTTTACCCTTTTTCATAAAAAGATAATGCTTTTCCTCATTTAAATGTAAAAAAATACAGCATATCCGAAGGCAGAAGTCTTCAATCTTTTTATTTTCTTTTTGGTGAAAGTCTAGTGAACCGCATTGATTTACTGATTATATGAGGGGCGTTAGGAAATGATTTACAATAGTAGTTCTTTTACCTTATTTATTAATGAACATGTCGGCTGCGGTGGTCTAGAGGTAAAACCATCGATGGCATATGCTTCAAGTGTCTCCCACATCCGCCATACTCACCAGATTTGTCACCATCAAATTTCCACATCGTGGTCCATTAAAGGAGCCCCTTGGAGGGCAGAAGTTCAAGTCTGATGAAGACGTCCAATAGGCGGTGCATGAGTGGCTACAGCGAAACACTTCCTATCCAATGGCGTAAGTTCATTGAACTGGGAGGGGACTGTGTAGAAAATAATGTACAAACAAACATTCTTCCTGCAGTAAAATAGTGGAAAAAAATTGATTGTGGTTTTCATTTGATTCTCCCTCGTATATTAACAAATTTTGCATTATCGCAATCCACCAAAAATTTTTATATCTATTGATTATTAACAAGGATAATCAGAAGTTACCTGTGTTCTCGCTTTAAGTGGTGGTAGCAAGTTATGTGGTTATTACTGTTTGTACTTGTTAACCGGATTAAGATATTCATAAGAAGGGAAGCTAGGAATTTAGAAACACAGGAAGGAGTTCTGGGGTTCCAGGTGAGGTTTGGGAGCAAAACCCCCAACTTAAAAAGGCAGCAATATCAAGAGGGTTCACTATCCTGTTGTTTATAGCTGATGAAGTCTTCAGCAAAGAAGTACATGAAGGTAGTCCAGGGGCTTGTTCCCAGTGGCTGATGATTTCACCCCACTCCCAGCTTGAATATCCTTAGTATACAGCACTTCATAGCACCATTTTAAGTAAACATTTTCTGTCCACTTCTTGACAATTTTACTTATGTTAAGATTTTCATACAAAAATGGTTCTTATGTTATTCAGAATCTATACTTTATGAAAATTAATAGGCCTATAGCATCAGATTTGTCCTTTTTCATGTGTCTAAAAATATTACGCCCAGCAATTTCCTATACTGTCTCAACAAAAAAAATTATACATGTTCAGTAGGCCTATATGAAGAATTCAGCGCTGGTATTCATTACTGGTGTAGATTATGACATCCTGCCAAGTTATAACTATATTATATTTTATTTCCATAAAAAATGCTTATATAGTAAATAGGTCATTTGATACAGTAATAAATTGGGCTGTCACACTAAACTGGACAGCAACCAACCGACTGATATAACGCACCTATAGACAGAAGTGGTACCAGTCACATAGCATCAATCTCCAGCGATCAACTACGTGTGAAAGGGAACAACTAGTCTGTGAAATCAAACCTGTCCGTTTTTCAAGCTATAGTCGATGACAAATGGCGGGTGAAAAAGATGGCACTCCGAAGCTTTATACCCACCTAATTTCAGAATGGATGCTGGAAAATTTAACTTACACAATAATGCTGTTTTAGGCTCATGTTTGAACTTAGAAAAACTGCACAAATCGATTAAGGCTCTTAAAACAATATGTTCTTATGTAATTTAATTGCACAAATACAAATATACATTACGATCGAGTTGTCACACATATACTATTTCCAACTAAAGAATAAAGTAGATGTAAACAAACACACTGATATGTATTACTTCACGGCCACGTGTTTGTTGACACATTGCAGACGACGCAATTTCAATGCAAGAGGAACTCGTTAATATTGATCAAAGTAAGCTAGCATCTACAGAAACAAAGCTGGATTTCACAAATATTACATATGCCTACGTTTAAAATACTAATGCATTGTAATATTTGAATGTCATAATGAAAATCTACCTACTGCAAAAGGTTTTAAAAACATTCAAGATCACAGTTTTTTCGCCACTATTTAACGGCTTTCCCCACTTGGGCTTAACAACACGAGGTGGTGAGGCCTGATTAGCTACAGCCATTGAACTGTATTGCTGTCTTTTATTATTTATAATAGCTGTGGTAAGCTTCTTTTCACCGTATCAATTAAACGTTAACTGTCTTCGAGGAATATATGACAAGTGACTGTGTTATTTTTTCATACCTTTGTTGTCTTCAGGCATGCGCGTCGCATTACATTCAACCGATAATATTAAATAATAATATTGGTATTGCTTAAAGCACATAGAAGGTGTTGCTACAAACTTGAGAAACATGCTTAATTTAGTCATACATCAAATACACTACTTACTTTTTATGTTTTGAAGAAACTACTTTAATACTCGGAAGAAGACGACAAGCAAGAGCCTGGAGGGGTTGTGTGTCCAACTGCCAATCAGAACCCATTATGTCACGTGGTTTTGTTTACATCTACTTTATTCTTTAGTTGAAACTAGTATAGCCGATCAAACTACAACAAACACGGCTGGCAGGTGAAGCCTGAAGTAAAGACATGTAGCCTGAGAAAGTAGGCCTAATATTAAACCCTACATCCCAACACATGTAGTATGATATTGTGCAGGAGATAAGCAGACGTAGGCCTAATAAGATAACATACATTACCGTATTTTACGGACTATAAGACTCTACAGACTATAAGATGCACCTTAATTTTTAAGTGATTTTTTTTTAAATAACATTTTTACCATGAATTTTTTTTTTTTTTTTTTTTTTTTTTTTTTTTTTTGGTGAAGGGCCGAAATGCCGCTCAGCTGTTCTGTTTCCATGTTCCTCTGCATATGCTATTACTTTCAATTTATAGCCCGCATCATATGAATACTTTTTATTGTGGAACTGGCTATTAACAAAAATATTGTACTGTTACCGATAACACAAATCACTTTCAATTCAAGTTCACTGGCAGCATAGACTGCAATGACGCATCATAGGCTAGACAGTGTTCTGGGTTTGTGATGGCGGGGCGAGAGGGAGACAGTATTAGCAAGCTTGTGAATCCCCGCAACTCATGTTCGTTGCATCAGTGCACTGCTGCTGCCAGTTGAATCCAGTGTTGCCAGATAGAGATAGATTTCCTGTGGCATCGAATATATGGCCATTTTTAAGACTGGAGGGAATTTTAAATCAAACACTGGATATTTTTATATTAATTTCAAGTATAAGACGCACAGTCTGAATTTTGGAGGCAATTTTTTTAAGAAAAAAGTGCATCTTATAGTCTGTAAAATATGGTACTTCTAATATACAGTGATGAGTAGACCTAGTAAAATCATACAGGTACATAACCTATAATATTTCCATTGATCGATGACTCTCGATGGTGTGTGACAAGGAACAGAAATGTAGTCAAGAGTGCTTGATTGGTCTTAATCAATCGAAGCTCTGTGTGTCTGGCCACCAAGAATGTGTACAAGAGGATTTTTAATATCAAAAGGACTTAAATCTTAATCATCAAACAAAATCAAACAGCGTAAAGACAATGGAGGAGGTAGCTCATCACTTGGCGACAATAGTTTGGCAGGAGAATAAACGTTGCGTCTCACTACCCTCATAAAAAAACTCTGTTGTAGTTAAGTTACAAGCGATGATTGCGAATAACAGTGCTGTAATCACTGAGCTACAAAACTCACTTGAGGAAAGCAATAAGATCAGTCAACTGATGAACTAGAAGAGTATCAGTATCTCTGTGTATTTGTGGTAAGTTTGGAAAGACCAGGAGTCCTTGTGAATGGCACTCTATCCTTCTAAAGAAACATATTGCAACTCTTGTCCCCTCTAATGTGATTTTGTAAAGACTGATTTCTCCAATCTCAAGTAATACAGTGAAACTTCCCTTAACGGACACTTCCCAATAGCAGACATTTTTAAATTCCCCTGCAAAATAACATTGGCCCTTATGATAAAATTCTTCCAGATAGCAGATATTCTCAAAAACGGATGCAGACAACAATTAAAACTTCCAAATAACAGAAGACTATTGTAAGTTAAACTGAATTCTGATGGAATTCTTTGCAACAATCATTATCGTTAATGTTTACCGTTACATTCAGTTCAGTCACAATCTCTTAGCAGCACAGTTGTTAGCTGTGATACATGAGCAGTTCGTACATTCTTAGTTTGTGAAGTTGAGTGTTCGGAAATGCAGTCATATTAAAAATGTCACAAAAACGTAAACGTTTGTCACTAAAACAATCTAACAATTCTAGATTTCTTTGGGTAATGTGAAATGGTAGTGACAGATGTCATAGAATTCCGGAATAAATTGAATTTGCCTTAAAATGCATGTACTGTATTGTTGTACGTACAAACTTTTTCTACAACTTAACTTTAGTTTTGATACTACTGTATACATAGACCTTTTTGTATAAATTTTCTTGACTGCAAACAATCTCACTGTCTACTGTACTGTACTGTAAACTATAGTGTTGAATGAGATTTTTTTTGTACCAATGATTTTCTAAATAGCGGACACTTCTTAATAACGGACATTTAATTTTTCCACGGCGGTGTCCACTATTGGGAAGTTTCACTGTATTACCCTTGTATTGATTTCGGCTTTTTGCTATAATGATAAAAGAAATTGGTTTTGTTTGTAGTTGCTCCTTACTTACTTACTCGTTGGCAATAGACAATTCCTCAGCAAGTTAAAGGAATATTATCTATTTTATGGAACCCGAAGGTTCATTACCATGCTTACATGAGCCTGCCATTCAACCCTATTCTGCGCTAACTCCATCCACCCATCCCTCGCAAATCCTACTTCCCTTAAATCCATCCTAATATTGTCCTCCCACCTATGTCTAGATCTTCCAAGTGGTCTTTTCCCTCCAGTCTCCCCATCAATATTTTTGAGATATGTCTTTCCTCCCACATGTCTAGCCCATTTCATCCTCTGTGATTTAATTACCCTTACTGTATCCAATAGGTTATGAAGCTCGTCGTTATGCAGTTTTCTCCAGTTTCCATGTACATCTATCTTAGGCCCAATCATTTTCCTAAGCACCCTGTTTTCGAACACTCTCAGATTATGTTCTTCCCGAAGAGTAAGCAACCATGTCTCACATCCATATAATACAACCAGCAGGACAATTGTCTTATAAATTTTACTTTCTGGCATATACGTAGCATAGAGAAAATCAAGTAATATCAAGATGATGGATTTTAAGTTTCTATGCAAACAAAACTTAAGTTTATTGAAGAAAAAATGTAGAATTTCTCATCGTGACAGGAAACACTTGTGTACGAGTTGTGAGGTTGTGTATCCATTACTTACTTACTTACTTACTTAATGGTAATAGACAATTCCTCAGCAAGCTAAAGGAATATTAACTAATTCATGGAACCCAGAGGTTCATTGCCGCGCTTACACAAGCCTGCCACTCAATCCTATTCTGTGCTAACTCCATCCAATCATCCCTTGCAAATCCTACTTCCTTTAAATCTATTCTAATATTGTCCTCCCACCTACGTCTGGGTCTTCCAAGTTGGTCTTTTCCCTTCGGGTCTCCCAGTCAATACTTTTGAGATAATTATGTCTTTCCTCCGCCATGCGCGCATCATGTCCAGCCCACTTCATCCTCCGTGGTTTAATTACCCTTACTATATCCGGTGAAGAATACAGGTTATGAAGCTCGTCATTATGCAGTTTTCATCTCTCTTAGGCCCAAATATTTTAAAGCCCTGTGTTTTCAAACACTCAGATTATGTTCTTCCCGAAGAGTAAGCGACCATGTCTTATATCCATAAAATACAACCGGCAGGATAATTGTCTTATAAATTTTTATTTTTAGATTTCTGGGCAGAAGACGAGAAGATAAAAAGCAGGCAGCTCGTTACTTTATATTATTAAGTATAAATTGTTTTTGTGTATTTGAAAGATAATGTAAATTCTAATAATAGTTATGATAAAATGTACGTTATGACTTGAGGATTTCTCGGCGCTGATTGTTAATAGTGGTTTCACAGGCTATAAGTCAAGTAAAAGGATGTATAGTATCCAAGCTTTCAGTTGCTAACATCTCTGCAGCCTTCCTCAGGAAAATGAGAGAACTTATATATGATTTTTAATGAAAATAAAATTTTGTGATTGGAGGAAATAGGTTGGTTTGTATCGGCCAATCAGAATGAAACCATTATTAATAGGGCTCGGACTTTTAGGTGCTTATAAAAACGAAAATATTTATTTTTTATGTGTTTAAAAAGTCGAAAATATGTTAAAAAATATGAAAATATTTTAATTAACTTGTTTAACCAATATTTACAGAAGTAGCCCTGCTCATCTAGTCATTCTAGTCAGCAAGTGTAGAACTGTTGCAGTGAACGACAAAAGTAGATCTTAAGTCGTGCATCTTGCTGTGGCGATTTTCACGGAACAGAGACTTGTATCTTGAAAATGTAATTTCAACATCTTGCATATTTGTAACACTGACACTCAGATGTTCCATCTGCTCCAAGTTCTCTACACTGTTACCCATTAAAATTTCTGAAATCTTGCGCAACACTTGTAACCCTTCATTCTTATTTAGGCATGACTGGAATTTTTCTTTAATTTTGTTTGCTTTTGAACCACTGATTTTGTTAAGTTTGTTTTCAATGTGTTTGATTTCTTTTTATTGATTCTGTCAACAATTGTTTTGTTGTTTCCAACTTAGTAATGCAGTGTGAGAGGAAACAGAAATTTGCACTAATGAAGGACAAATCCGCCCTGATATATTCTCTGACTGAACATAACAACGCAACACATTGAAAATATGGCGCAATTTTACAAAAACTGTCAAAATATTCATTTCTAAACATGATATGTGGTAAAATATTACAAAAACTGTCAAAATATTCATTTCTAAACATGATATGTGGTAAAATATGTAAAAATAATTAAGTTACCAAAAATATTTATTCAAATAAGAAATATCGAAAATATATTTTTTTATGTGATATGCAACTCAGTATTTTGAATCCAAAGGTCCCAACCGAAACTTTGACAAAGTCCAGAAATCATAAGTAATAGCAAAAAAAATATGCATTTACCTAAAAGTCCTAGCCCTAATTATTAAGTTGATAAACTCTATTTTTAAAAAAATGAATAATTCGTTTGTATAATAATAATATTTAAATAGGCCACAGGCTGTACTCCCTTAATTTATGCATAAAGTATTATAAGGTGATATTAAAAACAACATGAAATTTTCTGTTAGATAATAAACTAAACTCACTAATTAATGGATGACCATATTAGCACCTGAAATGATGTAAATAGCACCGTAAAGTAATGTGGAATGCTTGTTTTCAGGGTCCATTGTCGTTGGCAGTGGTCCAAGCAGAAGTTTTCCTATGGACAGTTACAAAGTGTTATGAAGAAACATGCAATGTATGAAGGAACTGACTTAGATCTCACAAACAAAGAAGTGAAAAGTGAATCATGAATATAACAAGCTGAACAGATTCCTCCAAGCTAAACTTCATGGGAAGAATGGCAAATGACATTAGCGTAGAAGAAATTGTATAAAATCGATAGCCTTGACATATTTCTCTATTACAAAAAATAGTCATAAATATGAATTTTTCTCAAAACTCATCCTCTTTCTTATTAAAATTAGATCGAGTTTGGTAAGAAATAGCATTCTCATTTTTTTGCATTCTTAAGTATGGTTCACATTCGAACCACATTAGGATTTAGACAGTGTGAATCAAACATGAAGCTACAAAACATCTGCTGTACATAGCAAGCGGCCTTCACCAGGAATCAAGCAGCTATTCGCCACAACAGTCTTAGCTACTTCCTCTACATCCATCTCCTGCTACATAATGAATATCGTCCAGAGCTGCCAAGGTCCCCCATGGTTATAGTCCAGATATTCATTGCATGGCCAGGCGGCTTCCTTTCGTAGGAGGAAAAGTTTGCCGACAGCTCAACCCATGTTCTTTGTTTTTATCGCACCAATCAGGTAGTTACCCCAGCCAATCAAAATCTAAGAATGTCCTGTGGCGATTTTGACAGCTACTCGTCTACTCCGTGTGGAGTGAAATGCACGGTTGCAAGAATAAGTTACAGTAAACAATAACATGTGTGAATTGAATAAAGCAAAGGAAGAACTGAGGTCAGTGATAACAATGAGAGAATATTGCAACGTTGCTTTTGTTTTGGAAAGCGGAAGCCCAAGACCGATTTAGTCATATCAGTTAACATAAAGAAACACCGAAACCTTTGAAGCCGATTGGCCATGCAATGAATAACTGCACTATATCGAGTGAGATTACTGATAAGGATGAGTGAGATGATTTTTTAAAATAAATATACACTGATATATAAATATATAATTTATCTCAGAATAAAACATTAGCAAACCATAATATTTTAATATTATATTAGTCCTTGAAGAGTGACTACAGTGTTAGTTGTATGAGGGCTGGTCAATAAGTAAGGTCTCCAACACTCTAGCCCAAGCTCACAACGTCGGACGAGAGATTTGGCGCCACTGCCATGTCCCATTATCTCCCCCTCTTTCAAATGAGCCACAGCCGCTGAACCTTTTAGTGTCCGAGATAGAGCTGTTTGAAATGGATCTCCTCATTTCCATCCCCACCAAGTGAGGACTCCGAGAACTCACCTCGCACAAACCTTATGGAACATCAATTTGTCACTCAAAATGGTCTGTATGGAACCTTTAGAAATGTCAGGAAGCAATAAACAAAGTTCACGAATAGTGACGCGTCGATCTTGTCGCAACAATTCATCGACTTTTGCCACCATTTCATCTGTGATGGCTGTTGTTGGTCTCCCACTTCACTCTTCATCATGAATATTTGATGGCCCTGTTTAAACTCACGAACCCATTTACGCACATTTTTTGTGTCCATACATCCCTCTCCATAAACTTCGCAAAGCTGTCCGTAAATTTCAATCAGCAGAACTTTTTTTGGAGTAAGAAACCATATGACTTGGCAGGGACGGAAATCGGGATATCCATTTGAAACAGCTCTATTGAAATGGCTCATTTGAAAGAGGGGAGATAACGGGACATGGAAGTGGCGCCAACTCTCTCATCCGATGTTGTGAGCTTGGAGCTTGGAGACCTTACTTATTGACCAACCCTCGTAATAATGTGGGATGCAATAAGTGTTGCTATTTTCACTTCAGCCCCTCCAACCTGAAAAAATAACTAATCTCATGAATAATAATTTTTTTAACAATAACTCAGATATTTTAGGCCGACTAGATTTCAGAAACTTTTTGCGAGCATCAGACTCGACATGCCTTTTGGTATCTGCCTCACCGTGATGTCCACAAGACAAAGTTCATGCGCACATTACAACAAAAGGCAGGTGGATCTTCAACTGCAGGAAATGTTGAAGCAGGTTTTGTTTTTAGCAGCTCTCGCTAAAGTTCTGGTATTTCTGAATCTGAAGACAATGCAGAATGCACATGCTTCTTTTCTCCAACAGGAACCGACGAGATGAGAACAGATGAATTCCTGTACATATGCATTTCCTGAAAGCTGGCAGATACTCCTGCTATCTGTTGGTGACTATCGCAATCTATCATATCTTGCAACAATCACGGTATTCAGGGGTTGCATAACAAAGTGAAATTCCAAATAAAATAATTTTATTTTTAATGGATAAAATTCATGAGAACATGAGCTCATGCTCATTGTGTGAGAGTTGGCAAGTCTGTATTGGTGACTAGTGATGGGTCGAACCAGTTCATTTATGTCAACTATTTCACTATCTCTCACTCTTCTCTGTGAACGCTTCAAATGAAGTAATTCGTTCGTGAAGTACATTTTTCCTCCTGGCCGACCTCACCCATAAAGCTATTTTTTCTTTCCCACTCTTTTGTATGAACACTTCAAAAATGAAGTGTTCTTTCTCATAACATTGTTCACAAAGCTCACGCTCTCTCTTTCACACACATTTACCTAGGGAGAAATACTTGGGGTTCGTAACGATACCAAGAGATGGCATAAGCATGTCCCATTAATTTTAGGCCCGCATCCAACGAGGTTTGCTAGCACAGTTGTTTCAGACCAGAGGAGGAGATAAAGATACGTGACTTGACATAAAACACATGACTTATTTGGTATGTAAAAAGGGAACATCACTGTTTCCAACTTCGTTAATCTAAAATTTCATATGGTTTTAAAAAATAGATTTTTTTTAGTAATACGTTACTGCAATAAAATAATTTAATTTGCAGGATATCTTAATCAGCAATTAATTAATTTTCATTTTCGTTTTATTATTGATAGAAACATGTACATACTGACTTGGTACTTTCTCAACTCGCATTTTGTTGCTTATGTAAGGGTGCTTTGCTTCCTCTGAATGCATCTGCTGATTAATTTTGTTTTCCTGTGTGAGGGCGCTTGGGAAGTGGAGGTGAATAGCTTATCCGTTTTCCAATCCACATCATGCTTAGTCATTCCGCTATGCAGATCATGAGCTATGATCTTACAACATTTGAACTTGGCCAGTAACGGATGTTGGGATCCTTAGATACCAGATTTCTATTGTAGCTTTATGGGCAATCGTCAAACTGAGCTGGCCCAATCGGCTTCTCTGGCTGGCATACTGTCTAGCCCAATATTAACGAGATACTCAATTCTTTGTATGGAAGATTTTATGGCCACATAACAGAATATGATGACATACCAGTTCAGCTAGTTACACAGTTATATTCTGATTTTTTTTTGTTACTGTACAAATTAATCAGCAAGTCAAGTACATTTTCCCACAGTTTTCTAATGTAATCTAAGTCTCCGAGGCTGTTGATTTATTCACTGTAACATGTATTTAACTTTGTAATACTTTTACCTTCAGTTCATTAGCCTGGTTATATTATGGTTCATTTGAGCTGGTATGTTCATGAATATGTTGACGCTATCCCATGTTCATTCATGTTCTAACCTAATCTGGACGCAGTCTAATGTATAGTTGATGTCACTTTAAATATTTGAGAAGTGTACTTTGAGGCAGCAAGGTATTTAATTTTTTAGGGTTATAGCAATCCTTATTAACTGCTTTTTATGTTTATTGTAAGTTATATATAACTGTTAGCAGTTTTCTGTGGAGACGGTTGTTACATTGTTTTTAATCTCCATAATTTTTTGTTGACCATACTATAATACACTTATTATGTGTGGCATAACAGTGTCATAATGATACTCATTTCAAAACTGACCTTCATTATGATATCAGCATGGTATCGATTATTATCGAACACAAAACAATCTTGAGACTTGAGAGTAGCAGCAGAAAACTGCATAAGAAATAGCCTGTTTTTAAAATAAAATCAATTCTGTTTGTGTTAATTTTAATATCATACTAAAATTAATTCATTTCGTATTGTCAAAATCCGTTGGTTTCAAGAAAATTACCAAAAGGAAGCTTTGATTTGACCAACGACATGAACTGCCATCTGTCATAGAAGACAAGGACTACAACAAGCTGATGTAAAGGTCATGGCACACTGAAACGTGAATGTTTATTTGAGTGAATCTAAAATCTCAAAATTTAAACATTTAGACTAATTATGGTCTAACAAAAACAATCGTATGCAACTTGGCTATAATGGTAATTAAGGTACTCTTATGAAAATTATAAAACCCGTACTCGTATCTTAATAATAAATGCTATTATAGGCTTGGCCATTTTATTTATTTTCAACACTTCCTACCACTGTAGGCTGCCTAGTGACAAAGTATAATATACAACGTAATCTTATCTATAAATGAATTGTTAAACATAAAGCATTAACATATATAGCAGAAATCTATAGAATTATAAAACACTATGTCAAATTATAACAATGATGCCTATAAATACGCAGTGATCCCTTCAAAGCAAGAAGAACTAAATCCTTCAGCTTCTGCACGTCTAGTTGAAATTGTTTCCAGATGTTAACTACATGACGTGGAATTGTGCCTCGAGCTCCTATTATCATGCCGTATATTTTTATTTCTTTCAGGTGATACTTTTCCAGGTAGTATGGAATTGTAGGTTCATATATTAGTTGTTTCTCTTTATTGACCTCTTCTGGTTGACCTCTGTGTTTTTCAAATCTTATAGTCGGGTCAAGAATGTATCCCTCTAACGAATCTTCAGCGTATACAAGCATGTCAATACGGCGGTGGCTTCCGTTTGTGGCCACATCATGGACCTCCTCGAAGACTTTGAAACCTTTCTCACGTAGGAGGTCTGCAATTTCAGTTCGGATCTGATGATGCCTGGCGTTTCTCAGTAGCTCACCATACGGGCATGACCTCTTATTCTACATCAAAATGTGAAGTGAGAAAATATTTTCCATTTCGAGGGTAGAGAAAGTTATGTGACTGCATCACACTGTGTTTTGTTTTCGTGGATTTAATTTTTCAGTAATTATTTTCACCAATGTATTACATCGATAGCATCAGAATTTGTTAAAGTCCAATATTATGTAGTTTGCAAAACCCTATGTAAACACAGTACCGGTAAACAATACACTGTTGTCATGTGAACTGAACTGCATTTCATTTTTTTCAGTATAATATTCTCAGAAATTATATAATTTTCAAGGGAAGGAGTATTTTGTTTGAATTTTAATGTTGACCGCGTTACTTGCGTTACTTCCCGAGCTCAACTGGGTATGTGTGCAAAATTTCGTACAAATTGGTCAAGAAATGTAGATTTGTATAGGGAACATACATACATACATACATACATACATACATACATACATACATACATACATACATACATACACATATCCACAAACACACATTCAATTTTATATATTAGAATAGATTATTGCTGCACAGTGCGTTTTCCCATACATATAGGGCAGGAAGATTAATCATATTTGACACACCTCCGGCAATATTCCTGCCAAATTTTACGATTTTAGCTGCTCTATAAGTGTGTCAAAAATTAAGTGATATGTGAAAAGTGTACAAAATTGTCTCAACATTTAAAAAAAAAATTAACTCTAAGCTGTAACCAATGGAGATACAACAAAAAGTCATAGGACCAAACTTGCCAATCTGTCAGAATCCGATCTGATATACGAGTTAGCTACTATAGACCTCAGCCTCCAAAAAAAAGAAAATGATTTGCAGTGACTTTAAAGTTGCATCTGCAATTTTGAATGTTTTTCAGATGTAAAAGAACAATTAAAAATTTGAACATTCTGAAATTTTCCCATTAGTTACAGGCTAAAAGATATAAGTGTGCCAAATTTCAAGTTTCTAGCTCATCTGGAATGGGTGAACATTAATGGTATATTTAATGGAATAAATTTCAACTGATATTATTTTAAATGGATGTGTTATAGAATGAAATAGCAAGGATGGTTTATGGTGTGTAAATATCCAATTCGGCATTTGCCATTACAACTGGGGAAACCATGGAAAACACCAATGTCAAATTGACCGACTACGGGGTTTGAACCAGGGACCTCCCAAATGCGAGTCCAAGATGTCACCATCTCAGCCAAGGTTCTTAAAATACTAAAGGTTAGTCCACTTGCCACCCTGAGCGGTCATTGGCTGCGGGATGTGACGTGGCTAGGATGTCAGGCAGCCCCTTTCTCATAAGAAATGAATGGAGAACAGATGGTTTTTAACCTTTATTATTTAATTACAGGCAGCAACTATCAAGTGTTCTAACATGCCAACCCACAGTATAAGAACTGATCTATTAGGCTGTGTGGTAGAAATTGTAAAAATCGATCGGGTTTGGTTTAAAAATCGTAGTTATTGAAGCTGTTTTTACAGGCTAAGATCACATCTGCATGTGATGTTAAGATAATATGAATGTATTGGAGTTTCATGAGACTATAACACAGGACTATTTCTAATGTTCTTATTCGAAATAGGCAGGAAATAAGAACCACATTTTTAAATTAATTTTAATACTTCATATTAAAATACGTCCACCGCTGTGGCTCAGGAGATGCGTTCAATCCTCTCACGCAGCGGGCCCGGGTTCGATTCCTGGTCGGGACAAGTTACCTAGGCGAGGTTTTTTCCGGGGTTTTCCTTCACCTTTGAGACAAATGTCAGGTAACTTTAGGCCCTTGTGGTCCCCGGATATCGTCTGGCCGTCATTATCATCTTCATCCCCATTCTCGCCTTGTTCTGCGTGAGTGTGTGTGTGAATGGTGTGTACCGTCCTATGTGTTCGTGTTGTCTCGGAGGTGGCCCCGCGTTGGGCTGATCACTCATCGGGGGAGGCCATCCATGTCCTTGTCTGGTCAAGAAAGTATGTATGTGATTCAAAGATAATCCCTCTCCCGACAGGTCGCGGCCCTGTAAGGCCCGGGCGGCTTGGGTCGCTTAAATCCTAAAAGGGAGAAGTAAAACTACGACAGAGGGAAGAAAGGGAGGGAGGGATTAAAATACGGTAGGCATAAGTTATAACTATTTATAAACTACTTGCAGGAAAAAAATATATACAGTACTAATTACAATTAGGCCTATATTAGTTACTAAATTGCCATAAGGTAATGTATCTAGTATGTACTCTTTCACTGAACAAGGGAAGTATTTTTATACCACACACCAACTCGTTTAATTTGAAGCCATGTAATCTTCGCCGGTGAGCCGGAATTTTCTCCCTCAGTAGAGGGAGCCTGTAAATCTATAGAGACAAAGGTCTGTTTCATTTAGGCCATCGACCTGGAACGGGATAGAACCCACGACCATGGGCACATAATTCTCCTCCTAGGCTTACTATGTAGCAATCATTATGATTGTTATATCACTAGGTACCACAGTAATTTATATTGATATATAGGTTATAATAAAACATTTGTTGATGTATGACAAGATTTAACGTGACTTTATTCATAGACTACTAAAGACTTATGTCTAAAAATATTTACCCATCCAAACTACACAACTGAAATTTTTAGCAAGATATTACATGACAACCATTATAAAGTTTGCATTAAATTATATTAATTACATTTAAATACATATTACTGATACATGGACACTACTTCCAATAATATATTATATAAATAAATACAGTAAGTTATTAATTACATTAGTTGTGACATTATCTAGAATAAAGGCTTTTAATCACTAAAACAAATACATTACTAAGTAGCAACACATTACTTCCTGTAAATCATGGAATCTATATTGAAGCCTTCAATATTAATTAGGCCTACATTATTTGTTGAATTGTGAATGGAGGTCAGTAGAATATATAAATTTCTACTTTCTGCAGTAGACCTATTAGAATTAGTCTATAAAACATTTACAGTATTATGATATTAATAACGGTAAAGCTGTAGTTAGTGAAGGATTAAGAAAAAAAATAACATTTCCTCCCTATTTCGAATAACAACGATAGAATAGTCTTGTCTCTTTAAAGTATAATACATTAAGTTAGCTGGACATCATCTGCAGACTCAATCTAAACCTCTAAAAACAGCTTCAAAAGATACAATTTTTAAACCAAACCATAAAGACTTTTACTATTTCTCCCACATGGCCTAATAGAACAGTTATTATACTTCAGGTTGACATCTTACAACACGAGATACTTGCTGCCTATAATTAAATATTAATTTTTTTAAATCAGCTGTTTTCCATTCACTCTTACGGGTGAGGGTTGATCTGTCAACCTAATGACGTCACAAGCCAAAACCGCGCGGTTGGAGAAAGTTTGAATACATGGCCAAGTGGCACCCCCGTGATCTCAGCCACCTTGCCCAATTTACAGAAATAATTATTTTTTGCATCTAGTTCATGTGGAAGTGGGTAAACATTAATGACAGTGAGTTGGTGAGTCAGTCATATTGCTTTATAGTATAGTAATGTATCCATGATAACAATATGTATCCATTTCGGGACCGCTACATCATTTACCACCATCATTGGTAGAAGGCAGGATTGAAGACAAGTGGGCAGCATATCACGTACAGCCATTATATTGGTGTCTTCATGGTGGAAAATGCCACGCTTTGTCAAGCCCTGGGTACTATTTCATAAAACTCTACAGGTGTGACAAATATGACAGTTATTATATCAAGTCTGACAAATTTGTCAATATGTCAAATTGTCAATATGACAATTGTATTTTTCATAAATATTACAACTTTTCCTTACATTACAGGCAAATTAATGTATTGTCAGACTAGACGAACACTTTTCATAAACACTACAGTCAAACCTAAAGGTTACTTTAGTACACTGTAGATGGCTCTCATATACGTGTGCAATAATCAATCTCAACTGATTATTACCAGGGCCCGGATTCTAATGACAAGTCATCTTTTTATTGATGCTGCATAGACATTGCCAACTTGTGGATAAATCCTATTCATGGCCTCTAGATTGTAGAAATGCATTTTTATTAGGTCATTTTTTTGTCATTTAATGCAATTTTATATTTTTAGAGCATTTATTTCAATTTTAGGTCATTATTTTGTCATTTTCATGTTATTTGCTTCCTTATTTAGTCATTTTCATGTATTTACATTGAGTATATTAACTTTATTTTCATTGCTAGCAGTGCTGTCTTTGAAATGTTGTTTGTTTAATGCAAGAAGGAAAAATTCGGCGTTAAAGTATTGACATGAATCAGTCGGAAATGAGAATCAAAGAAATGCCAAAATTTTGTATTATATTACTATTGTTATTAGATTGGCACCAGAGTCTGCCACCTGCTTGGATTTGAGAGTGCAAACTACTGTTTACCCTCAATAAACAACAATATATAATCTGGCAGACCACAAAAGGAAATGCCGATTTTTGACTCGCCGGTGCCTCAGTGCCAATATAAATTTCCATGAGAGAAGAACATTCACAACATTACAGTTATTTACAGTTTTTACAATTATGTAGAAACTAGTCTTTAACTTTGTGTGTACAATAATACATTTTTATAAATAAGATATCAGTTTTTAGGTCATTTTTTATAATTATTAAGTCATTTTCTTTAAAATTTAGGGACATTTTATAGGTCATTTTTCAAACAATTTTAGGTCATCAGAATCCGGGCCCTGATTATTACTATGGAAAATAACTGGATTATATTTCTCTTTGAATACAAAGTCACTGAAATTGAAAGTTAGGTTAATCCATTGCCTAAAAACCCTGCGTGGTCTCATGTCTATTTCTTCAATACTTTCACTGCTACTACTGTTAATTATTAAGAAGACAATTCAGCAAGTTTATTAACAAGAAAGTTTAAATCACAAAAAACAGTTTGCCAAGTTATGCCACACATTTACATAACCTACTGACTTGGCCTACATATGAAAGATTGCCTATCACATCTGTAATGGCAATTCTACATTTTTTTGTAAATTTGTAAATATGTCAACAAAAATTAATGTTTAACAAATGGTGGGCATCCTAAGATTTGACACATTTGTCAGACTTTTACCTGTAAACTCAAAAGTTTCGAGAAACACCAATATGTAAAATTGTTATACAAATCTACAAAATTGTGATGACATTTATGTAAAGTTGTCAGCTTTTATGAAAAACACAGTTGTCAAAAATGTAAACCTGTAAAACAATTTACTGATAATGTCACCTGTAAAATTGTAACTGGTAGCTCTTCAGCTGCCCTCAGTTCCCTCACTCAGAAAAATCCGAGGAAATACCAAGGGCAGCAGATTTTGCAGTCAGCAATGCAAACCACTAGAGCAGCGTTTCTCAACCTTTTTGAACCCGAGGAGCTATAAAAAGTCTAAAGAAATTTACGGCCTATATTCTTAATATTTGGGGTATTAATTATAGGTCATTATAATGAAATATGTGTAAAAGTTTTACTTCTTTACTTTCCACTTGATTTATGATGTTTTTAATTATGTCTGCAGACCATCTGCACCATCTGTGGACCATAGGTTGAGAAACGCTGCACTAGAGTATCCAAACAGTCAATATTATGGCTGGATCTCACACGAAGCTGTTTATATTATGGTTAGAACTATCATAAAGCTGTGAATGTTGTATTTGAGCCTGCCATAAAGATGTTAATATTCTGGTAGGAACTGTCATAAGGCTGTGGATATTAAGGCTAGTTTACACGATGACACTAGGTTTCGTAACCACATTCATGAACGTGATTTTGTGAAACTAATTACACACATTTTCTTTCCAATGCAACCGCACATTTCATGTTATTTCTGAAGTTCAAGTTGTTAAAATCCCATATAAACGTTTGAAACACATGTAAAAACAGGCATTTCACAATTTCCTAACTTCCCCATTTCACTTTACGAAATGTGAACAAGCTAAATAAGCGTATAATCTCAAAATTACTATTATAGTTTCGTGAAACGTTGGAATCAGTCGAAACTGCATAGTGTCGTAACTCATTGTCGCCAGTACATCTAGCGCTTGCACATTCAACTAAAAAACAGTTGCGAAACTCAGTTACGAAACCTAATTTCGTCATGTAAACTAGCCTTAACAGTTGGGCCTATCATGAAATTGTATAAGGTTGATCTTATCATAAAGTTGACAATTTTTTGTAACTGCTAACAATACAATTTGAGCTGACATAAAACTGTCAATATCATGGTAGGAGCTGTCATGAAGCTTTGTAATACTGTGAATCTTCATTGTGATAAACTGTAAGAAAGGAAATTATGCAGGAGCAAAAACAAAATTCCCATATCAATACTGAATGTGTCCATTACTCCTAGTTTGATATACCCTTTCCAGACATCAAAAGTAGAAGATGTTTCATTGAAATTTCTTCATGATGTCGACAAATTACTAAGAAGTGCCACTAAAGAAATCCTACAACTGCCATCTGACACACCTGATTCAATGTTGTACAGGGCACCTAAGGTGAAAGGATTGGGACTTTTCCGTGCTACATGGGAGATAAGATTGCAGCATGTTAACTCCTGCAGAACTTTATTTCTTGCCAACAATCCATACATTTCATCATTACGGAATCTCACTGAAGAAAGCAAGATCAGTACCACGAAACTCAACGTTGCAGTTAATAACGACGTTTTGGATGTCCGGAGTAACACCATCTCCGCATGGAAAGTCAGACAGCAATTACGGCAAATAGAATTTAAAAAGTGGACAGAATTGCCAACAAAAGGGAAGGGTGTCGAGTTATATGATGAATATACCCCAGCCAATGTTGGATAAAAAATCATAAGGGCCTTTCTGTAAACGAATGGCGAGAGGCCTTGAAGATGACAGCAAACGTCTCTGCAGTGCGATCAATACCAGGCAGATCTTTGGACAATAACCTCTGTCGGCGATGCCGTAGAGAGACTGAAACATTGGCACATGTTCTCCTTAGCCCCTTTTAGGCCCTTTAGTCCGATTTAGCCCTTTTTAGGTTCTATAAGATTCATATGCTCGGAAGCAAGGGACATGAAACGAAAAAATAGGTTAAAACCTTCAAATCTGGGTCCTAATTATCATAATTATATCAATTTCTTTTTCAATTTTTTTTACTTTTCCACAGAAAATATATTTAACACAAGAAATATAAAAAAGATTTTAAAAAGTTTTCAGTAGGCCTAATCTGTAAAGCAAGCATCAAAGAATGTGATGCAAAAAATTCAGGTTTATGTTTTAATATCTGTCGTAGAAGATAGCTTTAAATTTTTATTTAATATCTCAGAATCAAATTGAGATATTACAGTAAAATTTGAAACTAATTATCAGATATTTTATTATTTTCACCGTATGTGACTTTAGGTTTTAATTCTAAATAAATCTCTATATATAAAAGCCAAAACCCACTGACTGATCACGGTTTCTCAAAAACTATACAGCCTAGGAACGTGAAACTTGGTACACATATTGCCCATAGGCTCTAGAGGCGCACTAAGAAAGGATTTCAAAATCTTTGGCTTCTAAGGGCCTCTAAGGGCCAAAATAGGGTTGTAAGGTTATGAAATTCACCAAAAGGAATTCAAACTGCATGTATACAATCCCCATGACAACATTATTTTTTTTAAACTACACAGGTGGCTTTGCATGACACTATGATTTCATGTAAACCTAATAGATATAAAATTATGAGAAAGGCTATAAATAGAATTCCTGTAAATGATTATCAACTATTTTTTGTCATGAAGTAAATTTAGAAGGTCCTGGGTTCTGTTCTTAAGAGTTGAACTCTTTTCTTACAGTTAGCATAGGACTGCATTGCGAAAGATAGTAAGTAAAGTGTTCCCTATTACAGGCTATGGGGGCCCAGAGGGTTCCAAGAAGTTGAGGCTCCCGGATTTTTAGACAATCGGGACGTGAAGGATGTAAGGTAGTCAGCGTTACGCACCGGCCGCCTTTACCCCCAGATAGTTCATACAATATCAATAGATATAATTTCCTGATTAATTTCTATTTACCATATTATCTATCTATCTTTACCTTAGTTTTTACCCCTCCCTTTTGGGGTCATTTAAGCGACCCACGTTGCCCGGGTCTTACAGGGCCGCGACCTGTTTGGAGAGGGATTATCTATGGATCACATACATACTTTCTTGACCAGACAAGGACATTGAGGGCCTCCCGGATGAGTGATCAGCCAAATGCCGGGGCCACCTCCGAGACAACACAAACATATAGGACGAGATACATCATTCACACACTCACTCTGAACAAGGCGAGGATGGGATGATTATGATGATGATAATGGCTGCCAGATGATATCCGGAGACAACTAGGGCCTAAAGTTGTCTCACAGGTGAGGGAAAATCCCGGAAAAAACTCCATCTAGGTAACTTGTCCCGACCAGTATTCTAATCGGAGCCCACTGCGTGAGATGAGCGAACACATCTCCTACGCCCAGCTATTTACTATGTTTGCCAAAATTGAAACAGAACGATTAATTTTTTTACCTAATCAGAGTAAACTACGGGTGAAGGAGTATGTGGAATATGAATACGTCAACCGTGTTGGCTGGATGGCTGATGATTTATAGAAGTACATCAAATCGACTTTAAATTGTGTACACTTAACCTATATATACATAAATCTAACAATGCGAAGCATTGATGGGTCAGCTAGTAGAAAATAATTCTTCCATCTATAAATTATATTTGAAGCATGCAGATTCATCTCAGCATGAATTTGCAAGTTTCAGATTGACCGTGCCTTCGTGGGGTTTGCCCACCTCTGGGGTGGGACCTAGGATGGGTCTCTGGAATTACTTCCCCTTCTGGCTGCTGCTGTGGAAAGAGGACACTTTTTTCCTCCAAAAAAGTTATGCTTAATTACATTCAATTTACAGTGGTTGTTTAGCTTGATGGTTAGCCTTCTTCCAGTGGACCTTCCTCCTCTGGAGCTAATGGAGGTAGCCAATCTTTCTTTCAGAGAAGCATTTTCTTCCTCTAGAGCTAGATTGGCCCAAGGCATTGTCTGGTTTATCAGCTTCCTCATACAAACTAACCAAAACTTTCTCCAAATGCTGTCCAAAGTCTTCTGTTTTGGACATGATTACTAGGTAATTCGACATTTTCTTATATTTTCCTATGTAAATTTCAGTCTCAATGTTGCTTGACTCAATTACTGGGTAATTCGACATTTTCTTTTATTTTCCTATGTTAATTTTAGTCTCAATATTGCTTGACTCAATTACTGGGTAATTCGACATTTTCTTTTATTTTCCTATGTTAATTACAGTCTCAGTATTGCTTGACGCCTGGGTAATTCGACATTTTCTTATATTTTCCTATGTTAATTTCAGTTTCAATGTTGATTGAC
Organism: Ectobius pallidus; assembly: GCA_964059195.1. Lineage (NCBI taxonomy): Eukaryota > Metazoa > Arthropoda > Insecta > Blattodea > Ectobiidae > Ectobius > Ectobius pallidus. The sequence continues at coordinate 4,909,157 of CAXKWD010000001.1, forward strand.
TCGATTACTGGGTAATTCGACATTTTCTTTTATTTTGCTATGTTAATTTCAGTCTCAGTATTGCTTGACGCCTGGGTAATTCGACATTTTCTTATATTTTCCTATGTTAATTTCAGTCTCAATATTTTGCTTAGTAATGTTAGTATTTCCGGGTAAATTCTTCACTTGTCTGTTAAGTATTTGAGCATAAAACTTTGTGCTCGCTGCTGCAGTTCGGACCTTATTTCTTCCGACATTCCTTCAGGACTATTGAGCCACTCAATAATACGGCTTTCCCTCACAAGCCCCTCAGTGTAGCACAGATAGAGGATTTCCTCCAGCTGTTCCAATAACTTCCTGTGTTTTGCACAAAGTTCACTGATTCCCGTCAACAAATTTCTTTGGCCTTTCCTAGTATAAGGAGCTGTTCTCCTGAGTAGAGGCATGAAGCTTTTGAGCTGATCGAGCAGATTCCTGTTGCACACCCTTCTACAGACAATCAGGGGCACAACATGCCTCACCTCCAGGACGTTGGCCTGTTTTATCAGCGCGTCGACAACGAAGTGTAAGTGGACGTGGTTACGAGCTATGTACACAAGTTCAGTCATAAGGTTTATTCTGTCTTCCAGAGAAGCATCGTCTTGAACCTTCACTGTCTCGATCCGTTCCATAAGAGTTGTTACCTCTGGGTCATTTCTTATGCGTCGCAGCCTCTCAAGTCTCAGCCGATCCAACGCATTCTGTGGTGGGCTAGCCTGCAAAATAACAAGTTTCCAAATTATGGTACTTCATGAAATTGTGTGTGGGGGACGGAAAAATGTATGTCCGTCTGTCTGTCTGTCCGTGTGTCTGTACGCGCCATTACTCAAATTCGCTTTATTGGATTTTCATGAAACTTGGTATACGCATTTATAATGTCCATGGGAAGAACCCTATTGCTATTGAACCAAATCGGTCCAGCCGTACCGGCATCAAACCCAATTTCATGAAATTTGGTATACATATTTATAATGTCCATGGGAAGACGTCTGTTGATATTGGACCAAATCGGTTGGCCGGTATCGGAATAATGCCCAATTTAGTGCATTTTTATGGTATTATATAAGAAAAGGCCCCATAACTCAAATATGCTTTATCGGATTTTCATGAAACTTGGTATAAGCATTTATAATGTCCATGACAAGAAACCTATTAATTTTGGACCTAATCGGTTGACCGGTACCAGAGTAACGAATAATTAAGGGTCACATGTTTTTTTTTAATTTTTGTCTACCGGTATAATTTGACAGTTAACACTATTCCTTCACATATGCTTATCAAACAACACCGTCAAACTGACTGAGTTGGCCAAATGGTAACGTCTTGAACTCGTATTCTGGAAGTCCCCGGATCAAATCCCGGAGCCGGCCGATTTGACATGGATTTTTTTATTATTTTTTATTTTTATGTGAGTGCGCGATTGTCAAGGTATCACAAATCTGTAGTTCATTCAACAAAAACATACTGGCACTTTGTTATATCAGTTTACCTGATTTTATTATTAATATTATTATTCATTCTTGTGTCCGACTTTAGCGCTGTGTAACAAATAGTTGAATAAAAACACTTCCTTCAACGCACTTTATTTACCTGAGTAAACTTCTAATATTATTATTATTATATTCCTTGACACAGTTTGTCCTTTTAATTCGTCTAAAAATATATTTTTGGACCCCTTGAATCCTCGGGCCCCTTAGTTACGCCACTGGAAACAAACAAACAAAAAATTAGAGCATTGACAACTTGAAGACTTCTCCCGACCTTGACCAATCTACAGCAACTTGAGTATCTCATTACCCGGCCCCGAACCCAGCATAACACTTGATGAACAGCGAAATAAGAGCTGTTTGATTGATACAGCAGTTAGTTCGTTTTGAGTCGCTGTAAGCAAAGCTTGTAGTGATTGCAGGTCTCATCATGACGTCTAAAACTGAGTCCACTTTGGTGTTCTATGTAAACGGGAAGAAGGTAAGTGTGACTGCATCGTCATCATCCATTATTCATGGAGTGTCATTGCTAGAGACGGGATTTTAAAGGGAATTCCTTTTTTTTATATTTCATCACAAAACTTGATAAAATTGAACAGGATATTACTGAGTAAGTTTCAACTGGAAATGACCTGGTTTTAACGTACCTTTTTTAGGCTCATTTCCCTTTTTTTTAAGGAACTTTCCCTTTCCAGTACCTTTTTGCTAATTTATTTTGAAAAATTCGTAAAGTATCCATTTTTTGGTAATATGAAAATATGAAAAATTGTTTCCACTGATTCACCATTGAAAAAATAATTTCTCCCAGCAGAATAGAGCGTTACAGGGAAATCACACACTTGCCATTGCCTAAGTTCCCCATTATAACAAGGTGGGGAACATGGATTTCGTGTGCTATTTTCCTCTGTGAGAATTTCAACAAGACCAAAAAATGTCTTCAGTCATTAGATGTTACAGAATCAGCAGCTGTAGAGGAAGCAAAGGCTTTACATAAAACAAACATGTATCTCTCTGTTGAATTTTTACACTCTCTTACTTTTATATCCCTTTTTTCGCACCTTTTTTTGGCAATAATTTTCCCTTTTTTCCCCACCTTTTTTGGCAATAATTTTCCCTTTTTTCGTCCTTTTTTGGGTGAAATTTTTCCCTTTAAAATCCGGTCTCTAGTCATTGCCTACCTATTCACTCTGTTCGCGAAAATCAAAACAAACATAAAAATTGAGAAGCTCGTAATATGTCTGTAACTTCTGATAGGTACTGTCTAATAAATAAATCCTAGGACTCCGGTTTTTTTTTTGAAAGATCTCATTTTTTTGACCAGATAAATTGGGCTACCAAGCGACGTGGCCGAGATGGTAACGTCTTGGACCCGCATTCGGGAGGACTCAGGTTCAAATCCCATGGCCGGCCAATTTGACATTGGTTTCCCCAGTCGTAAAGGCAAATGCCGAATTGGATATTTACATACCAAGAATCATCCTCACCATTTAAATTAATATCAGTTGAAATTTACTTACCAATAATAGAAACAATTGACAATGTACCTGTCAGTGTAAAATTGAAATGAGCTGGATATGTTGCGAGATTAGATTAGATTTTATTTAGTCCAACTGAACATAACCATGGGGGAAGAAAGACATGTCTAAAAAATATTGACTGGGAGACCCAAAGGGAAAAGACCACCTGGAAGACCTAGACTTAGGTGGGAGGGCAATATGAGGATAGATTTAAAGGAAGTAGGACTTGAGAGGGATGATTGTATAGTCTTAGCACAGAATAGGGTTGAATGGTGGGCTCAGGAAAGCGCGGCAATGTACCTTTGGGTTCCATAAAATAGATAATATTCCTTTAGCTTGCTGAGGAATTGTCTATTGCCGTTGGGTAAGTAAGTAATGTTATCTTTTTTATTTCACTGCAATAAATAAAAATGGGCTCTACAGGACCGAAATTATTTTTGCAAAACCAGTTACTGAGCTACGGTACTCTTCTCAATTCAATAGTGTAATAGACTAGGAGGTGCCCGTGGCTTCGCCCACGATAATTCATTTTAAAAATTAAAAATTAATAGTATAATTATTATTATTAACACTTGCACGCGAATCATTCATAAACTAAGCCATTAATAATATTAGTGAAACAGCTAACATTCCGGCTTCAGAGTACATTCTACGATTAGAAAGCGCCCCCTGGGAAAACTATATCAGAATCGATTATGCAGTTCCAAAGAAACCTGTGAACACATAATACGTATTGTTTCTCGACTGTTTATTGACATGAATATGATGTGAATTTTATTTGATGAATTCAGTGTAATTTTCAGATATTATACAATGTTTCAAGGGAAGGAATGGTTTGTTTGGATTATTATTATCAGCGATATTTCAAGAGTTAAACCATCAATATTTTACAGCTGGTGTCCCCGGCTTCACCCGCCATTATTCATTGACTCCAGGATTTTTAAGAAATTTACACTGGTAGATTATTCAAAATGTTTGTGGTTCAGAGCTATGAAAATTGCAAGTAAAAATAAAATTAGAATATTTGTTCATTGTGTTCATTTCACTTAGGCCTTATATAATAAAGAAACGGTTTTCCTAATTTTGTAGTCATGAAAGTTTACACTGCGAGAGACGAACATCGCCGAGTATACCCGATGCCTCACGAAGCGGGCGAGCGAGCAAGCACGCTATTTAGGGCCGTTGAATTGTATAAGAGTAGATAGATAAGAATGTTGGTATACGCTCGACAGAACCGCAATGAGAGAAACAGAAACCAAAAAGTAAAAATGCAACAATTTGAGCAGCATGTGTCCCCTCTATGTCCTAGAATTAACAGTACCTAAACACATTGTACATTAGCAACGTGCCTCAAAATCAGTTTCTGCACGGCGTAACTAATTAGTGGTACTTACGAATATTGTTGCCGTGGATCGTAACTTGACATTCCCGCAATCTGGTTGCTATGAAAACAAAAGAAATCTCCGTGCGGTAAAAATTACAAAAAGCACACTGTGCCGTAAGTAAAGTCATCATAATACAAGCCTTTATGGACCAAGACCCCTCCCCCAGTTTGTGGCGACTTTAACAGGACAAATATTCAGTCCCCATAACAACCAACACATGCGAATCACTTTCTGAAATAAACATCTATCTTCAATAATGTATATACCTAATAGTTTCAGCTAATATCTCAATTAATATAATTAAATTGTTATAAATAATCATCGTGCAAAAAATAGCATGCAATACTCGTGCTGTAAGCGCATAACGGATCTCTGAAATTGAAAAAAAAAAAAAAAAAAAAAAACTCTTTCCTCGATCCGTATGCATCGCTTACGGCACTTGTATCGCAATATACTATTGAAATGAATAGCTAAATAAAAAATATTCACTTGAAGTCATTTCGGGATTCTTCGACACTGTTTTTTTCTTTTTTTAGAAACACGAGTAAGTCATGTTTAAGGTTGTGAAGTAAAAAGTAAAGTAAAGTGTGTCTCTCCTATTAAAGACTTTCCGGTTCGTAGCGCAGCGCCTCAACCACTACGCTACGGCGTACCCCATTTAAGGTTGTAATGTTCTTTAAGAACTATAGAATGCATATGTAAATTGAGTTTGTTCTTATAAACTCTGGAAATGAAGGAAAAATCGTGAAGTGAGCACCTGACGGTGGTTATGGTGTTGTCACTAAACTAAACTAATGTGAGCTAACCTAACCTGTTACAAACCTCGTTATATTTATAACATCAGAGCATTATCGATACTTACACAACAGGATAAATCAGCACATTTTTATTTTCTATTTTTACGTAATTGTATTATGAATTTTGTATTTGCGTCGTAATTGATATAATACTTTGTTAATGTTTATGTTGTATATTTTTTTAAAAGAAATTTTCACATTGTATATATTTCTTATAACTAAAAATTTATACAGGGTGATAATGAATAAGACCGAAATATTTTACCTGTGTATTGGAAGGGACATAGACAAGCAACTTTTATTAGGAGATTTTTGCTCTATGGATTCAATTTTTCCTGTTACAGCATAAAATTTCCACCACTGACTTCTAACATTTGACAAAATGCAAAACAAAGGAACTTCGTTCTTAACACTAGAGTTATGCATAATAAAAATAAAAAAAAACTAATGTAGTCATGTGATTAGTCTGTAAATCTTGCAAATTATGGAAACACTAAGTTATGATATAGCTGTTGATAATAATTAAGAATCATTTTTTATCGATCACTAAGAAGGCCTGAAGTCAATTTAATGAAAATGTTAACCCTATTTCGCTTCATTATTGACTTGTGAGCACTAAATTGTGCCCAAGCAGCGGGCCCGGTTTCGATTCCTGGTCGGGACAAGTTAATTGGGTGAGTTTTTTCCGGGGTTTTTCCTCACCTGTGAGACAAATGTCAGGTATCTTTACGCCCTTGTAGTCCCCGGATATCATCCGGCCGTCATTATCATCTTCATCCCATCCTCGCCTTGTTTGGATTGAGTGTGTGTGTGAATGGCGTGTCTCGTCCTATGTGTTCGTGTTGTCTCAGAGGTGGCCCCGGCGTTGGGCTGATCACTCACCCGGGGAGGCCCTCCATGTCCTTGTCTGGTCAAAAAAGTATGTATGTGATCCAAAGCTAATCCCTCTCCCGACAGGTCGCGGCCCTGTAAGGCCCGGGCCGCATAAAGGTCCCTCCCTATAAGGGAAAGGTAAAGCTACAAAAGTGAGAGAGAGAGAGAGAGAGAGAGAGAGCACCAAATTGTAATGACTTTAACATTATGTAGCATACACATCTCTATATATATATAAAAGGCTTTGTCCTGACTGACAGGAATCAACGTACAGCCTAAACTATAACAGGTAGAGACTTGGAATTTTGATAGTACCTTCGTTTCATATTGTAGGTGCTCACTAAGAAAGGGTTTTGCAAAATTTTGACTCTAAATGCCAAATATTAAATGTTTTTGAAAATACTTAATCCCTTTTTACATAGAATTATCAATTCCAAATCACAGAATATATTGTTGCCAAATGGTATCAGATGGGCTTGGAAAAAACAAATGAAATGCACTTTTGACAAATAAGAGAAGTTATCAAAATAATTCATGTTATAAATAAATATTACAGAATGAAATCCACTAAAATAATGGAATCACATAACTTTCTCTACCCTGGACATAGAGAAAACAAAACGAGGTATGGTAATGTGTATATTATTATATTATATCGCAGGTTTTTGGAGAGAAAAGTATGAAAGTGATAATGCTTTCTGTTTAATTTCATCCCCAAAACGGTTTTATGGTAACATAAGAGTGGGAAATTTCCCGCCTCGATATTACAATTTTATGTTACAGGAATTTCTGTTTCTTCTTATTTAAACCACTACCAGGCTTGCTGTGCACTGTACAAGCGATGGGATGCAAAATTCTAGATCCTCTATAAGCCATAAAAAACTATATCAAGCGTTTTCTGAGGGAATAGTTTGAGTGTAATAAGTCGTTCTTCCTATTTCAAATTATAAATGCCTATATAAGGACCTAGAATTTAAAATTGAAAATCCTTCATAAGTTAATTTCCAATTACAAAATACAAAACCCGGGCGACGCCGGGTCTTTTGAGCTAGTTTTACATAAAAGAGCAAAAATCTCCTAATAAAAGTTACTTGTCTATGTTCCCTCTATACAGAGGTAAATATTTCGATGTTATTCATTAACACCCTGTACTCTTATTTGTAATTACATTGACGTGTCGCATAAGATGTAATATGTTCCGATGGACTGAATCAAATCAAATCAAATCAAATCAAATCTAATCTGTCACTAACGCATATTCGTCCCATGTGTAAAGCTGGCTGGTATCCCCACATCTCCTTGTGAAATCCATGAAATGTTTCCAGAGTTTGTTGTTGCATAATAAACTTATTACGGTTGTACATCGGGTCATTGCCATTGTGTTGGAAACTTTATCTTTTGCTACAAGTGACGCAAGTTATTTTGAAGTACTGTATCAGTAGCATCTGTATTCTAATAAACAACTGACGCAGGGCGTCACTATGATCATTAGATTTCTCCTCGTATTTTATTGAAGTGAAACTTCTTTAGCCGCGCTAGGAGTAAATCGAGTGTTAACTCAAACTTGCGTTACGAACAAAATCGTCACGAAATTAGTGGGGCTGGACAGAAAACAATCAACTCAATGATTAGGCTTATCCAAAATTTAAAAAATCGAAAAATTAAAAAAGAATTACGGGAGTGCGCGGGGAAAAGGTATCAGCCATTGGGGGCTATTACTGCTTCGAGCTAGTGGCGAGGTGAGCCCTTCACCATTATAACAAAAATCCAAAATTTAAAAAATAAAAAATCCAGAGTTAAAAATCCAAAATTTAAAAAATAAAAAATCAAGAAAATAAAGAAATTAAATATCTAAATATCAAAAATTGAAAAATCCAAAAAATTAAAAAATTAAAATATACAAAACTAAAAGTATCCGAAATGTAAAAAATTCAACATTTAAAAATCCAAAATTCCAAAATTAAAAAATTAAAGATAAAACATTTTAAAAATCAAAAAGTCCAATAACCCAGTATTAAAAAAGTCCAACAATCCAAAATTGAAAAAAATCCAATATCCAAAATTGAAAAAATCCAAAAATTTAAACAAGTTTCACTTCTGTCGTGTGGCGTTTCATGCACACTTTTTCCTTATTAAAAATAGTATTTTTAATGTATGAGTAATGGAAATTCCAAATATTTTAAGTGACTTTCACTAGTATTTTTAACGAAATTAACAATGCTTCCCATATCATGGGATCTATAGTAATAAGAGAAGTGCTTGTCTTTTTATCTATCTATCTGTATGTCTGTGATGCCCAGCGAAATCAGTTTTCAGTAATTTCATTTGTCAAATCAGTTGCAGAAGGCTTTGCCTTTTCTTCTTCTTCTTCTTCTTCTTCTTTGTCAGAACTTGGAAATAATCGTGATTTTTTCAGTATATCGCGTAGAATTATAGATCACTTCTATTCTGTCGGTCTCATTAGCGGCAGTACTTAGGCGTGCTGCCTTAGATCTGTGGTGAAGAAGGCTGTGGGTTCAAGTCCCTCCTCGGGAATGAGTGTTCTGTGTAATAAGGAAAAATGGAAAACAAGGAAAACAAAACTCTAAACAAGATAAATAATTCAGTAAAATTCGCCTATGGCCGACTAAATTTTGCTAAAAAAGAAATCCGTGAGCCCATGCTGGTCGATTCATTTGTTTATAATGTCAAGGCACGCAGATGTCTGAAATTTTCAACATAGGCGGATGAGGGATAATGAATGTAGGCCTAAATTAGCAAACATTGATCCATTTGGACGGAACTCACTATGAAGGGGTTTTCTGGGCCAAGGAACTCGAATCTGAGGTATTTTTCCCATTTAATGATGGAATGTACTCCAAAGCCGGTTTTTTTAGCTGTTTCACGGGCACCTGCTAGTATTAACTAACTCTGTGGCGCTAACAACCCAGAAGGGAGAAGGCCTATCACCCGACCGTTGTGTCTTCTACCATAGGCATATGGCAGGATTGGAGGGCTTGTGGTCAGCATGCCGACACCCGTTAATGGTGGTTTCCATGACCGGAGCCACTACTTCTCTATCAAGTAGCTCCTCAATTTGAATCACGAGGCTGAGTTCACCCCTACCAGACCTCCGTACCTCAGAAAAATCTGAAGAGGTACCGGGGATCGAACCAGGGCCGACGGATCCGTAGTGAGCGAAGCTAACCACAAGACCACGCTGGCTGTCCCTGCTAGTATTATATATAGGAAATTTTAGGACAGTGGGTCTTTAATTTCCTGGAATATAAAAATGTTAAAGTTCTCTAATTTTGCACTAGCCAAGGGGTACCTCCCATAGGCCTATGTAAAATATTCGCAACCCTTTTACTGGGGTCTCTATTGTTTCATGAACTGACACCTCGTATAATAACAGTAACAACAGTAATAATATATAAGATTTGAATTTTTCTCGGCGAATAATATATAAAAGTTCTTCACAGGCTGACAGCCGAGTCAATGGTTTAATAAACGTCCGTCTTTTTCGACTAGGTGAATTTTTCAAGAGAGTTTTACTGACGCTACCTTTGGCTGGAACCCACCAACTGCTCCGGCGTATATATACAGGCCTCTTCCGCCATTTCACCACTTTCCCAGAAGAAGGACTCAGAGATATGGAGTCCGAAAGCTCGGAGTTTATTAAACCATTGACTCGGCTGTCAGCCTGTGAAGAACTTTTATAAACAGTAATAATATTTACATTATTGTTATTATTATTATTATTATACATTTTGCCCAATTAATTCATCTAAAGTATATATTTTGAGTTGGGCCCTTTGAATCTGCGGGTTCATTAGTCAGGTACGTCATGTTGGAACGCCTGTTGTAGGCTGTTTAATACTGAGGTAGGAAGTATCAGTAGCAGAATAAGGGGTATTACTTGGTGTATTAACCTCAGAAGATGGTTTACTGTTTGTACGTCAGTGTAATTAGAACGCAAAACACATTTTTATTTCACACTGTTAATTAGAAACAAGCTTTGAACAACTGTTCTGGCCGTATTGTGATCAGATTAGGATTACTCTACTGGCTGAGGTCTTAAGGTTTTATTGTTAGTATAGTGTTTGATTACTATATCCGAACTAATACTTTTTTCCTATAAGCAGGGGAAGTATTGTGTTCAACCTCAAAATTCGAAGTTGAGTTTTTTAACATAAATACATGTTTTGACATCTCCTCAATCCAAAAATAATATTTTAAGATATGTGTGTGTGTGTCTGTGAACAGCCGAGCTCCAGAACGAAAAATTGTATAAAAACAAACTTTTATATTTCGGTTAGATGCCTACTTCTGGGGATGTGACACAAAGATTGGTGACAATTTTCTCTTACTTTTAATACCATTTAATTTTAATTTCTTCTTTCACGGTTTTCTCGAAAACTGCTCTAATGATTTTGTTTAAATACTGTACATGAGGTGCTTATACTAAACGCTAAAACTTTTATTTGAAACATTTTTTTGTGAAAAATTTTTGTTTGTAGAAACTCATTCTTGCTTGATGAACTATATTGCTTTGCATCAGGTTGAAACAACTGAATGTGCACTAGTAGTAAGGGTTACATATAGCCCATAGCCGGTAACACAAAGAAATGCATTGCTGATAGACAGTAATACTGATATCTGCCTTGCCAACAGTCGGTAACACAGCTACCTTCATTATCAACACGACAGCACATCCTGGGCAGTCATTTTTGTTCCGGTTCGTGTTATGTGGTTTGCTGTTACATCCAGGTGGAAATTGTAACGATTGCCTTCTTACATATGTGAGGTTTGGCCCTCTTACACCATTACATGGTTTGAAATTGTTATGTCAACCTTGTTTGCATTTTTTAATTTTAACCATCAACTTGTATTCTTTCATCACATCATCTCACTTATGATAGCCCAGAATACATGTAAAAATATAATACAAAAGTTGTTTATTATTATGTTATTAATTATTATAATAAAATTTTATTAAAAAACAGTAGGTAAGTGGAAACTCGTTCACTGAATATCGTCATCACCAGGTTGAGATATAGACCATTATGCTATCGAGACAATTGATAGAAACTCGATCAACTATGGTTCATATACTTACTGCTTCTAACAAGGAATTAACACATAGAAAGTTGTACGTTGGCCAATAAATAACGCCTGCATTTTCATTTTCTCAAGCAGTTCCACACACGGCTACTGGATGACTAGAAATTACTATGTTGGTTACTAGATAACACCAGTGTTTTCATTCTCAAAAACAATTCCAAGCACAACTACTAGATGGGTAGTAGTTAGTATTATGGCCACTAGATAACATCAAAGTTTCATTCCTACAAACAGTTCTAAGCACAACTTACAGCAGCTATCCCCAATGAACCCCATATGACATCATGATGTTTCAGCTTATGCCCTTTTGATCGCTCTTTAACCCTCAACAAGCGCGCTTGTAGTTAAACTACAGAGAAAAATTCATATCTTATACAGATATTTTACATGCTTGTGCAAGCTATTGACATAGGAATGTTGCTTTTATGCACTCCCCTGGGCTGGGATTGAACTCGCAACCATGAAACAGAGTGCCAGTGCCTTACAGTGTGTCCCCCACGCTACGCCTTTGCTGAATTCAGCAGTTTATATTCTGAAATATCTTATTTCAATTATATTTATCTCATTGCAGGTGACGGACGGAAATGTGGATCCTGAGTGGACACTACTGCACTACTTAAGAAGTAAATGTATCCTTTTTATTAGAAGACTAAAGATGGTGTTGGTAAAATAATTTTAATTCATTACCTCTGTGGATTGGAAAACAGCCTAATTTAGTCTGTAATATAACTACTAAGGCTTTCATGGCCGGTATTCAATGATATTTCCATTTCCGGGCTGTATGGCCATGGTCTATCCGATGAAATTGCTGACGTTTCGCCACAAACTGCGTCTGGCTTCTTCAGAGCTCGTTACAGCTAGGTGGTGGGCTGCGAACTGCTGGCAAGCTCTCAAACACTGGTATTTATACCTCCTCTTCGCGCTCTGGTTGGTCGGCGCTCGGCTGTTGGAACATCCTCTCTTCTGATAGGTCCGAGTTTTGTGGGCCTGCATTTAGTTTTAGAAATGACAGGAATCCATGTTCTGTGCACTCTTTGCATTTCTTCTTTTTTATTAAAGTTGTTCGGGTGTTTTTGTATGTACAGGGAAGCCATAGAGGAAATTAGGAAATGCACAATTCACATATTATAAAGTCACTCTAACATAAAATCTTACCTAAATGATTCTTATACACTATGAAGTACTGTTTAGAGTGAACCACGAAACTATTGGCCTTGCTGAGAAGGGAGGAATGACAGATGCAGTAAAAGCAGGTATAGACTGTTCCGTAACGTGAAAGCCCAAGGCATGGACTGACTTTGCGGAATGGTTTCACAATGAGCCCCTTCCTAACAAGGACAGATTACTGTTCATTCATCCCATAGTCAGCTTATCTGGGGAGCAGGCTACACATTCTTCTGGAGTATTGCTGACATTACTTAATTTTGGCCAGAATGCGGTGGAATGGAATTTTTTTTGCACAGTGTTTTTAATGAAACTGTGTCTAATAGAGTTTGGTTACCAAGTTCACTAAAAAATAGTCCACACCAGGGATTTAAAGTAGTACACGTATATTAAAACCTAACATTAACAACCTAATTGTAATTGATGAATTTCATTTTCAGACAGGGTAAAATGGTTTTAAAATAGAGAGATTGTCCACCTTAGAACCCTTGTCGTTTCACTTATCTGGGGCCTTTTATAAAATATAAAATAACATAAAAGGCACAAGCACACGTTAAAAACACTGTTGTCAAATTAATAAAACTTCTTCTTGGTCCCAGACGCGTCTGGGACCAAGAAGAAGTTTTATTAATTTGACAACAGTGTTTTTAACGTGTGCTTGTGCCTTTTATGTTATTTTATATTTTATAAAAGGCCCCAGATAAGTGAAACGACAAGGGTTCTAAGGTGGACAATCTCTCTATTTTAAAACCTAATTGTAACTAAAAAAAAATACTTATAATTTGCCATTGCACCGGCACTGGTAAACATAACAACGGGTGAACAATGGGGCTATTTTTAGTCATCGCTAACTCACACATAACACAACAGATAACATTCACTCACTCACTCACAAAAATGTAATAAATATTCATTAACATTAAATATGTATAGAATATATAAGACTATTACAGGGCACCTGTTGTTCAGTTTTATTGTTATCATCATAAATTATTTTTTTAAAAATCGAAACTTGTGACTTTTATGTTGTTATGGTTGTTATGGTTGAAAAAAGGGGTCAAAATTTGTGGGTATTCGTTCTGGCGCCTAAAATTTTAGAAATTAATAACTGGTTGCTGAAAACCATTTTTACACCTGGGTCCAAAAAAAAATACATATTGTTATTATATACTAGCACAGGGGGTGCAACTATTCAACATGGCAAACGGCACCAGACTAAACAATCTCCAGAAAAGACAGAAACCTGTCAGTATTGCTTCTAAACCTTTGTTGAGGGTAGCCTATTGTTTAATAATCTGTACCGTTAAATACAGCTTCAAGAACTAAGGCTTTCATCTTGTGGATCAGTCTCTACTGATATATGTAAGGTAGTGTTTTGCATTAGTTTGTAACCAGGGGATGTTGCAGGTATCCAGTGGATGCATGAAGTAACTATACATTTCAGGGAAGGAATACCTTGGACTATTTCTTTTGATAGTCCAGGGAAGCCATTTGATGAACGTTTGTGGAATCGCTTTAAGTAGCAATTACTAGAGAGAATCAAATAAAAACCACAATTAATCTTTTTCCACAATTTTACTGCAGGAAGAATGTTTGCTTGTATATTATTTTTCTACATAATCCCCTCCCAGTTCAATGCACTTACGCCATTGGATAGGAAGAGCTTCGATACCGCATTACATTTCAGTTTTTATATATAGACTAGCATGTGCCCGCGGCTTCGCCCACGATAATTATTTCAAAAATTAAAAATTAAGAGCATAATAGTAAAATCATTATATTTATTAACTCCTAAATCACGTGGACTACATACCACGATTAGATAGCATCGTCTGGTAAAAGCGACCTCAGATTCGAGTTTCTTGGCCCAGAAAACCTCTGTATAGTGAGATTCGTCCAAATAAAACAACGTTTGACCATATTTAGGGCTTACAACATTCAAGCGATCGCGAAAGTTTTATTTTCAAGGTATGACAAAATCAGCCAAAGCCAACTGTAATTGATTTGACATTGAAATGTATAACTGAAAACTTATGTTTTGAAAACGCAAAAAATGCATGTTTTTTGCCCGTTTTTCACTCATAACTCACGAACGAAAACTGAAATTAAAATTCCGTCTTCGAGGTGCATTTTCCGACCCTTCAGCCCACCTATGTTTAAAATTTCAGATCTCTGCGTTCAGTAGATTTCGCTGGACATCGAGGACAATTCCTTTTATTAATATAGATAATATGAATTATAATGATACCTTCTCTAATTTGTCAAACATCCATTTCATTTAATCCAAACCCACCTATACCATTGGCAACAATATGTTCTGTGAATTTGTTTCAATAATTCTATGTAAAAAGGACTTAAGTATTTTAAAAAACATTTAATTTTTGGCATTTAGAATCAGAATTTTTCAAAATCCCTTCTTAGTGTGCAGTTACATTATGAAACGAATGTACTCTCAAAATTCCAAGTCTCTACCTGTTATAGTTTAGGCTGTACGTTGATTCCTGTCAGTCAGGACAAAGCCTTTTATATATATAGAGATCTCAAGCCGAAGCATTTATACGTCGGTAGCAGTGAAAATATTAAGCTCATTTATATTGCAGCATTTGCTTCTATTGTTCAACTTTATCGCAATGTATTCTGCATTTTTGCCTTTGAGATTGAGGAAACTGCTCTACCGACGAAGTTAAGCCAGTTCACTTCACAGCGCCAGATGGAACATCTCTCCTATGACTGATTACTTGGATAGCCGAAGGTCCTGGGTTCGAATCCCAGTGTCAGAAGAATTTTCCTTCTATAATATTCTGAAAATACACATATCGTTATTAACTTTTATACAGTGAGGTGCTTCTGCATGGAATAATTATTACTATTTAATTAAAAAATAAAATCAGGTAAACTGATATAACAAAGTGCCAGAATGCTTTTGTTTATTCAGTGATAAATTAATTTCAATTATGATATACAGAAAATAAGTTATTTTTATAATCGATCTCCGAATTAAGCTGCAGGACTTACGGAAGAACAGAGGTCTAAAGTTTGATACTTAAACGTAATTCAAACTCGTATACACTGATATAAGACATTCTTAAAATATCTCAGCATTTCACAAAATACACAGGAGAAGAACTCCACTTAATGTACATAGGCCTAATTATTTCACAGTAATATATCTTTTGTATATAACAGTATTCAACTTGATCAACAAAATAAACATTTGATAATCAAATGCGAAAGGATATGTCATGGCTAACTGTATTGCAAATTCCAAAGCCATATATGAACAGTGAAAACAATATGTTGTCAGGATAACCGATTTGCATTTGTTAAATTCTTTATAATATAGTACCATAAAATAGGCACTAAATTGGGCATTACTCCGATACAGGTCAACCGATTTGGTCCAATATCAGTAGGGTTCTTCCCATGAACATTATAAATACGTATACCAAGTTTCATTAAAATCCGATTAAGCGTATTTGAGTTATAGTACATACAGACAGACAGCCAGACATTTTTCCGTCCTCCACACAGTCTTATAAAGTACCATACTGGCACTTAATAATGCTAACAAAGTTAGGTAGACAAGAATTATTAGGGTGGTTACGTCCTCATGCGATCATATACAGGGATCTTACTCTATCCAATTACAGTGCATTATCTTGGGAATGTATAGTTACTTTATGAACATCCTGTAGTACTACATAATCAATTACAACTTTGTTGAGATATCTTGTATCATATCAATCACACATTTAGAAGGATTTATGGTGTTGAGAGCTTTATTTTATCAGCTTCTCACAGAATGTTATCACTCGTGACTGTAAACTTAATCCATCTTCATCTGGTGATAAGTAAAGGTGCTTGCCCTGTTATTAAATTCTTTCTCTCTCTAATATAAGATCGTAGGCTTCCGCGGCCCGAGTTGACAATAAAATCTTCTTGGCTTCCGGGTATCTGCCGCGTCATGTTTAAGGATTCTGCCGACGTTTCGACCATCTTGCCGTGGTCTTTATCAAGGCTACTGCTACTGCTACTGGCAGTAGCCTTGATAAAGACCACGGCAAGATGGTCGAAACGTCGGCAGAATCCTTAAACATGACGCGGCAGATACCCGGAAGCCAAGAAGATTTTATTGTCTTTCTCTCTCTACTCATAATTGCTTTTTTTATCAACATAATTTATCCTTGGATAATGCGAGGACCTGTCTTATCAGCAGAGATAAAATAGTTCAGTTGTTATATAAAACAAGTAATGGCTACGCTCCACCTGTCTTAGCAGTCATTATGAATATGACACATTTTCCCTAGCCAATTTTGATATATAATTTATTAAGGGGTCTGTGAAGCCCACAAATACAGGGCAAGTATAAATCAGTGGAACTAGTTGGCTTATTATTTACTAGCAGATCCCTGTGGCTTTGCCCACGATAATTAACTGGATGATTAAAATTAAGATCAAAATAATTAAAATTTTGTATTTATTAACACTTTCACACGAAATATTCATAGGCCTAAACTAAACGATTAATAATTAATGAAACAGCTAAAAATCCGGCTTTGAAGTGAATTCCATGAATACAAAGCGCAGCTTGGGAAAAACAACCTCAGATTCAAGTTCCCTGGCCCAGAAAACCCCTGCATATGAGTTTCGTCCAAATCGAACAATGTTTGACCATATTTAGGCCTAAACTGATTATCCCTCTTCCTTGTAGGTTGAAAATTTCATATGTCTACGGGCCTTGACATTATAAAGAAATGAATCGACCAGCGTGGGCTTACAAAATCAAGCGATCGCGATGCTTTTATTTCCAAGGCATAACAAAAATAGGCAAAGCCACCTGCAATTGATTTGACAATTGAAATGTATTACTCAAAACTGATGCTTCGAAAGCTCAAAAAGTTTTCTGCCCGTTTTTCACTCATAACTTGGGAACGAAAGTGAAAATTAAAAATCCAGCTTCTATGTGCATTCGCCCACCTTCAGCCCATCTACGTTTAAAATTTCAGATCTCTGCATTCAGAAGATTTCACTGGGATCACACACAGACAGACAGACAGACAGAAAGCCAAACTCTTCCTTTTATTATCATAGATGATAGAAATACAACTCTGAAGTTTACATCAGTAGTTATTGCTATTGTTACATCTTCTTACACTCAGTCAGGGGTAATATTACTGAAAAAACATAAAAAAATCGAGTAGCCAGGAGAAAGCATTTGTTTTGGACCATGCAACACAAATTCAACTTCAGCAGTACTACAGAATTTCTGCACATGTTTTGGTAAAGAATCCCCCATGGAACAACATCAGAGAACAGACTGCAACTGGGATAACCTATCTTGAGTTGCAGGAGTTACTAATCCCACAATTACATGAGGCCTGTGACAACTACCTGGTCCAACAAGATGGTGCACCACCCCAGTATCACAATGAAGTCAGGCATTGTTTGAAAAATATCTGCTGTGATATTGCTAACGACCTACAATTTCGCAACTGGCCACCCTGGTCACCTGACCTTACCCCGTGATTTTTTCTGTGGGGATATGTGAAGAATTCTATGTGCCACCTCTGCCACAAAATTTGCCAAAGCTATGTTGGTGTATTGTTACTGCCATCCATAACTGTGAACATGCTAGCATGTGTATGGCAAGAAATTGAGTGCCGGTACCACCTGCATTATGCCATGTGGCATGTGGTTTCTATATTAAGTATACTTTGAGAGTTTCTTCACAAATGCGAACTAGTTTCGTTCATTTACACTTGCCTTGTACATGAAGGAGATTATAAAAATTCAAGGTTTCATCAATATAGGCTATGATATGATTATAACAATCATAAAATACAAGTAAAATTTGTTAAGGCGTAAATTAAGCGCGGGGAATTGTATAAATGGAGTCGACATGTGCTGTAAGTAACCAGCTTTCATTAAAATTTGGTTTCAGGTGTTTTCATCAAGCTTAGGCTCTATTTAACTTCTTTGATAACAATAAATGTTGTTTTTTCACGAACATCTTTTTAATTTCACCTGTTTTTAAGTTTAAAAAATCGGTATTTTTTCTGAACTCGGTTTGGAATAGGCGGATTTTCGGAATAGCGGGACTCTACTATGTATATATATATATATATATCTAACTCATAATAAGGTACAGTATTACAATATTATTTTGCAATAAATCGTTGACTTCAACATCAACTAGATGGTTTGTATATCAGTTGTTTTTCTCTATTGGTGTCATGTGGTTGATTTTTACATATCTCGAATTGAACTGTGGGATTGAATATGTAGCTTTGATCTTGTTTTCCTTAACCCGGTGTCAGTGCGACTCTGCGGAACAAAGCTTGGTTGCGGAGAAGGTGGATGTGGGGCCTGCACTGTTATGGTATCCAAGTTCGACCGCCTCAAGGGAAGAGTTACGTATCCTTCAAAATACAGATTAATTAATTATACTTAATGTAATGTCTTATGAGTAGACCTGGGATTTTAAGACAAATGCCTATTTTTTCCTTATAAAATAACATGAAAATTTCTAAATATGTTGACATTTCATGACAAATCACTTATAATTATACAGTTTTTTAGTGCCCTAAAATGCATATTTGGAGTTTTGGAGCCTATTTTTACTATTTTAGTGCCTAAAAGGCCTATTTTGTACATTTAAAATAAAAGCCAACAATCATTTAATGGACATCTCTGAATGAAGAGCAGAACAGCAGAGGTAGGTTTTTCACAGAAACTTGATTTTCCCAAACAATTGTCGCCAAAGGAATGCTGACTGATGGGGGAGGATTCGCTCAAAACAACAAGTAGCAGGTATATATAGTAAGGAGGGACATACTGTGTCAATTTTTCCTGTAATCCAAAACTGCTTTTGATAAATGTATTTTTAATTCTTTCTTAATTTTTCAATTATTTCTGTTGAGAATAGGAATACCACGTTTTTTACAGTAAAAAAAGATAACGTTACAGTTAAAGAGCATTTATTGTAGTATTTTAAAGTATTTTCTGTCTATTTACACATTTTTAAAGCATATTTTAAGTGCCTATTCTCAACTTACTAATACATGTAACAGTTTGATGGATTATGTTCGAATTAAGGTGACCATATTTTTATGAATAAAAACCAGGAAATGTAATGATATCATAGGTCTACTGGCTTGACCAACTGACCGAAACACCTGCTTTATTTCCCAGAATTCATTATCTTACAATAATAATTGTGCGCTGAGGTGTAATTCATTGGCTTATATCCTATGGTTACATCCACATCTTACAGTACATTCATCATTTATGATCACAGCATTTTATTTGACTGAAGAACTACAGTTTTTTTCATTACGAGTTGATCACTGTATTTGCAAAAATAAATTACTAGCAAATTTATCTGATGAACCTCGTGATTTCGAGTAGGATTTATTAAAACTATTCCACCAATAAAGTATAACGGATTCAGTAAATAATAAAATCAGGTAAACTGATATAACCAAGTGCCAGTATGTTTTTTTTTAATCAGTGATACACGCAATTATGATAGGCCCATGCATAAAAGTTATTTTTGTAATAGATGTCAGAGTTAACTCCAAAAACAAAATGTGCCGGCAATAATAATAATGATGCAATAGACCTACGATTCGCTGATATCTTTGTTTCAATTTAAAGCAGCCTTAAAGGTTATGAATGAATAATAAGCATATGAAATCTATCTGTCAGGAATTACATTAGGTATATTGCTGCACAGGAACGATAAGAAAAATACTCACAGTAAAATATAGCCTAATGTAAATATCGGTAGTCTACATAACCATAGAATACACATTATAATATCAATATTCAACGGCTAGTTGTTATAAATCGTTTATTTAAGTTATTATTTAGCCACACTGACATCGTTATGAAGAAACAAACCAATGAAGGCTGCTAACAATATGAATAAACGATTGGCAATTTGTTAAGTTTTTTTAATACATTGTGGGCCTTGAAAGAATATTGATTACAAAATTAATATTGATATACGCGTTACTTCGGCACCGATCAACCGATTTGGCCCTAATTCAATAGGCTTGTACCCAAAAACGTCATAAATTCGTATACCAAGTTTCAAGAAAATCCGATAAAGCGTATTTGAGTTATCCACGCCTTTGTGATATATTACCATAAAAAGGCACTAAATTGGGCGTTATTCCGGTACCGCCCAACCGATCTGGTCCAATATCAATAGACATCTTCCCATGGACATTATAAATAGGTATTCCAAGTTTCATGAAAATCCGATAAAGCGTATGTGAGTTATGGCGCCTTTAAAATATACACTAAATTGGGTTTTACTCCGGTACCGGTGAACCGATTTGGTCCAATTTCAATAGGGTTCTTCCCATGGACATTATAAACGCGTATACCAAGTTTCATTAAAATTCGATAAAGCGTATTTGAGTTAGAGCGCGTACAGACACACGGACGGACGGACGGACAGACGGACAGACATTTTTCGTCCCCCACACAATCTCATAAAGTACCATACTGGCACTTAATAATAATGTTTTTACTTTCTAGTTGGTATTCTGTAACGTGTGAAAACATGGCTTATAGATGAATGAACAGTCCATGAATCCGAATTCCCAGTGCTACCAATACTGCATAACACAAGGCAGACAGCGTCGTGGTAGTTGCTTTCATCAGAACACTATAAGAGCACATTAACTGGCTTGCACCGAATCAAAATTATGTTTTTAATCAATGGACATTTATATTATTTCAATTTCCAAACAAGTTACGTTGTACAAAATAATGTTTTCATTCTGTTCACTGGCAGCATGAGACTTATTAATCATGGCAACTTGATGCGTTACATGTCCAGCAATTAGCTGACATTTTAGATACATGATAATCAAACCACATAATACATTTAATACATTTAACCAATAAATACATTTATTCGCATCATTATAGCAGCAGATGCAGATGGTGGAAACCTTGTATGGATATCCTTGTAATCACATGTCTCATTTTGAAATTTTCTGATGTCCACCGTTGATCTATCATCATTCCAGTGCTATAAAACTCTGGCCATATCTCACTTCTTTTATTTAGTAAGTTCTTTTTACATTTTCATATGCTTCTGTGGACTCCAGTAGATGTAGAGTTCTGAGCTTGTACAAGGAGTCTGGGTAACTGTAAACCAAAAATTAAATCCTGTTTTATTTCAATGTTAAGCAGTACGACATTGTACCACTACCAACAGAAACATTAAACATTTAACTTGGTTAATGTCAGGCGAGTCAAATTAACTCATTGTGAAAAGTATTTTTCATTTGATTCTTTTATAGCATGTGGAAAAGACACATATGTTTCTTCAGTAATAGGCTTACAGTTTCCCCATTATTTGGTAATATGAGGTTATTTTCTGTTCAGTAAATGAATATACAGTAAAACCCCCTTTTTACATTCCTGTCATTTACATTTTCCTGCCTTTTACATCATTTTCTGTTGGACCCATCTTTTATCCTATTCCGATAATACATAGTGTTCCTGTCATTAACAACTTTCAAACAGTTGCATTTCCTGCCATTTACACATTTTCTTTATTGGCAACATTGGTTTTCAATGAAGAACTGCTTTCCCTTAACAAAATTTTCCGCTATGTTGCCAACTCTCTTAGACGCAGTGTCAGTTTTTATTTGTGTTAGTCCAGGTGAAGTTGGTTTTCTTCTGTGCGGGTGCAATTTACTGCTTTTTAATGTATTGTAGTTATTCAAATAGCATAATTCATCGTAATTTGAATCATTGCCAGTGTTTTTGTTTTGCATGATTTTTGGTGGTATTATGAAGTTGAAATAAAACAATAGAAAATGCATTTCTTTGCAATGTGCAACATATTTTGTATAGATAATGTAAGTGTACATAGGTATCTATATTTATTTTCAAGTATTAAATTTTGCAATATATAACATTACAGCTATTACACTTCCTGCAATTTACACTTTCCTGCCATTTACACTTTTTTTAATCAGTCCCTTGAAAAGTGTAAAAAGGGGGTTTTACTGTAATTTGACCCGAACAAATAAAACAGCATTGGTCTGCCGGTGCATATTTCAGAACTTCAGGCAATTCTGTAACATCTGGTACTGAGTAGTCCATCTTAAGCCCTCAACTTATATAATTAAACTTATTCATGTTCTTAAATGGTAAGTATGTTATGAACCTTAACAAGTAGTCACCTGGCTGTCAACGCTTGCCTCGCACCTGTCGCCTCATTGCATGGCTGTGCAGTCACAACAGTGGAAGGAATCGGCAGCACCAAGACACAGCTTCATCCCGTGCAGAAGAGAATTGCAGAGGCTCATGGGTCGCAGTGTGGTTTCTGCACGCCTGGAATTGTCATGTCCATGTACGCACTACTGAGGAACATGCCAAAGCCCTCAATGAAGGATATGGAAATTGCTTTCCAAGGTAAATATCATTTGATCTTACTCGTGAAGCTTGAATTTGTCTGAGCTCCGATACACAAGACTACAATCACCATAATGAGGGCAAAACATGTGAGACCCAAGAATATATTCGAACATTGCTGAAGAACGTTTGTAACTACCCATGTGTTAATCTTGATGTGTCTGTCTTTATATATATTTATATATATATGAGTAGTGTTGTTATTTTTCCGGAAAAATATTTTTTGGAAAAATTTCCAGGAAAATTTCTGGAAAAATTGGAAAAATAAGGAAAAATTGGAAAAATTGGAATAAATAAATAAATAAAACACCACCAATGATAGAAAAAGATATAAAAGTGTATTTTCACTGAATATAAATTTTCACTGATTAAATGCAATAATTATTATCGGTGAATTACTACCAAGCTAACTTTAGATATGCAAATTCGATACTGAGGCATTCAGAGGATGGCTAGAAGATAACAGAATAAAAACATACGATATTTACCCAAAAGCCAAAACTGAGGATGGAATGTAAGTTAAAATATCATTTACACAATTCCAATAAGTTGACATCATGTAAATGCCTAGAACTGGAAAGAGTACATGAAATAAAGTATTTAGGTCTAACAGTTGGCAGTAAATTAAAATGGAAAAAACACATTAATATGTTACTAAAGAAGTTAAGTTTGATATAATTAACTAGTTCACGTCTACAAGCTGAGCTCGCAGTCAGCTAACTATGAGAAATGTTATTTATAATGTCATATTGTAGGCCTAATGTTACATGTTGTTACACTGTTATATTATATACTTATAGTTATGGACTATATATATATATATTCCTTTCTCAAATATGCAATTGTATTTCCCTGTCTCAAATAAGAAAGGGATTTCACTTTCTCAAATAAGCAATTTGGCTGCCTGGGGCTTGGACACATACACACACTTAAAAAAAGCACTTAATCATATTTTTCCTATTTTTCCATATTTTTCCGACGTTCTGAAAAATTTCCAATTTTTCCGTAAAAATTTCCAATTTTCCGTTGAAAATTTTCCGACTCACATCACTATATATGAGCCACGTCCATAAAGTAAGTTTCCCTGGGTCTGTTTACAGAAACAAAACACAATTACAAGGAAATATTTATTACAACAGACAGACCCAGTGTTCAACTATTTTTCAACATATTCGCCACCGGAATTGAAACATTCGTCTTACTGTAGCACAAACTTTTGAACACCTGTGTCACAGAAGTCTGCTGCCAGGGATTTGAACCACTGTGTGATATACATCTCTACCTCTCTGTCATTCTCTGTCTTTCCCTGTTATTTCTTTAGGTGTAAGAAAAGATGGAAATCACTGGGAGCGAGGTCTGGGCTGTAGGGTGGATGTTTAAACACCTCCTAGCAAGTCTTCCGTAGAAGTTTGGCTGGGAGGTGTTCATTCATTCACTTTAAAGCCCAGACCTCACTCCCAGTGATTTCCATTTTTCCTACACCTCACAAAATGACGAAGAATGACCGAAAATGGCAGAGAGGCGAAGGTGGTTGACACACAGTAGTTCAAATACCTAGCGACTCTACGACACAGGTATTCAAGAGTTGTTGCCATGGTAGGACAAATGTTTCAATTGTGGTGGCGAATATGTTGAAAAATACACACATACCGGTACATACATTTTTGACCAGTCAAGGACATGGAGGGCCTCTCTGGATGAATGATCATCCCAATGCGGGGGCTACCTTCGAGACAACACAAACACATAGGATGAGACACACCATTCACACACTCACTCTGAACAAGGCGGGGATGAGATGAGGATGATTATGGTGGCCAGATGATACGTGGGGACCACAAGGGCCTATAGTTACCCAACATTTGTCTCACAGGTGAGGAAAAACCCTACCAAGGTGACTTGTCCTGAGCAGGACTCAAACCCTGGCCAGCTGCTTTCGCTCCTCTCACGCAACCCCTACGCCACAACTATTTACCATCCTATGACATAGTCGAATTATCAGAGTTATTGCAAAAGAGCCCAAACTAAATAATGATAAAAGAAGTGTGTGGCATATTGGTGCCCAGCATTGACTGGACGGCTGATGATTTATAGATGTACATCAAACCGACTTTAAATTGTGTCCTATATATATATCGAAATCTAACAATGTGAAGCATTGGTGAGTCAGCTAGTACCATAATAATTACAATTCTGTGGCAATTGAATAGGGTTACTAGATTAAAAAATGAAAAGCAGGTCTTTTTCTCTTAAAAATCTAATTTTCCACAAAAAAGCAAGCCAAGTCACTGATTTCTAAAATGCATTTAAAGGTAATGTAATGTAAACCTGGTAAATAATAGAATTCATACTAGACTATTATAAATAATATTTAGTTACTATGTAGATTATAAATATATCCTTTAATTTTTTTGCTGTTGGTAGGCCTACTGCTCTGAAGACCCAATTTCAGATTTTCAGAAAATCTTCATTTCCCTTTACTCCTTCCATCAACCTTCGACATCTTAAATGAACTGAAGATGAACAATATTAAAGTCATACAGATACACTAAAGAAGTTCACCATGCTTACAGAAAAGTACGCTAATCGATTAATGAAAGCTGCTTCTGTACCCCAACATCTGTTAGATCACATATACCAGTAGAATAGAGGTTTCCCAATTATTTTCTTTTGTCATTCGCTGTCATGAGTCATATGTGGATACAAAATTTTAGGGTAAACTGTGTAAAAACATGTTTTGTCTGAAAATTGGTGTTAGTAAGTTATGTCCAATAGCAGTGGCGGCTCATCTGTAGGTACTGTGGAACTGCAGCACCCCCTATTTCCACTTTATATTATTGATAACATTTAATACAATTGAATCGGTCATTTAAGAAAGGGACACTTTTTTCCAAAATGGATGTTATGAGGTAAATGGATTCACCAGGGGTAGATGCATGATTCTGTTAAAGAAAGACCCAATTCCACCTACTAAAGTTAGTTCTACAGCAGCTTGAATATACCATTCAGTTTAGAAATGCCTCAACTCCAGGAATGGAGTCCTTTCAATACTGAACCTTCCTGATACCTAGCAGTGAATGTAAGACTTATGGTCAATGTTCCTTGATTTTGGTTTAATCAAGATATGTATCTATAAGCTAGATAGAATTCTTTCTATCAGGGAATATGTATAAATCATTGTCAACTCAGCAAAACAAGGAAGATTTACAGTTTTATTGGTATTGGCTGATGACATTCTACAAGTCTCAACATAGTGGCAAAATTATTACAAAAAGACTGAAACCTAAGTTGTTTAATGAATGTCAGTATGATTCAAAGAACCCAGTACAAATTTGTGCTTCAACATACATTAGGGATATATATCAGCCACACCTCTGATGTGAAATATCTGCAATATCAACTGTGAAACTTCCTGAAAAGTGTGCTTATGAAAATAATGTTCCCATTTACACCAAGCAACATTTGTCAAAACTAATGTGTTATAACGTATACCAGAAGAACATAAGCATTTTTATGTAGATATGCTTGCATGGCCTACCTGCACCAAAGAAGCTGACGAATGAAGAAAGTATTTTACACTTACTGTATGTTTTCATTGTTCAGTAAGACTGTATTTGGTATTCAAGATATTAAGTTGTTCATACATAATATTTTAATATCATAATAGTTGATTTTATTTTAAAACTGCGTTTTTGCACAATTTCAATGTTTAGTGTGAGGGATATACTTTTGAAAGGGCTCAATTCCATTACTTTCAATTACTATAATTCATCATGTAAGCACACTGTATTTCCATTTCACATGTAGAGATCTTAAAAACACCTATTATAAGATATTGCATATGCAAGAATTTACTAACTGTCAATGTTTCTGTAAATAAACAGTTTTTTCTTTCTCCTGAAAAATGATCTTTTCTGTCATTAAGCCCTTTCTTAAATGACCGATTCAATTAGTCCTTTTTTTCTTTGTACTTGTACAGTATATAACCCTTAAGCTTAATGTCAGTAGTCATCCCCCAGTTTATTAAAAAGAGAAAACAATATCTTTGTATGGAACTGTGCGCTTCACAGTTCCAGTGGCGTGGTGTTTGACTGTTGTGTACATTTGGACATAGGAGAGAGAGCACTGTCGCTTCCACAGTGCTAACCCTGGCGTACTTGTAGAAGTTGTTTACTCTGCGTAGTTTTGCTTAAAAACCATGTACCATATTCTTGAATGTGATAAAGTGTAGATTATCTTGTTTCCAGCTATTCTATTTGATTCATTTTTTCAGTTCTTTTATTTAACAGAAAACCTTAACAATGGCAAATGGAGAAAATTATTTACCTTTTCACAAAAATCAAAACACAAAGAATGGATTTCCATTTTCAAACAAATAGATCAGGCTTGAACTATAACAGTTAGGTTAAAGTAAGTAAGAAATGTTTGATTTTTATTTTTTATTAATTTTTTTATTATTATTATTATTTTTTTTAGGATTCAATCAACTATCTGATTAAATTTTCTTCTTATACATGTTTGTTTCCTTTTACATAATTGAGTTGCCCAGTGGAAAAGAGGCACATGCCACATATCGGCCAATTTTGAGTTTTTGTTATGATTAAGTAGCCCATGAAATCTTGTGTCAGTTCCGATAACTATTTGCATGGTGGCATGTGCCTACTCTTCAACAAGGAGTATAACAAAATCTCTGATTTCTGAATGCTAGAAATAGCTAATCGAAAATAGGCACATGCCACACCTGATCGTCTTTTATCTCTTGTGGTTGAAGTCCCCTTTTTCGATAGGTTCTAAGAAGTACTCTAAGAAGTGATGGCACTATGGAGAGGATTGAAGTTGAGGACTTAAACGATAATGTTATGCAAAATGTAATAGTCTATAGGCCCAAGGGATTATTCTTTCAATAATGTAAGAGATTAATGTAGTTAGGCATGGAATATGTATTTAGAAGTTTTCATTTTCATTTTCACAGTTCCTGTTAACTTGAATTAACAATGAGTTGCATTATTTGGGGTTTATATCACTATTTCATTTCTATAATTTCCTTTCCTTGTGATTAAAAACACTTAATATTAAGAATATTTCACCTAATATTTGATAACATATCCATTGTTCCACCTAATTCATGATCCAGTTAAAAAAATTATAAGAAGGTGTCAACATTCCACAAAAAACTGACTTTCAGAAATATCTCTTTTCTGTGGAAATGCTGTTCTGTGGCATGTGCCTCTATTCCACTGGGCAACTCAATTTTAAAACAAAAATTTTCTGGAGCAGCACCCCCACTAATTCTAGCTATGAGCCACCACTATCCAATAGCAATGAAAAGCAGGACATCATTTGACTTTCTACAACGTCTGGCCAGATGCTGGACAAGCCTTGTAACCCTACAAATGAGGGAAGAGTGTCTCTCACTATAGGTTGGGATATTTTTGTCTGCAGGGAATCTTTGTAGATGCACAGGATACAGACCAATTATTGAAGGATTTCGCAGTTTCACTGAAGACTGGGAACAAAATCAAGCACTGTACAACAATCATCTAAACGGTGGTCTGAACGGTTCCAGTGAAAATGGCTGTGCAATGGGAGACAAATGCTGCAAAAACCAATCAAATGGTGGTTACAATCCTTTGGAGGAAGTGCTTTTCAATAAAAATGAGTACACACCGTATGATCCATCTCAGGAACCAATATTTCCTTCGGAACTAAGGGTAAGTAAGCAAACAATACTAATCAATATTATTTTATAGGTTCTGGAAATATTTTGTACATTCACAAAACCTGAACTGTCATTCTGAACCCCCAGTCACTTGCATTGTTAGAAAAAATTTAAGGGGGGACATACTATTTTGGTGAAATTCATCGGTGAGAAATAAACTAATTTCATTTCCTTTTCCTCACGTTGAATTGCTCTACAATCTTGCAATCTGACATACTCTTTATTGACTACTTCCACAATAGCATACCATTTTCAAAATTAATCAAACTGTTACATTTATGGGTAATTATTAGGGCTCGGACTTTTAGGTAAATACATATTTTTTTTGCTATTACTTATGATTTCAGGACTTTGTCAAAGTTCCGGTTGGGACCTTCGGATTCAAAATACTGAGTTGCATATCACATAAAAAAAAAATATTTTCAATATTTTTTATTTGAATAAATATTTTTGGTAACTTAATTCTTTTTTACATATTTTACCACATATCTTGTTTAGAAATGAATATTTTGACTGTTTTTGTAAAATTGCGACATATTTTCAATCTGTTGCGTTGTTATGTTAAGTCAGACAATAAATCGGGGCTGATTAGGCCTTTATTAGTGTAAATTTCTGTTTCCTCTCAAACTGCATTACTAAGTTGGAAAGAACAAAACAATTCTTGACAGAATCAATAAAAGAAATCAAACACATTGAAAACAAACTTAACAAAATCAGTGGTTCAAAAGCAAACAGAATTAGAGAAAAATTCTTGTCATGCCTAAATAAAAATGAAGGGTTACAAGTGTTGCGCAAGATTTCAGATATTTTAATGGTTAACAGTGTAGAGAACTTGGAGCAGATGGAACATCTGAGTGTCAGTGAATTATTGTTACAGTGTCAGTGTTACAAATATGCAAGATTAACATCCTGCAATGTTGAACGTACATTTTCAAGATACAAGTCTCTGTTCCGTGAAAATCGTCACAGCTTTAAGATCCACAACTTAAGACCTACTATTGTCGTTTACTGCAACAGTTCTACACTTGCTGACTAGAATGACTAGATGAGTACTTCTGTAAATATTGGTTAAATAAATAAATAAAAATATTTTCATATTTTTTAAACATATTTTCTACTATACACACTTAATTCTGTTTACCACTCAACTTCACTTATATAAGTAATGACTTACACATAATGCATTTCACAGCTTCTTAGCTGCATCATCAGATGAGGTCAACTGCCGAGTTTGCTGGAAGACCGGTAGATGTCTCTGTTGGGCGTATCAGTGTAGTGATGAGGTCGTTTTCCTTTGGGATATCGAAATTAACCAAGTTATTCCTGTTCCTTTGAATGAAAATTTTTTCCCATACCGTTAGTTCTATCGGTTTTGCTACAGATTTTACTAATTTAATGTCCTCTTCAAATTCATGTCCTGTGGTCCAAAAATGATGTGCAACAGCCGACTTTTCTGTTTGTTTGTACTTTATATTTCTTAAGTGTTCCTTATGCCTTATATTTAAATTTCTCTTGGTTTTTCCAATATACAGTTTGTTGCAGTCTTTGCATTTTAGTTCATAAATGCCCGAGTTTTTCTTTGGGGGAATCTTATCCATTTGTCCAGATTTTAGTAGTGTTTTTATGTTGGATCTGTTGATGGGGGCCAGTCTTATATCCACTTCTTTGAAAATCTTCTCAAATTTGTAGTGTAGTCTAGGGTGAAAAGTGAACTTCTTGAAAGTGTGATCTTTAATGTTGCTTAAAGTGCTATTTTCTCGTATTAGCTTTTGTTTTTCAAACTTTTTGATTCTCCTGTTAACTAAATCTGTGTTGAAGCCGTTTTTGAGTGCGGTGTCCAAGATATGCTGGTATTCATTGTTGTATTCAGAACTGTTCATAGGTATGTTTACTAATCTAAAAGCGAGGCTATTAAAGATCGCATGTTTGTGTGAACTTGGGTTGTGTCCGTCTTGTTTAATGTAGTTGTCTACATGTGTTGCTTTCCTGAAAATGCCAAACTCAATCCTGTTGTGGTTTCTAATGATTTTGATGTCTAAAAAAGGTAAGAAGTTTTCTGATTCAACCTCTGCAGTGAATTTTATTGAGTTATCCTGTAGGTTCAACAACTTTAATGCATCTCCTGCCAGTTTCCTGTTTACAATGGCGAAAATATCGTCGACATACCTATGCCAAGTTTTGAAAATCTGAGGGAATGCTTTGGTGATCTGGATTTCTAACGAACTCATATATAAGTCCGCCAGGAACGGAGACAAAGGGTTTCCCATTGCTAACCCATCTTTTTGCTCGTAAAATGTGCCTCTAAATGAAAAGAAATTTTGTCCAATACAGATCTTAGTGAGTTCCAAAAGTTCTTGTATTTCTTCTTTTTCTAAGCCAGTGGATCTCAGCCAAGTTTCTAATGTCATCATTAGTTTATTGATGGGTACACTTGGAAATAAAGACACCACATCAAAGGAGACTAGGAGAAGATTATCGTTTAACACAATGTTTTTTATTTTGTCAACTAAATCCTGTGTGTTCTTTATGCATAGGCTCTCAAATTTGGGTAACGTCTGAAATTTCTGTACTAACCATTTGGAAAGTTTATAGGTCGGCGAATTTATGGAATTCACAATCGGTCTCATTTTGTTGCCTGGTTTATGGATCTTAGGTAATCCATAGATTCTAGGGATAGTTGGATTGTCAGCTCTGATTGTCTCCGTTCCTGGCGGACTTATATATGAGTTCGTTAGAAATCCAGATCACCAAAGCATTCCCTCAGATTTTCAAAACTTGGCATAGGTATGTCGACGATATTTTCGCCATTGTAAACAGGAAACTGGCAGGAGATGCATTAAAGTTGTTGAACCTACAGGATAACTCAATAAAATTCACTGCAGAGGTTGAATCAGAAAACTTCTTACCTTTTTTAGACATCAAAATCATTAGAAACCACAACAGGATTGAGTTTGGCATTTTCAGGAAAGCAACACATGTAGACAACTACATTAAACAAGACGGACACAACCCAAGTTCACACAAACATGCGATCTTTAATAGCCTCGCTTTTAGATTAGTAAACATACCTATGAACAGTTCTGAATACAACAATGAATACCAGCATATCTTGGACACCGCACTCAAAAACGGCTTCAACACAGATTTAGTTAACAGGAGAATCAAAAAGTTTGAAAAACAAAAGCTAATACGAGAAAATAGCACTTTAAGCAACATTAAAGATCACACTTTCAAGAAGTTCACTTTTCACCCTAGACTACACTACAAATTTGAGAAGATTTTCAAAGAAGTGGATATAAGACTGGCCCCCATCAACAGATCCAACATAAAAACACTACTAAAATCTGGACAAATGGATAAGATTCCCCCAAAGAAAAACTCGGGCATTTATGAACTAAAATGCAAAGATTGCAACAAACTGTATATTGGAAAAACCAAGAGAAATTTAAATATAAGGCATAAGGAACACTTAAGAAATATAAAGTACAAACAAACAGAAAAGTCGGCTGTTGCACATCATTTTTGGACCACAGGACATGAATTTGAAGAGGACATTAAATTAGTAAAATCTGTAGCAAAACCGATAGAACTAACGGTATGGGAAAAAATTTTCATTCAAAGGAACAGGAATAACTTGGTTAATTTCGATATCCCAAAGGAAAACGACCTCATCACTACACTGATACGCCCAACAGAGACATCTACCGGTCTTCCAGCAAACTCGGCAGTTGACCTCATCTGATGATGCAGCTAAGAAGCTGTGAAATGCATTATGTGTAAGTCATTACTTATATAAGTGAAGTTGAGTGGTAAACAGAATTAAGTGTGTATATTTGATTACTTCACTGTGAATCCCGGTTACAATTTTTATTTATTATATTTTCTACTTTTTAACCACATAAAAAATAAATATTTTCGGTTTTATAAGCACCTAAAAGTCCGAGCCCTAGTAATTATCGTTACAAAATGGCAGCCACGTTTCATGCACTGAAATGCCATTTCCTTTATAACTTCCACAAATATCAGTATTTCTGAGTGATTATTTTTCTGTGTATTTTTTAATATATGAACAACACTATCTACAATCATTCATTTAACTTTAATAGTTAATTTTTTTTAAAATATATATTTTTTGGTGAGAAAGAAATTATAAAAAAATTGATTTTTTAAAAATACTTATACTGTAGAGATTCCAAAGATTGTAGATGATGTTGTTCATATGATATTTGCATATAGATATCACACACAAAAATTGCCATCTGTGGAAATTATCAAGGAAACAGCATTTTAGTGCAGGTGTATGTGGAAATGCAACAGTGCAGTTTCGGTCTTGTGATGTCAGTAGTTGTTGAACAGTGCTAGAAGAAAATGGATGCACTGATATTGTCTCCCCCTAACTGCATTATGCTTTTGCATGGCCTTCTACAGCCCATCCCACATGGAATCAGTTGCTTCTTTTTGGATGGGAGACCTTTACAATATACAGATCTTTGATCTGCCATTTTGTAACAATAATTACCCATAACTGTAGCAGTTTGATTAATTTTGAAAATGGTATGCTATTGTGGAAGTAGTCAATAAAGATATGTCAGATTGCGCATCTGACTAGTAATGGCATCTCTGGATGTGATCAGAACTTATTTCTGGATGAACTTTGTAATAGCTTTAAAAGAGGTGAAACATATGTTAGATAAAATCTAACTTGCAAGTCATGGTGTAATAATGCAACTGTTGTCAGATTGATACTTTGGAGTTGAACATAAGTAGTTTTCATTTTGAATAGTTGAGATGTGATATTCGTATTCATAACGTGTATTGCATTGATTTCACAGATGTCTTCTAGTTATGACTCTCAGTACCTGGTTATACAAGGAAAGAGATCAACGTGGTATCGTCCAACTAAACTAGATGATCTACTAATTCTCAAATCCAAATATCCTCAGGCTCGCTTGGTTGTTGGAAACACTGAAGTAGGTAAGTTGTGTTATACAAACTATTTAGAAACGGATTACATGATGATAAGAACCTATTTTGTTAATGATGGGATTCAAAGATCTTGGTGTATGGAAATGGAGATTACAGTGCTAAAATCTGATTGTCTTTAACTTAGAAAGAGGTGTTTTATTGTTTCTCGGACTTCGAACTGGGTGAGTTGGAAGTTTGGTTCCAAGTTTTCGGCAGCTATCTCCGCTGCCATCTTCTGAGAAGCGAGCTGGATTGGGGAAACTGCTTTATATATAGGAAAAGACTGGATATACTAGAATGGGTTGGGGGGCAATAGGAAAATTAGAAAATGGAGTTATTACATGGAGAGTTCTGTTTTGTCAAGAAGGAAAAATAGAAGTAAGAATCAGCCTTGTCTTCTGAATCAGTTGAGGAATTTGATGTCGTACTGGCATGTTGTCATGGTAGCTCAATGGTAGAGCATCAAGCCGAAGATCCGTGTTCAAATCCCGGTTATGACATAAAATTTTTCAAGCTGATTCTTACTTGTATTAATATCCCAGACATGGATTTAATGTCTATTTCCTTTCCCTCCACTTAATTAATAGGAAAAATAGAGTTTAAAAATGTTGTTAAATGTGAAATCGGTCTTTTTTAGGACCAATTATTTATTTGGTAGTAAGAGTTGCCAATATTTCAAGCCAATTGACAACTCTCACTTCCACTTAATTATTCAATTTTCTAAATTTCCTATTGGCCATTACCTGTTCTAGTGTATCCAGTCTTTTCCTACATAAGAAACAGTTTTTCCCAATCCCGCTCACTTCCTCCAGAAGATGTCAGCGGAGATAGCTGCTGAAAGCTTGGAACCAAACCTCCAACTCACCCGGTTGGAAGCCTGAGAAACAATTATACATTCTCAACACCGGGAAAGCCTCAAGTCACACATTAGAAAGAGGTGACCCATTGCAAGAAATGGGACCTGAAGTCGCTAGAGGATATTTCACAGGAGAGCAAAATAGTTACATAGGGATGTAAAATTGGTATTGACATCTTGCTTGCTTGCATACTGAGCCGTGAATGCGGCTCAAAGCTGTATAAACAGCGCTCCCAGTGTGTTTCTGGAACACTAAAAACTTGAAGTAAAATGTTTGGTCCGTCCGAGTAACTCGGTTACTCGGGGTTAATTCTTGAACGCGGTACGCGCCGCGAGGTACTGGAGTGCAACTGCCGATCTCGGCAGTTGGGAGCCGACGTCGCTGGAGTAATCATGTAGTGAAATTAAGTAGTGTTTTGGTGGGCGTGTCCGCAGACGAGGAAAGAAAACTTCTCTTCTGCTTGGTGAGATTGTTCTATATATATTTGCTATTCTTAGTCTAAATTCTTTTGATAAATTGACATCTTACCGTTTTCGATCTTCCAAATTCCGTAAAGCATGTAGTTTACAGTATTTCTTAATTATGCAGTATTTTCCGGGTTCGTTGTTCTGGCATGTTGAAATTCACGTCCACAAATAGTCATACAGAATTCAGTCATGCATCTCAGATTCCTTTCTAGTCAGTCCGTCCGTATAATCATGTTCTCCAGTTCTTCGCTAGTTCAAGCTTTTCTAAATTATTTTCAGAATTAATGTTTAAAGTATTTCGAGTCAAAGCCAGCACCTTACAGATAATTCAAGTTTCAGATAGGTTTCAGGTCAGCGTATAAGATGTTTGAAGGGATTCAGGCTATAGGAAATTGCGAAGCAATTGTGCAGGTTATGTAGAATACAGAGTGATTTAAATTTCAATTAACATATTGTAATAGGACTTGCATTTTTCTAAGATTCTGTTTTCTCCGAGAGAATGAAGTAACATGAAAAGCAAAATATAAGATTTGAATTTTTCTCGGCGAATAATACATAAGAGTTCTTCACAGGCTAACAGCCGAGTCAAGGGTTTGATAAACTCCGAGCTTTCGGACTCCATATCTCTGAGTCCTTCTTCAGGGAAAGTGGCAGACAGATGCAAGGAACATCATAGGTGTACCAGACTATTCTATCCGGACAAGTCTGCTGTAGCACAACATAGCATCGAGCATAATCACAGAATGCTCTACGACCAGACCAAGATCCTGGACAGGACGAATGGGTATATGGACCGGCTGGTTAAAGAGGCCATTGAAATCAGTCTCAGTAACAACATCATAAACAGATGGAGGCGAGGCTTGGAAACCGGCCCTCAACATTTTAAAGAAGAGACCCAGATAACCTGTGTTCCCCGTGACGTCCGTCTTTTTCGACTAGGCGAATTTTTCAAGAGAGTTTTACTGACGCTGCCATTGGCTGGATCCCACTAACTGCTCCGGCTTATATATACAGGCCCCTTCCGCCTTCTCATCACTTTCCCTGAAGAAGGACTCAGAGATATGGAGTCCGAAAGCTCGGAGTTTATCAAACCCTTGACTCGGCTGTTAGCCTGTGAAGAACTCTTATGTATGAAAAGCAAAGTTTGTTCTAAATAAATTTAGCATCTGCCATATTTAAAATAGACAGTTATATAGAAAGTTATATCTAGATCCGAATTGGTACTAGACTGTTATGGAACTGTGACCTTTTGCATCTAAGGTTATATTATAAGAAGATTAACGAACTTCAGAATCAAAATAGTGATTCAAGATTATATTGTAAGAAAACTATAGAATTTCTGGATAAATATAGTATTCAAGCTTGCTTCATGAATATAGAGTGATTCTTATTTCAAATATATAAAACTTCGACAATTACTTTCCATTTAAGGATTTTCCTAGGCCTATACCCAAATAAATACTCTAGAATTTCTTGGCCCTGAATATTAATATTAATTGAATCACTGTTCACATATATGGATTTTAAAAATATTTATTACTATTTATTACACTGTACATAAATTTTACTCAATTTCTAGAGTTATACAACTTGGATCTTTGTTGGCTGTGAATTAAACTGAATAAACTTGTTATTAAACTTTTGAAATAAGAACTTTTCCTGATAATATTAGTTATCCAATCACTTTCCTAGATGATTCAAAGTCAGTTTTCAGATCTTGCATATTGGGATAATGGGACCCAGAGTCAAGAGTTCAGCCAGGTGTTAACTGATTTAGTCAAAAATGGTCGGAACCAATCTACATTCCTAAACCGTACGCTAGCTTCCCGTACGTAAAACTCGTGCTAACCCGTAGGGGGCACAATACTCTACTGAAATAACCATATTATTAATTGCTCGATAGCATCAAAAGTGTTTTTTTGACTACATGTTTACAGTAATCCCATTATTAATGGTGTAATATCTTGTAGAGTTCTGAGTTTGTCTGCTCAGTACATAAGCGTGATGGGAGCAATGGAAAGAGGAGCGTTGGGGAAAATGTTGTTGTTCATGCCCTGCCTCAAGCACAGCGGTGAATCAGGTTCAGTCCTGTTGGGTAGTGTTCATTTGTCATGGAGGACAGTACATCACATATCATATGATCATATAAATAATATACTTCTGTAAAACAATATGATTACAACACTTCAAATCAAAGTTACTCCCATGCAGTTACAGGAACCATTACTGAGTTTACACACTGGTCTGCTGCTCAGCTTTCTTTGTTGTAGACGCTAACAGGACTGGAGTAGGTAAAAGGTTTGTTCGCAAAGCAGTCAGAAACCAGGAACATATCGTTCGCGCATGCGCTCTTTCTCCACACGCGTTCGCAAAGCGAGAATCCGTGATTCTGATTTCAATCTTCTGTTCGCAAAGCTCTCACGGACAATTTCTGTACTATAAGAAAAGTTTGCAGGCTCTAGCATGAATTGTTATCAGAGACATGCGCAGTAACCTATTTTCACGCGCCTGACTCCTCCCTCCTATAACATTGCGCCAGATTTATAAACATAGGCTACTTATATGTATGAATAATGGAAGATAATTAAAAGTTTCCCAAAATATAGATTATATTGTCGATGTATATTGCATTTATAACATGTCAAAGGGAAATATATATTTTATTTGCATATCATATCGATTAAACGCAGAAACTATCGATTCCAAATTCTTGTAACCGTTCGCAAAGTGCAAATCACGGGTAAGTTACAGACTGGACATGCGCAGTACAACAAATTCTCAAGCGGTCACGGATTTGCTTTGCGAACAAACCTAAAGTCGGCTCCTAGCACTGCATACTGATGATGACTGGTCTAGAATATTATAAATTTTATTTATGCTCTTTTTCTCATAAAAACAAGAAAACAGAATCCAACTTCAGGTCCCTTTTCTTGCTACAGGCCACCATTAGTTTGCCGTTCAACCTCAAGTTTGGTTAGTACAGAGGCATGAATTATAATTATGAATTATGGGATCAAATCACTTTCTCTTTGTGGATAGGACTTTTTGTTGGAGATTTCATTTACCGAAGACTAATTTAGTTACACTAGTGAAGGCTACCTCAGTAGTCATCTTGAAAACTTTGACATGAAATATGGTCCAGAGACTCTTAACTTAGGTGTGGAGATCTACAAGAGCAAGATCACAATTCTGACTGAGTGATGACATTATGCACAAAGCATGGAATTGAAATTCGAGTGTATAGTAGAGTTTTTCATTGCATACTCAGGCAGCTTCAAAGTATTAAACCATCAAGTTGGTGTTTCTTCATGTTAATTGATCTAACCAAGCCAGTCTTGGTTTCCACCTTCCAAAACAAAAGCAACGTTGCAATATCCTCTAATTGTTATCACTGACCTCAGTTCTTCCCTCGCTTTAATCAATTCACATGTGTTATTGTTTACTGTACCACCTGTCCCTCTGCCCTCTCGGAAAATAAGCGTAAAAAAATTAGTATAGGTAATGAAACCTCCATTTGGAGGCCCTATGCCCCACCATACAGGAATATGTAAATCAGTCATTGTTTACTGTAACTGGATCTTGCAAACCTGCTTATGACTCCATGCGGAGTAGACAGGTAGCTGTCACAAAATATTGTTAGATTTTGATTGGCTGAAGTAACTATCTGATAGGTGCGGTGGCAATAAGAGCCTTTTCACACTTGGTCACTTGTGATGGTCACCGGCGAAGAAGCATTGGTTTAATTGGGAGCATTCATACTGGGTCACTTGTGACGGTCACCACACGGTCACTTTTATTATGATTACCAACAATGCAAGTTGTATATACGTAATTCAGTTATACAATCGAGCTCAGCAAAACTAGTTATCCAGCCATGAGTTGAGATTTGATTAATACTGAAGATTTTATAAGTGAAGTGGAATGTGGACCTGTCATTTGGGATGTCAAAAGCGATTACAAATTGTTTTATCTTGTAGCTGCTATTGGCAATACTAGCGGTGACGTCACAAGTGAGCCAATGTGAAAAGACCCTAAAAGCGTGGATTGAGCTGGCGGCGAATTTCTCCTCCTAACAAAATATGCTACCTGGGTATGCAATGAGTAATTGCACTGTACAATATAATGTTGGACTTACAAGAAAATATATAAATGAAAATAGTGTAAGCCTAACATTGAAGTGATGAGATAAGTTTGACTAATGCATAAAATTTCTTTCAGGTGTTGAAGTTAAATTCAAGAACATGGTGTATCCAGTTTTAATTCAACCAAATCAAATATCAGAACTGACGTCCATTTCATCAAACAGTTCTGGATTAAGAGTCGGAGCTGCTGTTACATTAAATGATATGGAACAAGCTCTAACAAACGAAATTAACACTCAGTCAGGTAACATTTACTTTACTTAGATTTAAGTTTCCTCCACTCTTTGAGACTATATCATAAACATAATGATCATAAATGCAACATGCAACTCGGGTGTTGATATGATGCGCAGTGGTTTATGTTGGTAAACACTACTCACCCCTGCTTCTCCTAGCGTAGGGGTAAGAGCAGCATACTTTGCTTTTTTCAGAGCATTGTCACATATATTACGGGGAATCAGTAATCATGATAATGACATACTGTTAAAACCGTCAAAGTCAAGCATACCCATACACAAAGATAAGGACCAGTTACTATCATTACACTGACATACTGTTAATTTAAAAAAAAGTAATCAGGATAATTTTAGATGCAGACAAATTAGAACACTGCAGACCACTTTTTATGAAACTACAATGTTTGACAGTTATAAACCTCTATATTTTTTATGATAAGAATAATCTATCAAACTACTATATTGGTCATGCAGCTCTTGAAACCAAGCTAAGAGTAAATATGATACAGATTTTAAAAAGTATTTTACGGACTATAAGACGCTCCGGACCATAAGACGCACCTTGATTTAAAGATGGAAATTTAAAGGAACATAATTTTAATAGGATTCTGAATGAAAAATTTTAAAAGGAATAATATACTTCATTGCATAAACATATTATAACCTTGTACAATGGAATCGGTGTAAATGGAATCCCTTCTAACTTAAAACCTGCGTTGTACAAAAATCTCTTCTGTACAGATGGCATTGCGTCAATTTTAGCAACTGACCTGATTTCTCATGAAAAACTGAAAATACTTTTACACCCTCTAACCCTCAATCCAGCATATGGTAAGTGTAACAGGACAAGGCTGTTTATAGGCCTTTGCCTTAATTTAAACCAAGCGGTGGAGACAACTCCTTTTGTATAAAATAACTCAACATTCCTTTCTTTCGCATTGTATACCTGGCTTCCAGCTACCCCCATTTTACAATTGTGACAAGTGCACTGATGTACAGTCTGTGTGAAAATTTGTAATTATCTTATAGTTTATAACACCTTGTTTATTACTATGGTATTCCGCCAATATTTACCATAATTTTAATTTTTTAGCATACTTCGGACCATTAGACACCCAACTTTGAAGGCTCTGTTTTCAAGGTAAAAAAGTGCGTCTTATGGTTCGTAAAATACGGTAGTTAATATAATTTAATGAAAACATATTACGAGGAAGTGAAAACTTATTTCTGATTTAGCGCAGGTGTATTTAGTTTTTCCAGAGGAAATTAAGATCTTGAGACTAAAAGATTCACTCATTTCAAATGTTCAAAAAAAATTACTGAAAGCCTTCCTGACGTTCAGGTGGAAACTGTGACATAGTGGAGCATCAATGTATGCAATATTTTATTCATTTTAATGATAGTACTAATGTGAGTGTATTTTTAACAATAACTTATGTTCGTTGTTTCAGAAAGTAAAACCAGAATATTTTCGGCCATTGTCAGCATGCTGCACTGGTTTGCTGGGAAGCAGATAAGGAATGTTGGGGTAAGGATTCTATACCTAAGTATAATACTTCCTTTTCATACAACTATCAACTGAAAAACTGTACTCTTAAGGTTAACTGCAAAATCCTCCTTTGAGGTCCTGATGTGCACCTGGTGGACTTTTTATGAACTTCTTGATCAGATTGTCTTCTTCAGGTATTTCTGATTATATAACTTAACAAGGATGTTCATATTATAAAAATCTAATTTGAATACTGTGCCTTCATTCATTGTTCCTTTCTGACCACTTAGAAAGTTGCCTCTTCTGTTCTTTTTTAATGTCGAAATATATTTTATTATCTTTACGTATTTGCTGCTGTATATTTCTAAATATTGTGTTAATGTTTTCTTCCAGGCAGTTGGAGGAAACATCATGACATCAAGTCCAATTTCTGATCTCAATCCTATTTTTCTTGCCTCAGGATGTGTATTAGAATTACATAGCAAAGGTAAGTACTATTGTAATTATTGATGTTTACATCCTTGTAAGCCAAACTCTTAACTCTTTATGCGATACACATTTATAAAAGTAAAGCTCACTACCATTCAAACAGCCATCCCATAGCTTCAAATGAAACTGTATATTTACTAGTATATCACACGAAAAGCCTCTGCCTCTGATCATGTTGCAGTGTTGCACAACAACCTCTTTCTTTTGCAAAGAATGTTTAGATTCTAATTAATTCATGCTATTAAACATGTAAGTGTGTGTTGGTCATCACAGTCCAATTGCAACGGCTTCCTGCTTCATTCTTCAGGTGCGCAGCTTATGCAAGATACCTGACTTAGTAGTACAAGGGTGGATCAAAAAGTAACGCACAATATATATAGATTTATATATATTTTTTTTTTACAAAAAGTTTAATAGATACAATTACAAACAAATGAAGGGACATCTTGTGTCTACTTTTCTATACAGTTGCCAAGTTTCTCAACACATTTCTCTCTTCATGAAACTAGTTTCAAAATGTCCTGTTCGTAGAAGTCCATTCGGTTGGAGTCTAGCCATCTGTGGACTGCTGTTTTCACTTCTGCATATGACGCAAAGTGTTTACTGGCCAGAAATTTCTTTATGGGACTAAACAAATGAAAGGTTATCATGGCCATCTTCAAAGAATGCACACCACCTGGAGACATTGCTACGGACCATACAGTCATCCCCATACATGCTATGCATGTCCCTGTGAATTTCACTCGGGTTATGCCCTTTTGCCCATAAAAATCGCACTACACTTCACTGCTCTTTACAGTAACATGCACGCCATCTTTGTTGCATAGTTCATGCTTCTCTCATTAGAGCTACACATGAGAACAAAATAGCAGATGTTTCAAACTCCACCTTGGTGAAAGATCAACATCCCAGCCACAATACCAATGCAGAAAAAAATTATTGTTCGTTACTTTTCGATCCACCCTCATAACAATTTGGTTGTTGCATGAATTTTGAATGTGATTCTTCTCTTTGCCACTAGAGCAACCTGAAGCATGTAGGATTCTCTACCTCGGCTGCTATCTGCAAGCGGGATTCCCCTTCCTGCAGAGTCCCTCCTTCCCCTTAATCTTGCTTTCAACTTATAATTGAACCACCCAAAATTACTGGAATTAATAAGCCAATTATTCTCTTCATTATATAAAAATGTTCTTCACCCATGAATGAAAAAGATGTTAAACTAACATCACTACATAAAGTGTAATAAAATAAACAAAGTCTATAACATACAGTTAAACCAGTAGGGGGGGGGGGGGAACAAAAAATATTTATATATTCGAAAGAAACCATCTCCATAATTATGTCCTTTGAATAAAGTCCAGCTAAAAAAAGTATTCCACATAAAGCAAAATTAGATACTATTAAAAAGAAGATATTAATGATATCTGAAAACTTAAACCTCCCATAAAATGAATATCCTGAGAATCCTTTACTGATCTCATTTTTCATTTCAGAAAATGGTGTGAGATTTGTGACAATGGATCACACATTTTTCACTGGATATAGAAAAACCGTTGTTAAACCAAATGAAGTATTGGTTGCTATCACAATACCTTACACCAGAGAGGTAAGATTCATATTATATTATTATTAGAGGGCGGATTTCTATGACATGTCATATTTTTCCCCTTTGCATTATTTCAGGTTTCTGACTAATTTAAACCCGATTCCAAGCATCCTGGTGAAAATGGAACGGGTTTTATTGTGCATATAACTGCATATTTAGGACATTTTCAACTATTGTAGCATATTTAGTATGAACATATTTAGGTCATATTTTTGGCATATTTGTGTGCATATTAAAGAAATTTTGAAGTTTCATATCATATTTTGTAAATTTTGCATTATGCTGATACTTTTTGAGAATTTACAGATATTTTAAATAATTAACATTATATTTTAATAAAATGAATTGTAATGAAACTTAAAAAAAATATATACGTAATGTGTACGTGGTAAAGTCATATTTTAAATTTTAATTGGTCATATTTTAATTTTTTTTAGGTCATAAATGCATGCATATATCCTCGTTTTAGGTCATAGAAATCCGCCCCCTAATTATTATTCTGGTCTAGTGGTCAGAGCTTCTGACTACCAATCATGAGATTCTGGGTTCAGTTTCTGGTCTGGCTAAGGGGAATCATAGTCCCACCTAGAGAAATGGGGCTACACTTCTGCAGAGCCAGAGGGGGTACAAAAATTATGTTTATTAATTTTCTGTCTTATTTTCAGTACCAGTATTTTTATGCTTACAAACAAGCGAAAAGGAGAGACGATGACATTGCTATTGTTAATTTGGCTGCTAATGTTGAGTTTCATCCAAAAACAAATATTGTCAAGGACATAAATCTTGCATTTGGTGGAATGGCCCCTACAACCGTCCTAGCTATGAAGACAAAGGAAAAAAATACTGGCAAGTAAGTGTATCTTGCTGCTGTTTTAAGCTATTCAAACACAGGAAACGGAATTTTTTTTTATGTTGATATCCACTGACTTACCCGTAGTGACATTATAAATGATGAAGCACTGTTGAAATCTTTTCTGATTGTTTAGTGTAAATATACACTTTAGTATTTTATTTTAATAATATGAGTTGATTAACACACTTTGACTTCACTTACCAATCATTTGGTAGGACGCGTTTCACAGGCCATTCACCTGTATCTTCAACTACATGTCAACTGCGGGATATTTGGTGCCTGGAGGTTCTCTTTGTTCCCCTAGTGTCTGTTTAATGTACTTAGCTATTAGGTTGTCTTCTCTCGGAATATTAAAATTCATGAGTCTGTTTTCGAATTTTTTCATGTAAATCCTTTCCAAAATCCAGAGTTCTTTAGGTGTTCTTACAGACTTTAATAATTGTGCATCTCTATTAATTTCATGCTTCTCCTCCCAGTGATGTGCAGCTACCACCAGTTTTTTTATTTGTTGTAGTCT
The DNA here is from genome assembly GCA_964059195.1 of Ectobius pallidus. Classification (NCBI taxonomy): domain Eukaryota; kingdom Metazoa; phylum Arthropoda; class Insecta; order Blattodea; family Ectobiidae; genus Ectobius; species Ectobius pallidus. The sequence continues at coordinate 4,953,284 of CAXKWD010000001.1, forward strand.
AATGTTCCTAAAATGTTCATTCACCCTGATATCTATGTTCCTTCTGGTCTGCCCTAGGTATACCTAGGTATACCTTAATCAACTCGTATTAATAAAGTAAAATATTGATTCACTTCACTGTGTTAAGTTCCAAACCATTTATAATATTTATAATACACCTTAGTATTCACTACCTAGGGGGTATGCTGTGGTGTAGTAGTTACAGCACTGCACTACGAACCGGAAGGTCACGGGTTCAATTCCCGATGAGGTCGTTGAGATTTTTCAATTGGCCTAATCCTTCTGGTCGCACTATGGCCCTGGAGTTGACTCAGCCTCTAACAGAAATGAGTACCAGGAACAATCCTGGGGGTAAACTAACGGCCGGTGTGTAGAACTGACAACATTGCCACCTTCATGCGCCGTTTGTCACAATCTGGGAGCCTTAACCTCCTGGGAACCCTATGGGATCACTTTACCTTTACCTTTATTCACTACCTACATGCTATAACTAAATATCTTTTCTTAGCTCTATTAGTAGTTTTGCTCAACATAGAGTAAAAAATTAGAAATCACAGATGCTTAACCCTTTCAGGACCAAGCAGTAGAGTGACAACTTTTTTTAAAGTGCCAGTGTAGAGTGCCCTCCAGCACTCCCGGGTTAATCTACGGCGCGTTGGGTTTCCCTCAGCCTCCCTACGCATGACGTCGTGACGTTATACTCTGCCGACCGTCGTCCTCATGATGAATCCTGTGTGCCCCTTTTGTTTGAACTCTTAGCACCCCCATGGCTATTAGGGTGCTAATACTAATAAATAAATACATCACTCTTTACCTATTCTACACCCATTTATTACTACTCCCGCTAGATAGTTGAACATATACATATATCTACATTTCTTATTTACATGGTAAAATATACACTTTCAGCTACATTGCTGCTAACATACACTGCCCATCTACATGGCTGTCACTACCACTTCCCACATAACTCTGACTACTTCATTCTTCTTGCTATTCTCCACATCCGTGGAGTCCGACTCAGCATATTCCTGGCTTACAGGAAGTACACCAGACTTCAAGTGAACTTTGGAACAAGGGCTACCAACTAAAGCCTTACACCAGACTCGAATTGTGCAAAATACACCTCTCCAGTGCCTTGACCGTGCACTTGACTGTACATACTGGTAAGATGTCTGGACTTCAGTGTGAAGATCTTTGGATTCTTGAATGCAGTGACGAGATCTCAGGCATGAAGCAACATTATCACATGCATGATTTTACTATCAGTTTAGTATGATTCCACCATTGTGGCGGAGTGGGTAGATTCGCTCCTCATGCAGCGGGCCCAGGTTTGATTCTAGTCAGGACAAGTTACCTGGGTGGGACTTTTTCTGGGGTTTTACCTCTTCTTGAGATGAATGTCAGGTAAATTTATGCTCTTGTGGTACCCAGAAATTATCTGCCTGTCATTATCATCTTCATCCAATCGAGTAGAAGTGGGTGTGTATTGTCTTATTTGTCTTTTGTTGTCTTGGAGGTGGCCCCGGTATTGGGCTGATCAGTCATTCAAGAGGCCTTCCATGTCCTTGTCTGGTCAAAAAAGTATGTATGCGGTCCATAGAAACTCCGTGGGTTGTGATCCTGTAAGGTTTGGGTGCTGTGTGCAGCTTAAATGTATCTACGAGGGCTATATATATATCTTTTTTTTTCAAGGTCTGATGGGGCATAAAATGAAAACCACAGCAAAAATCAAAACTTTGGAACATTTAGGTACACCTTCTAGCTACTTCTCTATGTAGTCGTGCTCTGATTGAGACATTTGTCGAAGCGTGGTGCAACTTTCCAATACCCTCTTGATAGAAGCTTGCCGCCAGCATATTGAGAAGGGTCTTCACAGCATTTTGAAGTGTTTTGAAATTCTTCGTTGGTGTGGAAGCCAGATCTTGGGTTTGTTCGGGAAATTTGTGTTCATCCATTGTTTGGATTGTTCTTTTGATTCTGGAATGTCGTAACGAATCCACGTTTCATCCCCTGTCACGATGGATTTCAAAAACTTATTCCTGTTTCGAGTGACTTTCATCTTTTTTGGCAGCTGAAGAAAGATCTGGGAGGACAGAGCTTCCACACCAATGAAGAATTTCAAAACACTTCAAAATATCGTGAAGACCCTTCTCAATACGCTGGCGGCAAGCTTCTTTGAAGAAGGTATTGGAAAGTTGCACCACGCTTCGACAAATGTCTCAATCAGAGCTAGAGAAGTAGCTAGACGGTGTACCTAAATGTTCCAAATAAAACAGTTTTTATTTTCGTTTTATGGCTCATTGGACCTTGAAAGAAAAAAAGCCCTCAAATAAGGGGGGGGGGGGGTAAACACAGGGAAAGAAAGAGAAGTAAAGATGATTCTATTGGCCTATTTTAAAATTTTAAGCTATTCTGTTGACCAAGAGAAGTTCAGCAAAAATTATCTGGAGAGTATCAAGGTACTGAAAAGGGACTCAAGTGCACCATAAAGGGAGCTTGAAGTAAGTTTGAATGGAGCTTAAAACCAGGGCCTAAAGCATGGTTTTAAAAAAGGCTTGCAAATACAAATTCACTTCAGCTGAAGTTTTCCCTTGTTTTTGTTTTCTAGAGAATGGAATGAGAAGACTCTTGAAGATATTTATTCGTCTTTGATTGAAGATTTGCCCTTACATGCAAGTGCACCAGGGGGAATGATACAGTATCGCAGGTCTCTCACTTTAAGGTAAGTAGAAAAAGATAACTAAAATGGGGTTAGCTAAGATTAGTTGTCTCCAACACATAGTGAAAGGTTTGAAGTCTGATGCCCTCTGTGGCAAGTAGATTAACTAAATTAAACTTAATTTGATATTTAATAAGTCTTCTTTTGAATAAAGAGAAAATTAATATTTATGACTCACTTTTACTGGTAAGATTTTTATTAACTTTTTCATTACATCATAGTATTTGTATATATTTTCATTTTACTGTAATGTCAATAAATTTGTATATCTCCTTTAAACCAGTAACAAAATTGTTTAGCAGCTTTGTCCTGACTGAGAGAATCAATATAGAGCCTAAAGTATAAGTAAGAAAGTGCTCACTAAGAAAGGATTTTGCAAAATTTTGATTTGAAATGCCAAAATGCAATTGTTTTAGAGGAGACGAAATACCTTCCATAAGAAACACACAAGCAATTCAACTGTTGTGGAAAACATTAGCAAGACAGTATTCAATTGTGAAATTAATTTAAGATGGCCAAGATTTGAGATTGCTGCACTGACAGTGAAACGGGGGTAAAGCGAAGCTGCAGCAAAATGTAAAAAAGAACGCTTTTGATGAAGCAATGGTAAAGCGCTTTAGCTTCGCTTTAAAAAAAGAATGCACTGAATGTGTGACTTGAGGATTTAAGATGTGATTCCTGGAAAACTGCAGCTATAGAGTCGTATTGCTAATACGAGGTTTATCCAGAAAGTAAGGAACGTTTCCACCTGATGCCGCCAGGCGCACACCAATAGCGTATACAATGGTGTGCTCGTACTCGGCACCTCAGTCAGCATCCAGCTGTGCCAACGGGAACATCTCTGCGCTGCCCCCTTTTTTATTATTCAAATTTGAAATGTGTGCTGCAATCCAAAATCCCGCCAGTTGTGAGGTGCGGTATGTGATTCGTTTTTTGTTGGCAAAAAACTTAAAACCAATAGAAATTCGTCGGAAACTGTGTGAAGTGTACGGGAACAATGTAATGAGTGTGTCAGGAAGTGGTGTATTCAGTTTAAAAATGGGCGAACAAACGTTTGTGATGAAGAGAAGAGTGAACGTCCGAGCATTGTGACTGACGATCTGGTCGCCCAAGTTGACGAAAAGATTCGTGAAAACCGCTGTTTTACAATAACTGAGCTTTCTCTGTGTTTCCCACAAGTTTCACAGACTTTATTTTTTGAAATTGTTTCACAGAAGCTTCACGATGATGAGGAGCTCCAGGTACGCGTCACTGAGTGGCTGAAATCACAGGCGGCAGAATTCTATGACACAGGAATTTCAAAGCTTGTCCACCGCTTGATAAGTGCCTGAATTTGTATGGTGATTATGTTGAAAAGTAGTATTTTAGTCCCTCTTTCACATGTATATAATAAAATGTTTTTCTTGTACTTGGTTTTTTTTAAATTCCAAAACGTTCCTTACTTTCTGGATAACCCTCGTAGAAGGAAAAATATGTGAATTTTACAAAATATGAAGATTCTCACAAAATATGATTTTTTTAAATATTATGAAATATTACTCTTTTTTTCATTTTTTTAAAGCATTGCCGTCTGAACTTTGTGATTCGAAAAATCCTACTTTCCAGAGTGCTAGCAGCCATTTTCTAGAATTTTAAATTTCACATTTTCCTGTCTCTACTTATAACCAGTGTTTCATGCTTTGAAAGAGTCTAATGTGAATTTAAAAAGGACAACCTCATATTACAACAGGGTGTCCACTGGTCGGGAAAATCCGGGAAAAGGCCGGGAATTTCGTATGGTCGGGAAAATCCGGGAAAAGTCAATGAATTTGTTAATACATCCGGGAAAATTCGAAAAATTTGTGGCCCACATAAAACAGGTGAAAATGAATACAATATTTTAGGTAGATTTCAAAGAAAAATCTACCTATTGGGATTGGTACCATGTCATGACTTTCGAAAAATTCTTTCATATCTTTACGTTTCATGCCTCCCTAAGTACGAAAGCACCGCCTGTTCAATTTCTTTTTTTTTGGTATATTTATACATATACCGGTATTTACATATAAATCTTTACACGCTAGCAGCCGTAATTTTGAAGATATTTGAACCAAATTTTATTATGTTATTTCTAGGCCCAATAGTTTGAACAAGTTCGTTAATGAGCAAAATTGTCTCAAAGAGGGGGGTCGGGGGAGGGGGTTGAAATTTTGAAAAATTTATATCTCGGCCCCTACAAAATATATAGGGAAACTTTGTTTGAATAAATTAGAGTACTCCCTATGGAGTTCACAGTAACACCAACGATTCGGGGGTTTTGAGGGTTCAATTTGGTGTGGGGGGAAAGAAATTAGAAATTTTTGAAACCACGTCTTGTGGAGTATCGTTGAAAAGCTCTTGATGAGAACTCTACAAATCAATAACTAGTTTCTCGATAGCTCTCATATAAGGCTTGATTTGAATGTATGAAAAACAATAACACTTAAAAATATACCTCAGCCTGAAGGCCTGCCGAAAGGAATGTGTGAGAACCAAGGATAAAATTACCAATATAATAGAGGTTGAAATGTTAAAAAAAAGTAGTTACACACCTTTAGAACAATAATGCATGGCAAATTAAAAAAAATATGTATATAATATCAATTTAAAGGGGTACGCCGTAGCGTAGTGGTTGAGGCACTGCGCTACAAACCGGAAGGTCGTGGGTTCGATTCCCGATGAGATCGTTGAGATTTTTCAATTGGTCTTGGCCCTGGGGTTGACCCAGCCTCTAACAGAAATGAGTACCAGAGCAATCCTGGAGGTAAAGGCGGCCGGTGCGTAAGGCTGACAACCTTACCACTTTAACGTGCCGAATGTCCAAAATCTAGGAGCCTCAACCTCTTGGAACCCTCTGGGCCTCCATGGCCTGTATGGGGATCACTTTAACTTTTAATATCAATTTAAAACGTAATAAACAACTCTCTATTTTATAAAAAAGATTTCAGATTTATTTATATTTCATATGGTGCATTGGACACTTTGATATTGCTGTGATAAAATAATTCTCAGTAATATGAAAAAAAAGAGTGTTGTCCTCAAAGAACTGGGACTACTGTTCAGTTATGTTGATACCTTGAGTTTGATAGAGTTATCACAGTCGGGGGTCTCTTTAAGAATTATTATAATATCAGTAATTTTGTCTTGTTTAGCGTCTTTGCTAATTTTATTCATTGTTAATCTTGCACACTGCCTCCCAGAATATTATATCCTTTTCTTGTTGTCAAAACAAATGATTGTAGGCTCTTCCTCTTTACCGAATTCAGTTCAACATTTATTTTCAATTACTATTTTTTATTATTTTAATTAAGCAATAATTATGAACATATTTTATTTATCCTCTCATCATATGACTGTCAGATTGCTTCTCAATTGATGTCTTTTCTTTTAAGAATATCATTGGTGAGTCGTTCATCTTTTCTTCACCAATGGGAGTGCATTTTTAATCATTGTTGAATAGCGCTAAATAAGCAACTATTAACGTTTTGTTCAGTTCACAATAGCTGACTATTTAATGCTACTATCGAGGATAGTAAAGAAGACGAGTGCTGCGCAGCGGCAATAAATTTAACCAAAAGCACCTCGAAAACTACCTCAGCCTGTAGGCCTGCCTAAAGGGATTTTTTTATCTTCTGCCAGCTTCCAAACAATCTCAGCTGCTCTTGAAGATAAACTTCTCCTGCCAAAAATTGCTTTCTTTTTATCTTTAGCAGCAGATTTACAACCATTTCTAAAAGAGTGACCTACATGGTGACCTTCTGAAAATTGTAAAGAAATGTATGGAAAGAGTTGTGAAAGACGACATTCTAAAAAATACTTGTCTTCAAGACATCAACCTCAACAAAATTGAAAATTTTAGAGCCCAAGATGTTGACCTTGGTTATGGCACAAGGTCTGCATTAAGAAAGTGTCATGGACTTAAGGATTTAGACGTGTTAATGTTTCAAAGGGAGTGCAGAGACTGTCTGATATGTGTTGTTGACAAGCCGATGAAGAAGTCACCTTTGAAATACCCCGTAACTCAGGATTTGTCTTTATGAGTCCAGACAAAATCGTCTTCACTCCAGAAGAGGCTGTTTCACAGATGGTATCGACAGTGGATATTTTCATTCAGTCGAGCTTGATTACTCCCTCTATTGATCAGAATGCAAATCATGAGTATAGGGATCATATTTCGAAGGAAAGTGCAGCAATTGATTTCAAATCTTACTCTAAAAACACAAGGTTGGACAAATGTTGGATGAAAACGCTTGGAAAGTAGTTTGTTTATTACTTCCAATTTCACATGGAAATGCTTCAGTGGAACGTGGCTTCTTTGTGAACAGTGACATTTTGGTGGAAAATCTGAAAGAAGAATCCATAGTTGCTCAGCGCCTAGTATGTGATGCAGTTGCTCAAGAAGGAGGTTTAGAGCATCTTTCCATCAATAAAAGCATTATTCTCTCTATGAGAGATGCCTATGCAAGATACGGGAAAATAACACTTTGCGACCCAACCGAGCCCCCCACCACTACGAGAAACCTAGCGGCGGCATTAGAACTACTAGGAAAGTAGCGACGGTGGCGACATCTAGTAAGGAAATGGTGAAAGGGAAAAATAATTTATTTTTCCTTTATTCTCTTCTTCTCTTCCTTTCCCGTCTCTTTCCTCTCTTCCTCTTCACCCTACCTACCTATTCGAGACCTATTCCTAACAGTAAATTTTGGATCGAACGGGGATCGAACGCATGACCCTTAGCATCGTAGCCAAGAGACTTATCCGTTACGCTACGAAGGACAGTTGAGCAGTGAAGGAAGTTCCGGTATATTTTAGTTATCTAATTTAGTTGGCGCTAGCGAGTGTTAACGCAAGAATCGGGTTTTCTAATTTTGAGATGGTTTGTTTGTTATGAAAAGAGTAGTGTTGGTGCAAGGGAATTTTTCTGCATCAATTAACACGGCGTTTTTTAAAATTGGGAAATATTATGTAAATTTCTATTTTTTATATATTGCGAATTTTTTTTTCTTTCAAATCGGTGTTTAAAGATCGTGAAATATGATGTTTGGTACAAGGGTATTGTTTTAATATAATTCGTGAAATTTTATTTTGTTTTTATAATCGTTTTTAAACATTGTGAAATATTATGTATGGTGCAAGGCAATCATTAGAGTAAGCTGCGGCTTAACACAGGAAGCTGCATTACCGGCGCTTAGTAGCGGCCGGCAAGAGCAATAGCGGGGTAGACGCGCGCGGGACGATGCGCGGTAGGCGGAGGGGAAGCCTGCCTGGCGGAGAAGGCGACCGGGCCGATGGAAAGGGGAGCCGCTCGGGTCTCAAAGTGTTAACTTGCCCAAGATACAAAGAAGCACTTCAAAGTAATAAGTTGAAATGTACAGTAGAAGACAAAGCGAAAGCAGAAAAAAGGAAAGCAAATTTTCTGGCCAGAGAACAATAAGAGAAGAAAAGAAAACTACTCTTAGAGTCCGAAAAAGCTGTAGCTGCTCTAGATGAACAAATTAAGTTGCTGAAGAAAAAATAAGTGGGATCATAAAGAAGGTATATTTAATTTATTTTACTGTTCCTTACTTTTGTGTCTGTTATAGCCTAAGGAAATAGCTCACCTTGGGAGAGTAAAACAGAGCCAGCCCTACCATGGTAGGAGGCCCTTGCCCTATAAGGGATTGTGACGGGCTTATTTATTTATTTATTTATTATTTATATATAGCCTAAGTAATTATCGTTTGCATTTACTTTTGTTACTAAAAGTTTTTCTTATTTAAAGTATGTATAATCCTATAATTTTTCTTACACAGTGCTTCATAATCATATTTTGGTTGCGAATTTCTGAAATGATCAATGAAAATCAGGGAATAAGTCGGGAATTTCTTCAGCATTACTTGGTGGATACCCTGATTACACTAAATACAATTTCAGGTTTCTGAGCTTGTAACTTTTAAATTTGTGATGTTTGGAAATAAAAACATGAAAGAAAATTCAGTTAATTTTACTCAATTTGATTTTATCCAGATAAATTGCCTGGAATTCTTTAAGTGATAAAACTGGTAGCTCTGCATTTGCACTCATTAGGCTTAAGTAGGCCTATTACAGGTTCTGAGCTTGTAACTTTTTATTTGTGATGTTTGTAAATAAAAACATGAAAGAAACTTCAATTATTTTTACTCAATTTGATTTTATCTGGATAAAATGCCTGGCTTTTTTCAAGAGGATAAAACCGGTTAAAACCAGGCCGGCTTTTTCATAACAACCCTGTTAACACTGAGATCTATTACAAAAATAACTTTTCTGCATGGGCCTATCATAATTACGTTTAATCACTGATTAAAAGAAGCATAGGCCTGGCACTTTGTTATATCAATTTAGCTGATTTTATTTCTTCTCAACTAACAATTTCTTCCTTGGTTATAAAAACAGATATCTTAATTTTGCTCATGCTGCTTTATTAAGCCCTGACCATATAAGGATATAGACTCCTATAACTTCTAAACTTTCTGTTTAGTTTCAGTCAACACCACAAGGTGCATTTCCAGTATATGAATAGCCTGAATTACTTCTGAATATTTAATAACCATTCCCTGCAGATTTCATGTTACAAGTGCTATTGTCCGTTTGAGAGGCCAAAATCAATGCTTATTAATCCGTCCAGCTCTATTCTGTTTCAACCCCGCTTCATTGTTCTTCGTCCTCGTTTGACTACATTCACAAAATACTTTGTCGGCCAAAGTGTTGCAGTTCACCAGTATACACTCTCCAGAATGTTCCTCTGTTACAAAAAGTTTTCTTTGGAAGCATCTGTAAAAAATAAACATAATGAGAAATTGAGCAATCAATAGAACTTTGCTGATCATGACGAACACCTTACATTTGAACTACTCGGCTAGGAGCTACAAAGCCGTACCCAGTCAGTTACTACAATGGGGTCAATTTTTATTGTACTATAAAATTTGCATATCCCAAGGCCTCGTGCTAGGATTACCAGCGAGCACCCTTGTCAGGCTATAGTAAGAAGCTCAATCGTGGCCAGTTTAGCAATAAAGAGTGCCAAAGAGAGAGGACCAGTCAAGATGAAGAGATGTAGAGAGATAGAGTGAATGGAGATAGGTAGAGAGTGAGAAATTAAGCAATTTGTGTAACTTTGCTGATCATGATGAACACCTTACATTTGAACTACTCGGCTAGGAGCTACAAAGCCGTACCCAGTCAGTTACTACAATGGGGTCTATATTTATTGTACTATAAAATTTGCATATCCCAAGGCCTCGTGCTAGGATTACCAGCGAGCACCCTTGTCAGGCTATAGTAAGAAGCTCAATCGTGGCCAGTTTAGCAATAAAGAGTGCCAAAGAGAGAGGACCAGTCAAGATGAAGAGATGTAGAGAGATAGAGTGAATGGAGATAGGTAGAGAGTGAGAAATTAAGCAATTTGTGTAACTTTGCTGATCATGATGAACACCTTACATTTGAACTACTCGGCTAGGAGCTACAAAGCCGTACCCAGTCAGTTACTACAATGGGGTCTATATTTATTGTACTATAAAATTTGCATATCCCAAGGCCTCGTGCTAGGATTACCAGCGAGCACCCTTGTCAGGCTATAGTAAGAAGCTCAATCGTGGCCAGTTTAGCAATAAAGAGTGCCAAAGAGAGAGGACCAGTCAAGATGAAGAGATGTAGAGAGATAGAGTGAATGGAGATAGGTAGAGAGTGAGAAATTAAGCAATTTGTGTAACTTTGCTGATCATGATGAACACCTTACATTTGAACTACTCGGCTAGGAGCTACAAAGCCGTACCCAGTCAGTTACTACAATGGGGTCTATATTTATTGTACTATAAAATTTGCATATCCCAAGGCCTCGTGCTAGGATTAGCAGCGAGCACCCTTGTCAGGCTATAGTAAGAAGCTCAATCGTGGCCAGTTTAGCAATAAAGAGTGCCAAAGAGAGAGGACCAGTCAAGATGAAGAGATGTAGAGAGATAGAGTGAATGGAGATAGGTAGAGAGTGAGAAATTAAGCAATTTGTGTAACTTTGCTGATCATGATGAACACCTTACATTTGAACTACTCGGCTAGGAGCTACAAAGCCGTACCCAGTCAGTTACTACAATGGGGTCTATATTTATTGTACTATAAAATTTGCATATCCCAAGGCCTCGTGCTAGGATTACCAGCGAGCACCCTTGTCAGGCTATAGTAAGAAGCTCAATCGTGGCCAGTTTAGCAATAAAGAGTGCCAAAGAGAGAGGACCAGTCAAGATGAAGAGATGTAGAGAGATAGAGTGAATGGAGATAGGTAGAGAGTGAGAAATTAAGCAATTTGTGTAACTTTGCTGATCATGATGAACACCTTACATTTGAACTACTCGGCTAGGAGCTACAAAGCCGTACCCAGTCAGTTACTACAATGGGGTCTATATTTATTGTACTATAAAATTTGCATATCCCAAGGCCTCGTGCTAGGATTACCAGCGAGCACCCTTGTCAGGCTATAGTAAGAAGCTCAATCGTGGCCAGTTTAGCAATAAAGAGTGCCAAAGAGAGAGGACCAGTCAAGATGAAGAGATGTAGAGAGATAGAGTGAATGGAGATAGGTAGAGAGTGAGAAATTAAGCAATTTGTGTAACTTTGCTGATCATGATGAACACCTTACATTTGAACTACTCGGCTAGGAGCTACAAAGCCGTACCCAGTCAGTTACTACAATGGGGTCTATATTTATTGTACTATAAAATTTGCATATCCCAAGGCCTCGTGCTAGGATTACCAGCGAGCACCCTTGTCAGGCTATAGTAAGAAGCTCAATCGTGGCCAGTTTAGCAATAAAGAGCGCCAAAGAGAGGGGACCAGTCAAGATGAAGAGATGTAGAGAGATAGAGTGAATGGAGATAGGTAGAGAGTGAAAAATTAAGCAATTTGTGTAACTTTGCTGATCATGATGAACACCTTACATTTGAACTACTCGGCTAGGAGCTACAAAGCCGTACCCAGTCAGTTACTACAATGGGGTCAATTTTTATTGTACTATAAAATTTGCATATCCCAAGGCCTCGTGCTAGGATTACCAGCGAGCACCCTTGTCAGGCTATAGTAAGAAGCTCAATCGTGGCCAGTTTAGCAATAAAGAGTGCCAAAGAGAGAGGACCAGTCAAGATGAAGAGATGTAGAGAGATAGAGTGAATGGAGATAGGTAGAGAGTGAGAAATTAAGCAATTTGTGTAACTTTGCTGATCATGATGAACACCTTACATTTGAACTACTCGGCTAGGAGCTACAAAGCCGTACCCAGTCAGTTACTACAATGGGGTCTATATTTATTGTACTATAAAATTTGCATATCCCAAGGCCTCGTGCTAGGATTACCAGCGAGCACCCTTGTCAGGCTATAGTAAGAAGCTCAATCGTGGCCAGTTTAGCAATAAAGAGTGCCAAAGAGAGAGGACCAGTCAAGATGAAGAGATGTAGAGAGATAGAGTGAATGGAGATAGGTAGAGAGTGAGAAATTAAGCAATTTGTGTAACTTTGCTGATCATGATGAACACCTTACATTTGAACTACTCGGCTAGGAGCTACAAAGCCGTACCCAGTCAGTTACTACAATGGGGTCTATATTTATTGTACTATAAAATTTGCATATCCCAAGGCCTCGTGCTAGGATTACCAGCGAGCACCCTTGTCAGGCTATAGTAAGAAGCTCAATCGTGGCCAGTTTAGCAATAAAGAGTGCCAAAGAGAGAGGACCAGTCAAGATGAAGAGATGTAGAGAGATAGAGTGAATGGAGATAGGTAGAGAGTGAGAAATTAAGCAATTTGTGTAACTTTGCTGATCATGATGAACACCTTACATTTGAACTACTCGGCTAGGAGCTACAAAGCCGTACCCAGTCAGTTACTACAATGGGGTCTATATTTATTGTACTATAAAATTTGCATATCCCAAGGCCTCGTGCTAGGATTACCAGCGAGCACCCTTGTCAGGCTATAGTAAGAAGCTCAATCGTGGCCAGTTTAGCAATAAAGAGTGCCAAAGAGAGAGGACCAGTCAAGATGAAGAGATGTAGAGAGATAGAGTGAATGGAGATAGGTAGAGAGTGAGAAATTAAGCAATTTGTGTAACTTTGCTGATCATGATGAACACCTTACATTTGAACTACTCGGCTAGGAGCTACAAAGCCGTACCCAGTCAGTTACTACAATGGGGTCTATATTTATTGTACTATAAAATTTGCATATCCCAAGGCCTCGTGCTAGGATTACCAGCGAGCACCCTTGTCAGGCTATAGTAAGAAGCTCAATCGTGGCCAGTTTAGCAATAAAGAGTGCCAAAGAGAGAGGACCAGTCAAGATGAAGAGATGTAGAGAGATAGAGTGAATGGAGATAGGTAGAGAGTGAGAAATTAAGCAATTTGTGTAACTTTGCTGATCATGATGAACACCTTACATTTGAACTACTCGGCTAGGAGCTACAAAGCCGTACCCAGTCAGTTACTACAATGGGGTCTATATTTATTGTACTATAAAATTTGCATATCCCAAGGCCTCGTGCTAGGATTACCAGCGAGCACCCTTGTCAGGCTATAGTAAGAAGCTCAATCGTGGCCAGTTTAGCAATAAAGAGCGCCAAAGAGAGGGGACCAGTCAAGATGAAGAGATGTAGAGAGATAGAGTGAATGGAGATAGGTAGAGAGTGAAAAATTAAGCAATTTGTGTAACTTTGCTGATCATGATGAACACCTTACATTTGAACTACTCGGCTAGGAGCTACAAAGCCGTACCCAGTCAGTTACTACAATGGGGTCAATTTTTATTGTACTATAAAATTTGCATATCCCAAGGCCTCGTGCTAGGATTACCAGCGAGCACCCTTGTCAGGCTATAGTAAGAAGCTCAATCGTGGCCAGTTTAGCAATAAAGAGTGCCAAAGAGAGAGGACCAGTCAAGATGAAGAGATGTAGAGAGATAGAGTGAATGGAGATAGGTAGAGAGTGAGAAATTAAGCAATTTGTGTAACTTTGCTGATCATGATGAACACCTTACATTTGAACTACTCGGCTAGGAGCTACAAAGCCGTACCCAGTCAGTTACTACAATGGGGTCTATATTTATTGTACTATAAAATTTGCATATCCCAAGGCCTCGTGCTAGGATTACCAGCGAGCACCCTTGTCAGGCTATAGTAAGAAGCTCAATCGTGGCCAGTTTAGCAATAAAGAGCGCCAAAGAGAGGGGACCAGTCAAGATGAAGAGATGTAGAGAGATAGAGTGAATGGAGATAGGTAGAGAGTGAAAAATTAAGCAATTTGTGTAACTTTGCTGATCATGATGAACACCTTACATTTGAACTACTCGGCTAGGAGCTACAAAGCCGTACCCAGTCAGTTACTACAATGGGGTCAATTTTTATTGTACTATAAAATTTGCATATCCCAAGGCCTCGTGCTAGGATTACCAGCGAGCACCCTTGTCAGGCTATAGTAAGAAGCTCAATCGTGGCCAGTTTAGCAATAAAGAGTGCCAAAGAGAGAAGACCAGTCAAGATGAAGAGATAGCAGGAGGAAGTTGGGTAGTGATGAGGATAGACCATTTTCTGGTAGGTCAGACAAAGGGAGGTGATATAGTAGAAGAAAGATGATTTTTAATTTTGTCACGTGTTTGTGCGTGCAGTGATAAGGTTTATAAAAAAAATGTCAATTTTATACTCAGCTTATGTATGAGGGTGCTGCATCGTTCAAATCTTCTCCTTGTTGTTTTCCAACATCTGCAGTGTTGAAGACTTCGTGGTAGGTGCATCACTTCTGGTTTTGGAATACAGTGGCTGGAACAGCATATAGAAATTGAGTTGGTTAAATGTTTAAAGGACAGGTAAACACAATAAACTTCACTTCATCATATTACGAATTACGGTTGTGTTACTCGATTAATGGTATTTTGTTAGTTGAGAGGAGTCCACACCTTAAACTCATAGGGCTATGATCATTCTCAGTTCTCTGGTTAAAATATTTATCAAATAGATAGCCTATGCGACATGGTCTAAGATATTCCAAGCTTTAAAATAGGCCTATTTACTATTTTTCAGAAGTTTCCTTTTTCGGATGGGGAGGGTATAGTTGTTCCGAGAATACTTAGATTTCTGCGCTGAGTTGATATTGAGGCCTGCGACTTTGTTGGACAAGTTTAATATCCAGCTTACTTTTGAAGGCTTTGCTGACTACAGAAACTTGATGTATTTGTGAATTTGATTCTGTGCCCGTGACTCAAGTATGATGGTGTGAGTGCAAGTGAATTTAATGTTGTACCTGCAAGTGGCAGAGCAGTGGCATGGAGGGCTGAAACTATTATGTGGTTAAAATCCTGGCTATGGCATTGAATTTTTCAGTCTGACTCTAGCTTTTGAGTTTAGCTACGCACAACAAATGTGAAAGAATTAGAATTCCATATCTATTACTGGTGTTTGAGGTGGACTCAAGATAACCAGAATCTAGGACACATGAGGCTCCTTAAATATTAGGTAGCCGGTGTAAATAAGTAAAATTAAAACTGACATCACTAAAGACAACTTTTATTATCCCTGAAGGGTGACTTCAAACGTAACCCAACACAGCAGTTAAATAATTAAATCATACTGTTATTGAATTTAAGGTTAGGAGCCCTCACTACTTACATCTAGCGATCCCCACCCAGAGGTTAAGAAAGGAAGAAAACCCCAGGAACTTTCTGACACATCAGTACATTCCAGAATTATACTCGTAACTAGCATAACTCTGGATGCCCTGATTTTAATAATGTAAAGTGGAAGCAAATTGAACAAGTAATTATTAAGATAAAACAAAATGTTACACACTTACATGATTCTAGAATCTTGAAGAGGATAAATGAAGACCCGTTATACTATATAATGCTAGCTGGACTCACAAATAGAAAATCTCAATGCAGGTTCACTTTGTACTTTTGCATCTTGGTACTAGGCGACGTACACTGACTTGGTAGTAGGCAAAGCGCACTGATACAGTGGGTGTGGACTGAAACAAAGCAGAAAGCTAAACAAAACCCACAAATTTACTTGAAACTTAAAATCACAAAATAAAATAAAATAAAATAAAATAAAATAAACACAGTATAAATACAGTAGAAACCCACTATTCTGAAAATCTGCCTATTCCGAACAGAGTTCAGAAAAAATACGGATTCTTTTAACCTAAAAACAGGTGAAATTAAAAAGACGTTCGTGAAAAAACGTACATTTATTGTTATACAAAGAAGTTAAATAGAGACATACATAGAGCCTAAGCTTGATGAAAAAGCCTGAAACCTAATTGGAATGAAAGCTGGCACTTAATTTACACCTTAACAAGTCAATACATTGACATTATTCATGAAATCCACCTATTCCGAATTCTCGCTAAACCGAATGGTGTTCGGTCCCAATTAGTTTGAAATAGCGAGACTCTACTGTATACTCTACTGTATACATAAATTAAGCTGTATTTATACTCATTTTAACTGTGAGGCCATATCAGGAATTTGGGATCTCTGTATATACAGTAGGGTAGGCCATGTAACTATTGACTGTCAATTATTTCTGTTAGTGTATTTTATGGAGTAAATTTCAACTGATATGCCTGAAACCAAACTGGAATGAAAGCTGGTTACTTACAGCAGCTCCATTTATACAATTCCCCGCACTTAATTTAGGCCTTAACAAGTCAATAGGTTGTTATTATTCATGAAATCCGCCCATTCCGAATTCCTGCTAAACCGAATGGTGTTCAGTCCCAATTAGTTCGGAATAGCAGGACTCTACTGTATATTACACTAGCATGTTCCCGCGGCTTCGCCCGCGATAATTAATCAAAAATTAAAAATTAAGAGCATAATAGTTATATCATTTTATTTATTAACACCTAAATCACGTGGACTACATACCACGATTAGATAGCATCGTCTGGTAAAAGCGTCCTCAGATTCGAGTTCCTTGGCCCAGAAAATCCCTGTATAGTGAGTTTCGTCCAAATCGAACAATGTTTGACCATATTTAGGGTTTACAACATTCAAGCGATCGCGTAAGTTTTATTTTCAAGATATGACAAAAATAGCCAGAGCCAACTGTAATTGATTTGACATTGAAATGTATAACTGAAAACTTATGTTTTGAAAACTCAAAAAATGCACGTTTTTTACCCGTTTTTCACTCATAACTCACGAACGAAAACTAAAATTAAAATTCCGGCTTCGAGGTGCATTTTCCGACCCTTCAGCCCACCTATGTTTAAAATTTCAGATCTCTGCGTTCAGTAGATTTCGCTGGACATCGAGGACAGTTCCTTTTATTAATATAGATAATATGAATTATAATGATACCATCTCTAATTTGTCAAACATCCATTTCATTTAATCCAAGCCCACCTGATACCACTGGTAACAATACGTTCTGAGAATTTGTTTTGATAAATCTGTGCAAAAAGGGGTTAAGTATTTTCAAAAACATTTAATTTTTGGCATTTAGAATCAGAATTTTTCAAAATCCTTTCTTAGTGAGCATCTACATTAGGAAACGAAGGTACTATCAAAATTCCAAGTCTCTACCTGTTATAGTTTAGGCTGTACGTTGATTCCTGTCATTCAGTCAGTCATTCATTCAGTCAGTCAGTCAGGACAAAGCCTTTTATATATATAGAGATTAATAGAAGGATAAAACCCAATCACAATAAAATTTATGCCATGACTCTCATAAAATGAGGAAATTTATGCCATGACTCTCATAAAATGGGGAAATTACCAGGACGCTGCTGAGGTATAAAATAAGATAAATTAAATGGGGCATGATCACATACTCGCTGAGGAATAAGGAACATCACAAAATAAAAATATCACACCTACCTCAGGTCAGGATCAAGAATAATGTGTTAAACCTAGCAAACCCGAATTTTCCATCTTGAAGATGTGGAACGATCCATGTTGTATGGCGTCCAGAATTGGGCCAAAGCCTAGCTCACTCGTCATGTGATGAGGGCTGCTACGAAATAATAAATTCGACAGTTTGTAACTTTTCTCTTAGTAACCGAAGTCATTTCTGCTCAAGTACTTGTTTACTTTAGCTGGATTCAAGAATAGAAATTCACAATGCAGATTCACTTGCATCTGGTTACTAGGTGAAGCACACTAATTTGTTACTAGGCAACACGCACTGATACAGTGGAAGTGGACTGAGGGAAAGCAAAGCAGAATGCCAAACAAAACCCACAAATTTACATGAAACTTAAAATCATAAAATAAAATAAAATAAAATAAAATAAAATAAACACAGTATAAATAAATTACATTAAAGAGAAAGGTAATACTCGATTCCAAAACTCCGCCCCTGAGCACAAGCTTTGCTTCTTCAGGTGGCATTCGAAACCACATTTGTATACATTTATATTGTGTTTTGTAGAAATAAATTGAACTGAATTGAAAAAATTGATTTGAATTAAATTTACATGACTCATAAAATGGTAAAATTACTAGGATGCCATTCACGGACAAGAAGGGACACTGTTACAAAATCAGATAAATTAAATGGGGCATGATCACTTATTCGCTGAAGAAGAATAAGGAACGTCACAAAATAAAACAACATAGACCTAACACTTACCTCAGGTCAGGATCAAGAATAATATGTTACACCTAGCAAACCCGAATTTTCCATCTTGGAGATGTTGAACGATCCATGTTGTATGATACTCAGGTCCAGAATGGGGCAAACTCCTAGCTCACTCGTCATGCGATGTGCGCTGCTACAAAATAGTCAATTAGATGGATTGCAACTTTCCTCTTAATGACTGAAGTCTAATGTCTTTTCGAGTACTTATTTATGGTGCTGTGTAGGAGGAGGACAAATGAAGATCTTTTAAACTGGATAATGCAGGTTCACTTGGTACTATTGCATCTTGTTACTAGGCGATGCGCACTGACTTGGTAACTAGGCAACATGCATTGATACAGTGGGGGTGGACTGAGGGGAAAACAAAGCAGAAAGCTAAACAAAACCCACAAATTTATATAAAACTTAAAATCACAAAATAAACTAAAATAATCACAGTAAAAATAACAACGATAAAACTCAATCCAAATTAAATAACAGCTTAGACTTTCATGGCCGGTGTTGAAATCATTAGAGAAATCTCCTGGGCTTGTAGGTCTTCCTCTGCCCAAATAAAAGTTAGCCTCTTAGTTATCTACTCTTATACAATTCAACGGCCCTAAATAGCGTGCTTGCTCGCCCGCTTCGTGAGACATCGGGTATACTCGGCGATGTTCGTATCTCTCAGTCTAAACTTTCATGATGACTACAAGATTAGGAAAACCGTTGCTTTATTATATAAGGCCTAAGTGAAATGAACTCAATGAACAAATATTCTAATTTTATTTTTACTTACAATTTTCATAGCTCTGAACCACAAACATTTTTAATAATCTACTAGTGTAAATTTCTTAAAAATCCTGGAGTCAATGAATAGTGGCGGGCGAAGCCGGGGGCACCAGCAGTAAAATATTGATGATTTAACTCTTGAAATATCGCTGATAATAATAATCCAAATCAATCACTCCTTCTCTTGAAAAATTATATAATTTCTTAAAATTACACTGAATTTATCAAATAAAATTCACATCTCATTCATCTGTCAACAAACAGTTGAAAAATGCCATTATCCACCGCCGTCTCGAGAATTACGCACGAGAATTAGCCTATACAGTTTAGAAGGCAGTGGATCACAGTTATCTTTGGAACTACATAATCGAATCTGAGATCGTTTTCCCAGGTGGCAATTTCTAATCGTGGAATGTACTCTAAAGCCGGAATTTTAGCTGTTTCATTAATTATTAATGGTTGATATTAAGAATGATTCGCGTGCAAGTGTTAATAAATATAATGCTTTAATAATTATTATACTATTAATTTCTAATTTTTCAATTAATTATCGTGGGCGAAGCCGCGGGCACATCCTAGTGTATGACATTCTCTTCATGTAAATTGGTTGTAAAAATGAAGAGAATGTCGTTACCATATCACATCGCATCCCTGAAGGATACATAGCCCAAATAAAATCTGATTAATGTACTCTCGTAACTTTCATTACTTTAAGCATAGCCAATACATTTTCCTCACTTCACATTCTGGTATAGAACAAGGGGCCATATTGCAAAGAGCTCATATTCAGAATGGATGGCTTATAATTAACCTTCAGATATTTTTTTCGGAAAAATGTTTCAAATGAAAGTCTTAGCTCTTAGTATAAGCAAACCAAGTACAAAATTTAAAGAGAATCGGAGCGATTTTTGAGATAATCGTGAGAAGCGAAAATTTTTTCATGCAAAGTCCCCTAAAATAAGAGAAACTTGTCGCCAATTGTATCACATCTTCAGAAGGTACCTGACCCAAATAAAAAGAAGAAAAAATTGTTTTCATAAGATTTTCCGTTTTGGAGCTATGCTGTTCACAGACACAGACATACATGTTTTTTAATAGCATTTCTGGATTCAGGAGACCTCAAAACGTGTATTTACGTTAAAACTCAACTTCGAATATGGGAGAAGAAAACAATACTTCCTCTACCTATGGGACCTGCAGAGGAAGTAAAAATCTGACAGGGAGTTACGTTTTCCCAGAAAAATAAGTTTTCATAGCATTATTAAGTAACAAGTTGCTTCTCAAATTAACAGTTTTATCCAATATTTCGGAAGTTGTTGAACTTCTCGACTGGAAGTCACATATTGAAATGATAATTCCAAAACTAAGTTCAGCATGCTTTACGTTAAGAGTCCTGAATCAGGGTTTAAAACAGGATGCCTTACGCATGGTGTATTTTGCAAATTTCCACTCGATAATGAAGTATGGAATCATATTCTGGGGTAACTCGACCCATAGGGATAAAATATTTAAGCTACAAAAGCAAGCAATTAGAATAATGTGTGGAAAGAAAAGGAGAGAATCATGCAAACCGCTCTTTGAAAAATTAAAAGTCCTCACTCTCACAGGGGAGTATATATACTCTGTTAT
Source organism: Ectobius pallidus (assembly GCA_964059195.1). Classification (NCBI taxonomy): domain Eukaryota; kingdom Metazoa; phylum Arthropoda; class Insecta; order Blattodea; family Ectobiidae; genus Ectobius; species Ectobius pallidus. The sequence continues at coordinate 4,974,055 of CAXKWD010000001.1, forward strand.
GTGTTATATGGTAGATAATATTGAGAGATTCCAAACTAATAGCAGTGTTCATGAACATATTACTAGAAACAGGAATGATTTACATAGACCGGTTAATGCATTAAAACTTTTTCAGAATGGCGCTTATTACTCCACAATACAGATATACAATAAGCTTCCAAACAACATTAAATTATTATGTATTCAAAGAAAAAGCAAATCCTTCAAAGGATCTCTCAAGAAATTTTTAATGACTCACACCTTCTACAATATGGATGAGTATTTCCAGTTTGAATAAGTTTATAGTGTAGTATATTATATATCATTATTTATTACTTGCTTGTATATTGTAATCTGACGTGTTCTATATCCTTGAGTCCCACTCAACACAGGATCTGCAGAACGAGATAACTACATCTACATCTACATCTACGTTCCGTTTCTTTAAAATCTTGTCTCGCAAAAAACAGTGCTTTGTGTGAGGCAGACCCTAGATGAGAACTTCCGCAATGTGGCCATTTAAACTCGACAGGAAGTAAAAGATTTGCAAGACTTAGTTTTACATAGAATTCATGTGAATATTGCTAGACTGTTAAGGCAAAAGAGTAGGTATAAGTAAAAATTTGTGAAAATGAGATAAGTAAATTACACTGTGTAAAAAAATTTCTCTTGTGAAAAATATATTTTTTTACTTAGGCTATACCCTTTTGCCTTAACAGTCCAGAAGAAGACTGTCAAGGAAAAAGAATATAGGTATATAAAAAAAATTAAACGATATAGCGGTTCCTCCTTCCTCAGTTGGGCGCCTTGCAAAAACAGTCAGTTTATGCTAAATTTGTATTTTTGGAAGAGATTGTGATCTGCTCCAGCTAGGCAGACCGGTCTTGGAGCAGTTGACTCAATTCCCAGGGCAGAGAGTGAAGAACAGATGATATTACTTATTATTATAAATAATGTCCTCATAGATCAGGGTTTTGGTTATTTATTACAAATAAATATTATTGTTCAATAAAATGTTCACTTTACACCCTCGTATACAAATACTTCTTATCATGAATCACTTCTAGATAGACTTGCTATGAAGTTATAATGGCTCACTTGACAAAGTAGAGTTACAAAATTCCAAGTATATGATGTTGGAAAAATAAGTTAAAGTATTAACTATTATGACTGGCAGGAATTCTAAGTCCAGAAAGTTACGCCGCAAAATATTTCTAAGTATTAGAAATTATGCCGGAAAATATTTCTAAGTATCAGAAATTATTCTCGTGAAAATTTTAAAGTATAAAATATTATTTATCCCGCTGCCGATAGATACAAAACGCGAAGTTCACGGCTCTCTCCGTGATGTGGAATCTTGAAGTACACAGCTCAATGTCGCTAGACAGATGTGATGTGTACGGCTCGGCGCCGCTCTACAGAGTTGAGGTTCACGGCTCGGATCCGCGATACAGAATGTCTCTCTTATACACTATAGTAATTAACATCCCCTGCGTAGAAAGAAACTAGTCATCCCCTCCACTAATTTTTCATTGGTTGACCGTGGTCACCTGACCTTAAACATCCATTTAATTTCGCGATTTGTACAGGGTCTTTATTATAAGTTGAGACCGGGCGACGGAAGGCGCACGCAGGCGGTCTGACCTTGATGCAACATCGGCACGTGCAGTTATTGTTAAAGTGTCAACATGGTGAGACCCATTTCGCTGCAGCATCGTATTTTTGTGTGTAAACATTATTTTAAGTACGAGTCTGCTGGACGTGTACGTGATGAAGGTAAGGTTTATCGAACAAATCCTCACACATTGGAGGAGCTGAAAGAAAACATTACTAATGAAATTAGGGGCATTACAGTGGAAGAACTCACTCGCGTCAGCCAGAATGTGGTTTCCAGATACAATGCCTGTATAACACAGGAAGGACGACACTTCCAACATATGTTATAAGGTAGATATGTAATACTTTATATAGCCTACACTTTAAGCAGGGAAGCCGCGCGCACGTCACCGGCGGCTAATGCGGACTCCGTAGCGGAGAGTGAAAACACCGGTCGCCCGGTCTCAACTTATAATAAAGACCCTGTATTACTAAAATTTCCGACTTCCGCGGTTTTACCCAAGATAAGATACTTTTGGAAATACCCTTTACATATAAAATTTCTTTCTCCACGTACGCAGGCCAATATAACTGGAGAGCTGTCGGAGGTCAAACCTCAGGGCAAAAGACTGACTTCCAAAATAGAACAGTGTACCAGCTTTGTATGGATAAGGACACTTAAACAATACTCAGTGCATTCCTTGGCTTGTAAATATCCTGTCTGACTACCTGACCCTTGGGGAATTCCAGCATCGCCAGGCTTCCTCCTAGCCACCGACTGTTGCTACTAATATGCAATAATTGATCAGAGTTTATTAATTCCTTAATGTTGCTATTTTCAATAAAGTGAATGTTCTTACTGTTTATACGAGGGGGGACCCAAAAATAACCGGAATCGAACTGTTGCGCGCGAATGCTTTCTAGTTACGAGTTGTGTTGTTAGGTGGTATTATTTGGGGGTCTCCCGCGACCGTTAGTAAACTGGCGTGAGTCTGAGTTAAGTGGCTTGCTTGTGGTGCGCTGTTGTATGCGTTCGTGTTTCAACCATTCGGCGGTTGGTGAGAAGGCCGACCACAAGGAACAAAGAGTGTGTGAAATTGTTTCTGTTAGGGAAAACTGGAGCCGAGATCGTCAAAAGAACATTGACCAATTTTCTGAGGAAACGAATGTGTCATGGAGCACGGTCCAGCGAATTTTAACCGAAGGTTTGAACATGAGATGGGTGTTCCGTGCTTGCTCAGAGATGACCGAAGAGAAAACCGCGTGAATGTTTGCCGCGACTTGAAGAGTGAAGTGCAGAACGATCCAGATTTTCTTAAAAGGACTCCATCAATTGCACGTTTGATTTTGGCAATGTTGTCGTCATTTCTTCCTGTCGAAGGACGCCCGGGGCGTGGCATGTCTTCAGTTGACGTGTTGCCAGATTTGAAATGGGAAATACACTCTTAGACCTGTGATTTCCCCAAAGCATCATCATGAAAGGATTACCTAAGCATCCCAACGGTCTTGGCTGCAGTTTTCCCTAACAGAAAACAAAATTTCTCACACACTCTTTGTTCCTTGTGGTCGGCCTTCTCACCAACCGCCGAATGGTTGAAACACGAACTCATACAACAGCGCACCACAACCAAGCCACTTAACTCTGACTCACGCCAGTTTACTAACGGTCGCGGGAGACCCCCAAATAATACCACCTAACAGCACAACCCGTAACTAGAAAGCATTCGCGCGCAACAGTTCAATTCCGGTTATTTTTGGGTCCTCCCTCGTATTCTATGGAGCTGATTCTTTTGATACCTAACAGTACATACGTACTACTAATTATTACTCATATCAAAGTTAAATGAACTTATTATGTTGAAGATTATTTAATTATCTTCATTAATTTATTGCTGGGCTGCGTGGACCGCCTTAACGAGATAATGTCTAAACAAAAATCTTTCCTGAAAAATAATGTGTTTTGACTTATACTCTTCTGCCTTAACGGTCTGTTGAACGAAGGAAAAAAGAAAAGTAAGTCGATTGCTTTAGGGAGAAAGACTTGGAGCAGTGCCTGATTTATTCTTTTCATAAGTATAGATCACTTTATTTTTGCTGCCCCTTCCCCTTCCTAGAAGTTCCCACCTATCACGATTACTCATTTGTAGGCCTTTAGTAGGCAATAAAGGGAATATGTATTTAAATATAGGTTACATAGGTATTGAGAAGTAAAATAAATGAATTAATTAGTCGTAAAGTAAAAGTAAAAACTAGAATTACAATTTCTTATGGGATTTTTTATTGGCAAAATCATCTATAATGTCGTCATAGTTGATGGTGTTCATTATCTCTGCCTCTATGTACAGAAGAGACAAACAGTTTAGTTTTTCTTGAGACAATGTCTGTCCGTATGCACGATAACTCAAATACGCTTACAAGTAAGAATCAGTTTGAAAAATTTTATGTCATAACCGGGATTTGAACACGGATCTTCGGCTTAACGCGCCGATGCTCTACCATTGAGCTACCATGACAACATGCCAGTACGACATCAAATTCCTCCAACTGACTCAGAAGACAAGGCAGACCACGGAAGGTTTCTCCGTTGAGAACACACATCCAATGGCGTCCTACATTTGTAGGTACTTTGAAGCCAAAGCTGCGGGTACCTGCTAGTTGTTATTAAACAGCAAATATAGGACATACAGCTGTTGTTTTATATCTGTGCCTCTCGCCGACCATTGGAATTTTGTTACAAGTGCTTGTGCGGGAGCAGGTAGTCAGTGTATTCCAATACAAAAGACATCCAGTTCCTTTTCCAGTCAGAGCTCAAATCTGTTCACATCTGCTGCCCATTGTAAATTTAAGAAATGTTTTTGGAGCCTCTCTCTCTTCTGCTACCAGGAAATAGTCACGTGACAGACCGGCACAGATATAATACGATGTCTGAACTCGAATATAACGTGCACCATTTTTGTCCATTTGTAGATTTCAAAACTGAGGTGCACGATATACTGTATTCAAGTACAAATCCGTTTTGTAGGTCGGAGGATATATTGATCTACATAACAATGCATTGCTATAATTCTCGACTTCGTTCATTTTATCGTTGGCCTAAACCATATGAAATTTAATTTCTGAAACATAATGAAAAAAAAATTTTGTCAGTTCTATAGTGTAAATGTGGAATATTGTGCATTGTCGATTTTAAGCCCATTTAAGAGCGGTATCAGCCTTTATTGTGAAACATTCATTTAACGTTTTGTTTGTCCTTTTAGCAGTACAAAATAAGCACCTCCGAGGATTCCAGTGATGAACACAGTAGTGAATAATGATGAGACATGCTTATGCCTACTTGTAGGCCTAAACTGGCAGTTAACTGTAAATGTTTATGTGTTGGTTCATTATTCTATAAATACTATAACAAAATTCCAAATAAAATATCCTACTATTGATGCACATTACATTCGCTAACAAACTTTATTTCGTGATTTTAAGTTTCAAAATCAGGGTGCGCATTAAATTCGAGGGCGCATTATATTTGAGTAAATACAGTAATTAACTATTGCTGGGAATTACACAGTGAAGTGGTACAGTGAGTCCCACACAAGAGTTGGCCAAAGACGCGGGATTCTGCGACGCGGCAGGCACAGCTCTAACTCCTGAGCGATCGGGTGAAATATCTATGCAAATAAAGCCGCGATCGGTGTAATGATTCAGGTTCTCACATATACAGTCAGAATTACAATGAAATCAGGTAAACTGATATAACCTAGTGCCAGTATGTTTTTGTTGAATCAATTATAATTGCAATTATGATATGCAGAAAATAAGTTTTTCTAATCAGATTAAAATCGACCAGCATCAGCAGAACTACAGATTTGTGATACCTTGACAATCGAGCACTCGCATAAAAATAAAAAAATAAAAAATAAAAAAAAAAATCCATGTCAAATCGGCCGGCTCTGGGATTTGATCCGGGGACCTCCAGAATACGAGTCCAAGGCGTTACCATTTGACCAACTCAGTCAGTTTGACGGTGTCGTTTGATAAGCATATGTGAAGGAATAGTGTTAACTGTCAAATTATACCGGTAGACAAAAATTTAAAAAAACATGTGACCTTTAATTAGTCGTTACTCTGGTACCGGTCAACCGATTAGGTCCAAAATTAATAGGCTTCTTGCCACGGATGTTATAAATGCTTATAACAAGGTTCGTGAAAATCCGATAAAGCATATTTGAGTTACGGCGCCTTTTGTTATATAATACCATAAAAATGCACTAAATTGGGCATTATTCCGGTACTGGCCGACCGATTTGGTCCAATATCAACAGAAATCTTCCCATGGACATTATAAATGTGCATACCAAGTTTCATGAATATCCAATAAAGCATGTTTGAGGTATGGCGCTTTTAAATAAAAACACTAAATTGGGTTTGACGCCGGTACCGGTGAACCGATTTGGTTCAATATCAATAGGGTTCTTCCCATGGACATTATAAATGCGTATACCAAGTTTCATGGAAATCCGATAAAGCGTATTTGAGTTATGGTGCGTACAGACACACAGACAGACGGACAGACATTTTTCGTCCCCCACACACAATCTCATAAAGTACCATACTGGCAGTTAATAACCACGTACCTCATCACAAGAGCTGTTGGAAATGTTCTTCTCTTGCATCTACACAATACTGGCACCTTTTTAGGAAATTTTCTTTCACCCCCATAATTTCAGCTTCCGAGACAGAGTTAATTTCTCTAGTGGTGATGTCTCCGGCTTTATTGTGTGAATGCAAGAGGAGAACATTTTCAACATTTCTTGTGATGAGGTACGTGGTTATTTTCATTGTAATTTTAACTGTAATTTTCAGGACCTGAATCATTACACCGACCGTGGCATTATTAGCATAGATATTTCACCCGATCACTCGGGAGTTGGAGCTGTTCCCGCCGCGATGCAGAAACCCACGTCATTGGCTAACGCTTGCGTGGGACTCACTGTATTAAATTAGTAAATTGTAGAATGGGACTTGTTTGTAAACTGATTGTGCTATTTTTCCATTCTAGTTTATTTTTTAAGGCTTACCTGGCAATAACCAATGATCTAGAGAAGAAGAAGGTTGAAGGAATACAAAAGCTGCCAGAATCGTATGCGAGTGCTGCCAGTGGTTTCCATTCCAAGATACCAAAGAGTTCACAGTATTTCCAAGTGGTAATTATCAAACATGTACACCTTTTCACTGCTAACTCGAGGTGCTGAATTAATTTGTGAATTTCTTCTGTAATCATAAATGGACAAACAATTGCAAATAGTTAATCTGAGGCTTTCACGGCCGGAATCTTGGAGTTGAAGCATCTTCCGGGCTGTGGGCCGTGGTCCAAAGGCAAAAATTACAAGTCTCGCCAGACGTTTTGCTCCCGCTGTGGCAAACGCCACCATTGGTGCGACGGTAGCAACCGCAACCAGCTAAGCCACGCCCACCGCGAGTATATAAGCAGCTCCGTTTCTTCTAGCAGTCCAGTCAGCGTCAAGATAGCAGCCACTGAAGAAGTTCCCCACAGCGGGAGCGAAACGTCTGGCGAGACTTGTAATTTTTGCCTTTGGACCACGGCCCACAGCCCGGAAGATGCTTCAACTCCAATTGCAAATAATTTACCGGTTTCCTCCATTACAGCACAGCACATATTTCTTACACTGATTTACGCAGTAGGCATGTAAAGTAGTGCATCATATATATGCATCAATAGCACGGCCAGAATTGATGCATGCTGATGCATATATATGGCTATGACTGTAGGAGCAAAAGGGATAAAAAAAAAAAAAAAAAATTGGGTGCGTGGAACGCCATGCGACAAAGTGAAACTTCTTTGGCAACGTTGAGAGTGAAATAGAGGAAAACATATAATTATATCGAACGAAAGAAGGAAATCATCTGAATACAATTACAATTTACAATTTACAATTTATTACTCAAAAGTACACGAAAAATATATACAAAAGTTGATACACCCTCCGAAGAAGCAGAGCTTGTGTTCGGGGGTGGTTCAGTTATATATTAGAAATACTTATACTAAACAATTACTTTTAAAAAAATGCATAATTTGGAGAAGTATGACAAAATGTTATGTATGAAAGGTTAGAACATGTTCTATTTACAATACAAAGGTACGAAGCAATACAACAATAATACATAACAATTTATTTGTTCAAATTTTAGTAAAAAACAAAGAAATTAAGTTCTATCCAAATTTTAAAGTTTAATATGAAAAATGTTATAACAGTAATAGTCGATAACAGAAGTAATAATTATATAAATTTTCTAATTTTAGACCTAAATTGTTTGTTGTTTAAGCTATTTAGATCAGGATGGTTGGTAATAAATGAATTGAATAGTCTTGGGCCAAAACTTGAACAGTGCTTAGCTCCAGCAGTTGTAACATTTTTTGGTTCAAGTAATAAATTAAATTGATTCCTTCGCGTGTTATATACGTGAGATTCTGACTGTAATTGTCACAATGTTTATGAAAATAATCCAGTATGACGTACTTGTATATTTGGTCTATGGTGAAAACGTTAAATTCAGAAAATAATAATTTGGAAGAATAGTCAGGAGGCTTAAATAAACAAATCTTTATGATGCGTTTTTGAAGACAAAGCAAAGGGCTGAGGATCGTTTTTGCAACTCCTCCCCACCCAATTATGCCATATTGAAGAATAGAATGAATTAGGGCCAATAAAATAAGAAATTCACTTTTTCAGCATTTTAAATTGAATACGTATAAAACAATAACACAGTTGTGATGAACTAATGCCCAAACTGTCACTGATCATAGTCACTGTGTTTGTTTACATGAACGGGACGCTTTCGTTAAGTTTCCGAGAACGTTAGTGACATGTAAAGGATGCTCACGCAACGAGTAGAGCCATCTATAATTAAAATATATAATCAATATTAAAAATTAAAACGAATTGCACAACGGTGGATGCTTTTAAAAAACACTATAAATCATTTTTAATATTGATTATATATTTTAACTTTCACGGTGGAAATCAGGACCACAATATGTCTAGCCATCTATAATGGTGAAGGGCTCACCACGCCACTAGCTCGAAGCAGTAATAGCCCCCCACTCATTGCCTGATATCTTTCCCTCGTGCGCTCCCATGGTCCCACTCTTTCGATAACAACTCTTTATGCTTGCTACTTACCCTCACTACTTTCATGACAATTTTGTTTGTAATGCAACTTTGGGTTAGCTCTCAATTTACTCCTAGCGCGCCTAAAGAAGTTTCGCAGTCGCATTGAGAAGTGCATCTTCTAGAAGAAAATAAAATTGATTAAACTCACATAACAAAATGCCAGAATGCGTTTGTTTAATCAGTGATGGTTGCAATTATTATATGGGTGATTCTTCAAATATGGGAAAATTTGGAGTGTGTGAAATCCAAATTTTTTACTTTGTTTAAAAAATCTCAAAAAAATCACAAAAATACTTCAGGGGTTACTTGATTATAATATGACACCAGCAGAGCTTAAATGTTTATATTTTTATTTATTTTTATTTCTTTATTTTTTTTTAAAGCCATGTGGATGACATCCGTGTACATGTGGATGGCAGAAGGCCACATTAATGACTAACTTTGGCAACAATCTGCTTTTCTTTATGTGATTTCATATTTTTCTCAGCATACTTCAGTTGATTTTGCATCAAATTTTCAAATTTGTGTGCATACTCCGGAATTAATGTAATTTTAACGAGACTGTGTTTTTATGGTTTTGGGGGAGGGGGGAATCAAGCAGAGAGTCATCCACATACCCCTTCATGAGACATGTGGATGACACAAAAATCAGGCATGTGGATGACAAAAAAGGAGTTTAAGTGGTCTCAGCAAGCCATTTGTAAACCTCTGTAGGCTCAACTTCAGTCAGGTACTTTGAATTGGAAGGTTTATCATAGTGCATAATCAAAGTTAATTAATATTCACTTTCTGCCTACTTTCTAGAAGCCATGTTAATGACGGGGAATAAAAACTTTTCCTTGAAATTGATACAAAGTCCTTTGTTAATCCCAAACTGTTTGTAAGCAAGCAAAATTCAACCTTACAATTCAACCACAAGCTGCCCTGTTGGCTTTCTAACACTGTTGCCAGTTTTACAAATTTCTCATTTCTGCAGAAAAAATTCCATTCTTTTCAGCCATGTGGATGACCAAAAACCCTTGGGACATTCTTTACGTTCATTAGGTGGGGTGACAATTTTATTTCATTTTATTTTTTAGGGGTTAATATTCTTCACCCATTCATACTCATTGACAGGAAAAAAGTTGAAAAGGAAATAACATTTTGTTTTGTGGAAAAATGCATTAGAATATACAAAACAGAGGTTTGGGACAGGGCATGTGGATGACATTTCATTGAATTAAATTCGATTTTGGAATATCAGAATTTAAACTTAGTGACATTTCAAACTGATAGTTGTAGTATGGAAGTAGTAGAAACAAACTTTTATTTTAATTTTTTTTTAAAGTTTAATTTGAAGGGAAATATCACTCCAGAACGCAAATTTTCCCGTATTTGAAGAATCACCCATATAGGAAAATAAATTACATTTTTAACTGATTTCCGAATTAGCTCCAGATCGATTCATTAAGTAGGGCTTACGGAAGAACTAATGTCTAAAGTTTGATAAGCACATGTGAAGGAATATGAGGGTAGTGTTATTTGTGTTATTTGTATTGCAACTTCCAAAGCCTTATATGAACACTATAAAACAATATGTTGTCATGAGAACTGATTTGCATTTGATACATCCAGTCTAATATACTACCACAAAATAGCTGCTAAATTGGGCTTTACTCTGCTTTAGGTCAACCGATTTGATCCAAAATCAACAGGCCGGATGTTATAAATGCATATACAAAGTTTCATGAAAATCCAATAAAGCATATTTGAGTTATCTGTCTGAGTAATTCACATAAACAAAAATTACAAATAGTTTTCCCTCTTGTGTAATGTTGTTGATAATGGAAAAGTAGATAATGTCACACAAGTAAGTACTCAAATACATTTGCCTGTCACAATAATACAATTCTAGATAAATTTAATTTACACATAGCGATGGGTTCTGTTGTGCTTTGGTGGTCATGAAGGGAGGGAAAGCAGGGGAATGACTTCAGACCTTGGGAGTACTGTTCGACAGGCCTGTTATAAAAGATTAGTGAATAGTGAACATACCTCTCTCTCCGCAATAAAACCACTGAAAAGAGAATTCTCAATTATGAGTGAACTTATGCCTCTTTACACCACGAATTGAGGAAAATGGTAGTTATCCCATAATACACCATGATAGCCTATTACAGTAGAACCCCGATAATTCGAGCTAATTGGGGCTGAGGCTACCTCGAATTACAAAAAACTCGGATTATACGGAAAAATCACTAAGTCAATGGGTAAATCATAAATAAGTGTTTAATGAGCACAATAATGGTTTAAAAATAAATAATTAAACAATATAGTAGGCCTACATACCTGTGTTACATCTGTATGTATTAAGTGGGACAGTTTTACCTGCATTTTTGTGCATGGAAAAATTGAAAGAAAGCTCAAAATGTAACACATCCGCAAGTGCGTAAAAACTTACATGCAGACACCGTATAAAAATGGGATTTTACTCTAGTTTTATGGAAAATTTTAATTTTCTTAAGACCACCCGAATTACACGGAACCTCGAAATACTGGGGCTCGAATTACCGAGGCTCTACTGTACTCCACTGCTACCGATGTTACAAAATACCTCACCATACACATCAAAAGAAAATAAATCTATTATCATTCCTAGCTGGACATCTTATTTTCCACTATTTTGGAGTTACATCTTTATACATAGATTTCTGCACTAATAAATTACAATATTATACAGTAATATAAATACATTACCGGTACTTTTAGAAATTACTCACCAGTTATGTCATTTATTCCAGTCCTATAACTGATATCAGTTTACATTTCATTTTATACAAGATTGATAAATTTGAATTTATGTCCAACTAAATATACTTTCTGCTCTGCGACATTAACCTGCAGTTTTACATTTGGTATGCATTATTTAGGGTAAAGTGATATTTCAACTTCCTTAGGCGATAAGAATTTCTGGCCTGGGCAGATTTTTGAAGTAAAACTTCTTTAGTGGCGGTAGAGGGTAAATCGGGAAAATCAGTCACACTAAAACCGTCACAAAATCAGTCACAATCAGTCACACTAAAACAGTCACGAAATCAGTCACACTCAAAATCGAACGAAATTACTTACTTGTTTCGGTGCGGACTGCATAGAAAACAATCAACTCAATGATTAGGAGTAATCAATCCAGACCTTACTTCCTCAATGGCAATAGACAATTCCTAAGCAATCTAAACGTATATTATCTATTTTATGGAACCCGGAGGTTCATTACCGTGCAAATCCAAAATTAAAAATCCAAAATTAAAAAATACAAATATCCAAAATTAAAAAAAACAAAATTAAAAATTATAACATCCAAAAATCCAAAATTTAATAAAAAATTTAAAAATAAAAAAAATTAAAAATTAAAAAATTAAAAAAATAAAAAAATAAACAATTCAAAGATCGAAAATTTAAAAAACCAAAATTAAAAATTCAAAGATCCAAAATTAGAAAGTTCAAAATCCAAAATTTAAAAAGTCCAAAAACCCAATATTAAAAAGTCCAATAATGCAAAATTGAAAAAATTCAATAATCAAAAATTGAAAAAGTAAAAAAATAAAATAAAGTTTTACTACTGTCGCGTGCCGTTCCACGCACTCTTTTTTTTGAAGCCTCGTAGAAATGTTACATTATTGTTTCCATGTGCCTTTACTTTTACAAAACCTTTAGAATGCAGTAGTTTAAACCAACTAGGGGTGAGGGTAAGTCTAATAATACAATAATTGTGCTGTTCTAACTCAACTCCTATACTAAAATTTACGAGGGTGGATCGAAAAGTAACGCACAATAATTTTTTCTGCATTGGTATTGTGGCTGGGATGTCGAACTTTCACCAAGCTTCCACTACGGATTGCTATTTTGGTCTCATGTGTAGCTCTAGCGAGAGAAGCATGAACTATGCAACAAACATGGCGTGCATGTTACTATCGTTCGCTTGTGAAGAGCAGCGAGTGTAGTGCGATTTTTATGGGCTAAAGGATATAACCCGAGTGAAATTCAGAGGGACATGTATGGGGACGACTGTATGGACCGTAGCAATGTCTCCAGGTGGTATGCTCGCCCCCATGTTGCTTCAGCTGTTCGTGAGAAAATCAACAAATTTGGTTGGTAGGTACTCCATACCTGACACCATCGGACATTCATTTTTTTGGTCCCATGAAGAAATTCCTGGCTGGTAAAGCTTTGCATCAGATGCAGAAGTGAAAACAGCAGTGCGCAGATGGCTATACTCCAACCGAACAGGGCATTTTGAAATTGGTATCACAATGGGAGAAATGTATTGAGAAACTTGGCGACTATATAGAAAAATAGACAAAAGATGTCCCTTCAAGTGTGCATTTGTTTGTAATTGTACCTATTAAACTTTTTGTAAAAAATATTATTGTGCATTACATTTCAATCCATCCTCGTATATTTAAAAATATCTTCATATTTTTGAATGGGGACAAACAGTTCCATCAATAATAACAATTATTCATTGTTATAGTGTAGAAAACTTGCCTCCTATAATAAGAAGAAAAATCATGTAAAAAAGAAATTAAAAAATCAGTTGATATCTTCTGATCACGCGTTGCACTTAAAGTTTATAAACATTGACAAATATGAACATTTTTTGTAACAGCTTAGGCTTTCATGGCTAGCGTTGAAATCATTAGAGAAGTTTTCCGGGCTTGTAGGCCATGGTCCAGTGTAGTTTGATATTCCCAACATTTCGCCAGTGACTGTGGCAAAACGTAGGGAATATCAAACCACACTGGACACTGCCTACAAGTCCGGAAAACTTCTCTAATGATTTTTTGTAACTTTTTGAAGTGAAACTTCTTTAGCTTCGGTAGGAGTAAATTGAGAGCTAACCCAAACTTGCGTTATGAACAAAATCGTCACAAAATTAATGTGGCTGTGATGGAACGGACTGCACAGAAAACAATCAACTCAATGATTAGGCTTATCCAAAATCTAAAAAATCTGAAAATCCAAAATTAAAAAATCTAAAAATCCAAAATTAAAAAATCTAAAAATCCAAAAATCAAAAATAAATAATAAAAAATCTAAAATAAAAAATAAAAAATTAAAAGATAAAAAATTTAGAAAAACCAAAAGTCCAAAATTAAAAAATCCAAAATTAAAAAATCCAAAAACCCAATATTAAAAAAGTCCAACAATCCAAAATTGAAAAAATCCAAAAATTAAAACAAGTTTCACTTCTATATAAAAGTTCTTCACAGGCTAATAGCCAAGTCAAAGGGTTTTAAAAACTCTGAGCTTTCAGACTCCATCTCTGAGTCCTTCTTCTGGGAAACTGTTTCTTCAGTTTCCCAGAAGAAGGCCTCAGAGATGGAGTCTGAAAGCTCGGAGTTTTTTTAACCCTTGACTCGGCTGTTAGCCTGTGAAGAACTTTTATATATTATTCACCGAGAAAAATTCAAACCTTTTATAAGTTTCACTTCTGTCGCATGGCGTTCCATGCACACTTTTTTTTAACACTATTTAAACTTCTACATTCTATGGTGTGTTATGTGCATTTTATGGTTACATCTGAATCTGTGCTTCTACTATTCTCCTGTAGTAGGAATACAGATTATACTTGGAAAAGTTGTTACATAATCTGATTTAAATTTTCAGGTGCCACCAGACCAGAAAGAAACTGACCTTGTTGGAAAACCCATTGTTCATAAGTCAGCTTTCAAACAAGCCACAGGTAACAAGGGAGTCAGTTTCCTGGCTTTAGAATGTTAAATTGTGGAAAAATTTATGCATGTGAAGGGTTAAAAGGAAGTAATTATTATCTGTCGAAGTTTGTAGTTACTTACGATGTACAACTGTTATATAGAACGTAACAGGCAAGTACTAGCGATGAGCCCGTTACGTTCTTATAACGGTGGAACATCGTATGATGTTAGAATACACGCATTACCTTCTTTAAATCCAGTGGATATCAAACTTCTCCTTCCTCACAATGTTTCAACCTGTACCACCAGGTCTTCGTCAGTTACAGGTTGAAACGTTGTGAGGGAGTTTGATATCCACTGGATTTAAAGAAGGTAATGCACGTATTCTGATATCATTTGCAGTGGAAAGATTAGGACCATATCTCCAACACGTATGATGTTTTATGTTATTTTGAATCATATAGGCTATTTTAAAAGGAAGATAATTTCAGTTCCCTTGTGCTTATAATAGTAATCAAAATACTTTTTTGGGATTTCATCTGTAGCAGAATTCAAGCTCTTTTGGTTAGCAACAATTTGTTTGAAAGAAGTCATGTATGAAGACAGATAGCATAAACATTAAATTGCTGAAAGTACTAAATCATGATTTGTTTGTAAAGAAATTTTTCTCTCTTCAAGTTATAGAAAAGTAAAATAACAAACTAAAGTATGGGGGGGAAACTAAATATTGTGTTGGCATACGTTTGTTTTTTGCCAAATGCATTTAAACTGCCAGTATCTAGTTTGTGGACCAATTTTTTTTTGCTGGACAGTTATTTATGTTATTTTCAATTCTAAATGATAAGCACATGATAATAGTAGTAGTAGGAATAATAGTATTTGTAGTGGTTAAAATTAAGGAAATGAATAATTATTTATTTGTATGTGACATCTGGTGATATCCTCAGTAATCGCCATAAAGTGCTAGTACCTTTCTCTTTACCTTTAACGGGGAACTTGACATGGATGGAGAGAGTTCTGTTAAATAACTAGGAGGTGCCCGCGGCTTCGCCCACGATAATTAATTGAAAAATTAAAAATTAATAGCATAATAATTATTATAGCATTATATTTATTAACTCTTGCACGCGAATCATTCTTAAACTAAACCATTAATAATTAATGAAACAGCTAAAATTCCTGCGTTAGAGTACATTCCACGACATGAAAGCGCCCCCTGGGAAAACTATATCAGAATCGATTATGCAGTTCCAAAGAACCTGTGAACACATAATACGTATTGTTTCTCAGCTGTTTAATGACATGAATATGATGTGAATTTTATTTTATCAATTCAGTGTAATTTTCAGAAATTATATAATGTTTCAAGGGAAGGAATGGTTTGTTTGGATTATTATTATCAGCGATATTTCAAGAGATAAAACCATCAATATTTTACAGCTGTTGCCCCCGGCTTCGCCCGCCAAAATTCATTGACTCCAGGATTTTTAAGAATATTACACTGGTAGATTATTAAAAATGTTTGTGGTTCAGAGCTATGAAAATTGTAAGTAAAAATAAAATTAGAATATTTGTTCATTGTGTTCATTTCACTTAGGCCTTATATAATAGCGGTTTACCTAATTTTGTAGTCATGAAAGTTTACACTGCGAGAGACGAACATCGCCGAGTATACCCGATGTCTCACGAAGCGGGCGAGCAAGCAAGCACGCTATTTAGGGCCGTTGAATTGTATAAGAGTAGATGTTTTTAGTACACGTTCTGCAAAGTGGCTGTTTCTCGGACTGCTAACATGCTGGAAAGTTGATATCCAGGCGATGGTGGGAGAACAATCCCAAAACTAGTCCAATATTTTTAAAAAATTACATAAGTGGAGTTAAAAGTGTTTTTATTTTTTCGATTTTTCTTAATAATACTTTGAGCTGTAGAAACAGTTATCACAGATACGTGAACACTTCCTCAATGAAATATTGATCTTGTCTGTGGTCCTCTTTCAGTATCACATCACATGCATGCCTATGAGTGAAATATAAAAATCTTGAAATCATTGCTGTGATCAGCTGTAGTGAAATCTTAAGACATTGAAATCGCATGTAAAAGGGGAAGAAACATTCTACAGCTCTTTTTAGGTATATTTCAAAGAAAAATCTACCTATTGCAATCGATACCATGTCACGATTTTCGAAAAATTCTTTCATAATTTAATGTTTCATGCCTCCCTAAGTACGAAACCACCGCCCGTTCAAAAAGAAAATTTGTGATATTTATATATATATATATATATATATATATCTTTACATGCTAGTGGCTGTAATTTTGAAAATATTTGAAACAAATTTTATTACGTTATTTCTAGGCCCAATAGTTCGGACAATTTCGTTAATGAGCAAAATTGGCCCAAGGGGTTGGCCGGGGGAGGGGGTTGAAATTTTAAAACATTTATATCTCGGCCCCTATGAAGTATAGAGGGAAACTTTGTTTGAATAAATTAGAGTACTCCCTATGGAGTTCACAGTGACACCAACGATTCGGGGGTTTTGGGGGTACGAGTGGGGGGATGGAAATTCAACATTTTTGAAACCACGTCTTGTGGGGTATTGCTGAAAAGCTGTTGATGAGTACTCTACAAATCAATAACCATTTTCTCGATAGCTCTTATATAAGGCGAGATTTGAATGTTTGAAAAAGTGCTCTTTCCTCTTTTGCAGTTATTATTGCGGGTTTGTCATGCCAAGGCTAAAGAAGAAGACTGCTGCGCAGCGACAATAAATTAAACCAAAAGCACTTTGAAATCTGCCTCAGCCTGTAGGCTTGCCTAAAGGGATTTTTTCTTTAGTTTATCATCATCAACTCAGGAAAATAGCAGTCATTGGGTGGTAGTGGTACATTGTAGGTTGTCAGGTTGGCACTGGATGGCCTTTAAAGTAGACTGTGTTTCCGTTGTGTAACTTAGTCTGTTGACTATTTTTTATACACTGGTCTTTCACTGAAGTGTCATTTTTGTTCTACTGTAGTTCTGTTTAGGATTTTCTGTCTCAAAGGTGTTGAAAATAATTTTATGGAATGCAGTTGTTGGACACATCCCGTTCGTCACATATCATTTATCTTTTAAGAATCTTAAATGTGTTAATGATCCTACATTATAACATGCTGTGTGTAATTTTTAGAGTTTTAATTTTATGTGTAAGTTACATTTAGTTTTATATGCGTACATAACTCACAGAAATAATGTCATGTTCTATACTCTCCAACAATTAAGGCTCAATATTTTTCCCCGTCCGTCATGTCATTATTTTTCTGAATTGCAGACGAAAATGGTGGTGGATTATTAAAATTGCACGTTATTCTTATTTACCAAATAACAAAACTTTGAACTCTAAGAAGTCAAGGATTTAAATAAAAAATAGGCTATTATTCATTTTGAATTTTCTAACTCTGAGTATCCCGTCCGTCGCTTGTGGAATGGATGATCACTAACAGGGAAATTCAGATTTCATATTTCAGCAGAGTTCAATTTCAAAATGTAATAAAATTAAATATTCAGGATTGACTAAGCGGGAATTTGAAATGTTTTCCTGCTGAGGAATAAGAGGCCCCATAGAATTGCCAAGCTACACACAACACAATTATCTGTACTAAGACACACTTGTGTGTTTCAGGTGAAGCCGTTTACTGTGACGACATGCCACACTTTGAGAACGAGTTGTACCTGGCTCTGGTGCTGAGTACCCACGCTCATGCCGAGATCGTGTCAATCGATGCTACTCAAGCTCTGGCCGTGGAAGGTGTTCATGCGTTCTTCTCAGCAAAGGATCTGCAAGGACCAAACTTTAAGAATAATTATGGAATTATTCATGATGACCAGGTCTTTGCTTCAGAAAAGGTATCATCTCATTATAGTTTATTTCTTTGTTTTGGGTTTTGAGTGGGTGAGTGGTTCTGTGTACATTGATAACTTACTGTGTATAATCCCATGCTGTGGCATGAAACTCTTGTACAGTGCATTTGACTTACGAGTTAGCCAATCATGGGCGTTTCTGCATCGCAGTGGCCACAGCTCTAACTCCCGAGCAATCGGGTGAAAAATCCAGTGAGGGAAGTGAGGCGGTATGCACCGGTATGCAAGGGCGCCCATACCCGGGGGCAGGGGGGGGCGCGGCCCCCCCTAGCTCCCAGGGAAAGGAAAAAATTTATATTAATAATATAGTCAGGTGTTTTCTTTTAATACAATTATTTGAAAGTCAGTTGAGACATAAGTTTGCAGAAGTTTTACCATATCAACAACATGGAAGCAGAATCCACAGTGGATTAGAAAAGGGGGTCCAGGGGGTTCGGACCCGCAAAAATCAAAACCAAAAATTCTATTTTTGTATTTTAAAAAATTTTAATGAATTAAACAATTTTAGTGGGTGTCTCAAATATGAAATAGCAGTTATTTTGTTTTCATAACATAATGAGTAGGTCTGTTATTTCCATTGTTCATTGTGTTATTTAACTCTTCTTATAAATAGTAATAGGCCTAAGTATTATAACTTAGGTAATGATTTCTTGTTTAAGTTCGCATGTCTTAGTGTATGGTAAATAAATTTCCTAACTAGTTTTTTAGTGCTAAAATAGCTTAAAATGGGCTTTTCATTAGTTCAATATTTAAAAAATTGTCGGGGGTTTTCATTAGTTCAATATTTAAAAAATTTTCGGGGGTGGACCCCCGACTTAGGTAGCCTAACGATTTCTTGTTTACGTTGGCATGTCTTAGAGTATGGTAAATTCACTTCCTAACTAGTTTTCGGGGCTAAAATAGCGTAAAATGTGATTTTAATTAGTTTAATATTTAAAAATTTTCTGGGGTGGATTCCCGAACCTTTCTTGGGGGTATTCCATATCCCCAAACCCTCTCCCCCCCCCCCCCTCGCCACTTCCAATCCTCCCTGAAATTATTTTCTGGCTACTTCATTGTTGCACGAAAATTATTATATTATTATTTATTTATTTATTTATTGAATATCCAAATTGAAATAAACCCTATTTCACCCGAAGGTATATTAGGGTTAGAGATATGATACACTTACAGGTTTACAATATACGTATACAGTCTTAATCTGAGCACTGTCTTCAAAGAAATTCAATAATAATGATTAACATAAATTATTAGTCTATACATTAAAACAGAAGTGATGTGAAAGAAAATAGGGTGGGAGATAACAAGCATAACAATAATATAAAAGTGAAAGCAGTGAATGTAAGTCATATTTTTGAATATATACTATTAACAAAAGATGTGAAAAATTTGTATCCTGCTTTATTAAAGAGTATGTTATGAAGGGGGATAGTGTACTGAATGTTCAGTTGGTTCAGGTAAGAGATGAGTGCAAATCTTTCTAATGTGTGGATCGGACAGGAGAATAATATGTGGTTAACTGATTGTTCACTTTCTCCACATCTACAGACAGCATTGTTACCTATGTGGAATCGGTGTATTATATTATTAATACAATGTTACAAACTAATCCAAGAAGTTACAGGGAAAAAAATTAATTCATTGAAAAAATTGCCCCCCCCCCCTAGAAAATATTATATGGGCGCCCTTGCCGGTATGGAATACCGTCACTGGTTTTAAAGGTTCAATAGCATACCGACACTGGTTTCAATGGTGAAATAGCATACCGTCACTGAAAATCAATGGCTATTTAATACAAATTGTTCATGTTCCTTTGAGTTGTAATATAATAATTACTTTTCATGATTATTCACCAACTCGTACGCTTTCATCGGTAGCCATTGTCACTATAACTTGTGATGGTCTTCGTTGCCATCTTAATGACTACACCACTAGATTTTATGTTTTAAAAATATTTCTCGGTAACAAAATGTTGTGACTTTTATATTGGCCTTAAATACTTTTAAAATATCTTTATTGAAATAGATAAACTAAACTCAATGGCTCTACATCCCTGGCCTACCACCCGACCACTGCTCATCTACCATAGATGGCAAGATTGGGGGCTTGTGGTCAGCATGCCGACACCCACTGATGTTATTGATGGTTTCCGTGATGTGAAATAAATAAATAAAGGTCTGTCAATCGACAGTACATGATGTTCTAGTCTTGTGTTGTGGTCCTATTTGGCAATCACCTATAAAGCAGGGTTGGTTACTCATGAAGGAAGTTAATTAAGAAACACTTATCCTGCATATCACATTATTATTTTGTAAAGAAGGGAATGTGGTTTTAGGTAGATTTCGAAGAAAAATCTACCTATTGCAATGGATACCATGTCATCATTTTCGAAAAATTCTTTCATATCTTTACGTTTCATGTTCCCCTAAGTACGAAACCACCGCCCGTTCAAAAAAAAAATTGTGATATTTATATATATATATTTATATCTTTACACGATAGCGGCCGTAATTTTGAAGATATTTGAACCAAATTTTAATATGTTATTTCTAAGCCCAATAGCTCGGATAAGTTCGTTAATGAGCAAAATTGGCCCAAGGGGGTGGTCGGGGGAGGGGGTTGAAATTTTTAAAAATGTATATCTCGGCCCCTATGAAGTATAGAGGGAAACTTTGTTTGAATAAATTAGAGTACTCCCTTTGGAGTTCACAGTGACACCAACGATTCGGGGGTTCGAGTGAGGGTGGGGGTGGGGGGATGAAAATTCGAAACTTTTGAAACCACGTCTTGTGGAGTATCGTTGAAGAGCTCTTGATGAGTACTCTACAAATCAATAAATAGTTTCTTGATAGCTCTCATATGACGCGAGATTTTAATGTTTGAAAATAATAACACTTAAAAGAATTATAGTCCAGTCGATATAATGAAAAATAGCTGGAAAATATTCCGAAGTTAATGAAATTTTTATAGGTTATTTGGGGGTACTCTAGGATGTCTATCCTAAGTTTTCGACCTCGAGGACCCTGTGCTAACTTGGGGGTGGGGCAAAAACATAAAAATTTTTGGACTTTTTTCACTTTTCCGCTTATATCTCGTAAACTAAGCATATTTTGGGCACCATAGTACAATACAAAGTTGTACAACATTAAATTTGCTAAAATTTGGTTGGTGAAACGAATTTGTAGACCCAATATTAACCGAGATACGGCCGTTCAAAGATAGACAAATTTTCTCGAAATGTAAAAAATTATCCGAAGAACGAAGGTTTTGGCCCTATAACTATTTATTAACATCATTTACATGTTAATTATGTTAACCGCTCATTAATATCAACATCTTGGAATATCTATGGCCCCTTCCTCCATCCCCTCTTCCCACCCCTCGCCTCCCTCAGTATTATAGGAATCAGGATTACAAATTATATATATATTTACATACATACATATGTACAGTCGGTCAAATAAAAAACGTCGGGCGGTATTTGATTAAGTATCACGAACGAGCATATGCGCATGTACAGGAAGACTTAAGGTTAGGTTCACACACGCCTCTTGTCTATCCATGTATTTTCTTGATTATTTAGTCAGTTTTGTTCCAAAACAAACATGTATAGAAGGCTGTGGCTATATGCCTCAAATCCGCCATATTCTTGGTTGCAAATTCTTATAATATTAATAATTGATAAATTCGCAAGGAATATGATTATTCAAGGAGCATTTTTTAAAGATTTTATTTTATAACACCGGTATTTGTAGTGCAAAATCAATAACTTACGTTCAACTTTTGCAACCATCTAGCATCGAAATACGCGGCCGGCCAGATCCCTGTGAAAACTTCCGGTCGCATTATAGTGAAGTTCCCACATCCGAGCTGCTCTTTCATAAATATGGAACGTTCTCGCTGCTTCAGAGGCCGAAAAATGCAGGTCAATTACAGCCCTAACTACACTTTCTCTCACTTTAGCATTTGTATGTGGCGATGACACAAAGCAAAATGAATTATGACAATACATTAAGTCGAATATCGTGTGTTGCTGTTTTGGCGTTGTTCAATTTTTTCCCTTAGTTCTTCATTTTTTCCCTCCTGTCGCATGGCCTCATATGTTCCGAGAATGGCCTGTATTTAATGTTTTTATAGGAAACTTGTGAACTAATGCGTGAAAATTTTAATTTTAACTGCATACGAGTCCCGACGTTTTTTATTTGACCGACTGTACATATATATAGGCTACATATATATACATACATACATATTATATATAGGCATATAGGTTACCCACATATATATAATGTGTCTTTGCTTACAAATTCTGTAGTTTTATTCGAATCTCGATGAAATTTTGAATACTCAGCCTTCAATACACGAGGAAAATCACTGTCTACATTTCATTATAACAAAAACAACATTTGGCCCTTATTCGAGGTCTTTAATATTACACAATTTAATGTAAGCCCTATGTGGAGAAAGGAAATTTGGAAGACTTGAAGTTGAAGAGTAAGGATAAGGTGGTTACTCTGGCATATGTTTCCTGTTATCTGAAAATCAAGGACAAAAAGTTCACAGTATACCCATTCACTCTATTCCAACGAGTGTGCATAACCAAACAATCAGAGACTGACCTCAGGAACTTGTTCAAGTATGAACTCGCCCCTTCCCCATGTCTCTCTTCGCAGAAGAAGGAATGCATAAAGGCCGAAAATCAATGCTTTATGATTCATTCCTTCCTATCGTGGGTGAAGACGTAGATTTTGGCGCCAGAAAATTCAATGTCATTGATGGTGGGTTTCTGTTACATAGGGTTGTTTGGACCAAGTCAAGTGAAGCCACATTTCAGTCTGCCAAAATACGTGGATTACGTCCAAAGGCACTTCGGTAGCAATGTCATAGTGGTTTTGATGGTTATCCTTCTGGGATAAACTATCAAAGCACCAAAGCAGCTGAACGTTATCGGCGTTCTTTGCTGCACTCCTCAACAAAGTTTGCCTTTTCCAAGACAACTTTGATAGTAGCACGATTTCGCAGGCGAAATTTCTTTCCAATGATACCAACAAGATGAACTTCATGACCACGTTGAAGAGTGAAATGGAAGCCAAGGGGATGCAAGTGAAGAAGCGGTAGAAGACACCGATGTAATGATTGTGGATACTGCTGTCTTAGCTGCTGACAAATATGATAGTGTCATCATAACAGGGGAAGACATAGATCTTCTGGTGCTACTCACTGCTTTGGGTTCTTCTAAAAAGGACGTCTATTTCCAGAAGAGTGGAAAGGGTAACAGCCCAACCGGCTGTATTAATCCCACTCGTTCAAGTATGAACCACAGGATATTCTTTTCCTTCATGCGATAAGTGGGTGTGACACCACCTCAGCACCATTTGGAATTGGAAAGAAGGTGCATGAGGAAGACGTGTCCCTGGACCCCGACAAAGATGACGGCGACGACGACGACGAGGAAGGTCCGGCGGCCCCCAAGCGTTCCAAGGTTTTCGTAGTCTGATACACTATGTATTAATTATTCAAAATTATTTCTACGTTCGTCATAACACCTGCAATTATCTTAGTTATTATAATTTTGCTCTAAATTATGATTTTTTGTAAATAAATTCTATACTTCTATTACTTTAATTCTTTATTACTAAATATTGATTTTAAACTACCGATCTACGTTTATTGAGGTTCAAGATTATGGGTTAACAGGAATTCACAGTAGGGTGATGACCAGGCACGAAAATATGTAAATAACTGCAAATCACAACAATAGGCTCTTGGTCAGCGGACCCCCCACTCCGGTGACATCACATTGTGTGTACAATGAAAGGGTTTTTGGTGTGAGACGGTTTCTTAAAATGCATTTCTTACATTAAAATGAGGCATCTTCACGTTTGGGGGAGGGGGAGGGGTGGGAAGAGGGGTGGAGCAAGTGGTCATAGGTATTCCAAGATGTTGATATTAATGAGTTATTAACATATTTAACATGTAAATGATGGTAATAAATAATTATAGGGCCAAAACCTTCGATTTTCGGATTTTTTTTACATGTCGAGAAAATTTGTCTAACTTTGATCGGCCGTATCTCGGTTAATATTGGGTCTACAAATTCGTTTTATCAACCAAAGTTTAGAAAATTTAATGCTCTACAACTTTGTATTGTACTATGGTGCACAAAATATGCTTAGTTTACGCGATAGAAGCGAAAAACTGAAAAAAGTCCAAAAATGTTGAGGTTTTTGCCCCACCCCCAAGTTAGCACAGGGTCCTCGAGGTCGAAAACTTAGGATAGACTTCCTAGAGTACCCCCAAATAACCTATAAAATTTTCATTAACTTCGGAATATTTTCCAGGTAAAAAGTGATATCGACTGGACTATTATTATAATATCATAATTTTGTCTTGTTTAGCGGCTTTGCTAATTTTATTCATTGCTGATCTTGCGCACGGCCTCCCAGAATATTATATCCTATTCTTGTTGTCAAAACAAATGATTGTAGTCTCTTCCTCTTTACCGAATTCAGTTCTTATTACTGCGGGTTTGCCATGCCAAGGCTAAAAAAGAAGAGTGCTGTGCAGCGATAATAAATTAAACCAAAAGCACTTTGAAATCTACCTCAGCCTGTAGGCCTGCCTAAAGGGATTTTTTTAATTGAGGTATGTTAGGGAAAAATTTTGGGATAGCATACCGCCTCTGGATTTTTCTCACTTCTTTCACTGGATATATGTATGCAAATAAAGCTGCTAGCAGTGTATTGATTCAGGTTCTCATGATTACAGTTAAAATTACAATGAAAATAACCACATACCTCATCACAAGAGATGTCAATCAAGGTGTGAAATACAGTTCCACATACTGTTGTAGAAAAGTTATTTATAACTCTTTCTTCTTCTTCTTCTTCTTCTTCTTCTTCTTCTTCTTCTTCTTCTTGATCTTCTGCTTTTACGGCCTCATTGGACCACTTCAGTCGATCATTTCTTGGTCTTCCTTTCCGATTTGCCCAGTAGTTTTTCATGCGTTCCGATCTTCTCTGTCGCTCTTCATCTGTAAATACCCTCTTTATTGTCTGGCGTCTGTCTATTTTTGGCTTAAATCTTATTTTAATATTTTTAAGTTTCCTTGAATTTCCTGTTTTGTTTTTCAAGTCATCCAAAGTTATTTCTAATTCTGTCATATCCTCTCTAATTTCTGTAATCCATCCTATTTGTTGCTTCATATTCCAGAGTTTCTCTATAATTTTTCTTGTCAGTCGAGTTTCATAATGTGACCAAAAAAAGAGATCCTTTTCTTCCGTATAGTATCTGTGATAGGTCCTAGTTCTCTGTACACCACTTAATTTGGTATTATCCGCCATTGTCCATCTTTTTTTGGTATTTTTTATTTATGCATGTTCTAGCTATTCTTCTCTCTACTTTCAGGACTTTGTCCATTTTTCTGGGTGATTTTAAAAAGAGTTTCGCTTCCATGTGTCACCTCTGGTTGAACCACCGTCTTGTAATGTTTTAATTTTGTTTGGATCGATAGACATTTTTTATTGTATGTAGACCATGTTAATTTTTGAGCTTTTATCATTTTATTAGTCCTCACTTGCCATGCAGGTTTCTCGTCCAAGTTATGTGTTATGATTTCTCCTAGGTATTTAAATTGCTCTACTAATTTTATTTTCTTGTTATTTATTGTTTATAACTCTTTATTGTAGATTTTTTTCTTAAATCGTGATTGTGTATAAAACAAGACATAAACCCACAGAAAGATGTGCTGGAGATAGTCCCAACGCTGTATCTTGGAATTTATTGCTACTAACGTGACTTTTCCTGGACCTTAGACCCTTCTGAAGTGCATTGGTGTGGGTACTTAGATCCATTTAAAATTATCAGCTGAAAAATCATGTTTTTGACACTTAGACCCGCATAAAACTAAACGCTTCAATTACAGGTAACAACACAAGGTCAGGTGATTGGGGCGGTTGTAGCTGATGACCAGATGACAGCCCAGAGAGCAGCCAAGTTGGTGAAGGTGCAATATAAAGACTTGCAGCCAGTTATAATCACTCTTGAGGTATGTTTCAAACAGAACATTATATAAATTAGTTATTTGATGGATTCACTGGGGCAGCTGAAAATGATGTTTCATTATAGTTTGGCTCCATCTCAAGCTGAGAATATTAGAGACATATTCAGGTAACTTCGGGCATGCCCTTGAACTGACCTTAGATGTGCAGAAAATTAGGGTGTGGAGGAGGTGAGCCATAGGGTAAGAATTCACCAGTAGCAACTAAGTATGTCCAACAGTCCTTTTATTAAAGGACTGTTCTTTAAAATAGTGACTATTAAAAAAGTCCTTTAATTGTCTTTTTTTTTTTTTTTTTTTTTTTTAGTGCTGTCCTTTTTTTCAGTGAGTTGGTTTCAAATGCAGAAAAATACCTGCAAGGGAGATGAATAATAAGCTAAAATTACACAGAAGTTTTGTTTGAAATATAGCATTATGTAAAACGAAAAAATAATATTGAGATAGATAAATACACTGCTTCCCTTATTACATTTACATTCTGGTTCCAATCCTATTTGGTGACCAGACTGGTCACCAAATAGGATTGGAACCAGAATTGAAAAAATGTATTCAGGGACATAGACAACTTACGGTTTGGGAGAAAATCTACATCCACAAAAATAAGAACAATCTAATGAATTTCGAGATTCCCTCGGAAAATGACCTCGTCAAGAAGTTCATCAAAAGCCCACGAGAGGATGCTGATGAAGACCAACAGTCAGATGGAGTATAACTGGTGAACATGGTGGGAAGGCTCACCGAAACCTGGATTCAGGTTAGTAATTAAAATAAGGGAAGCAGTGTATTTATCTATCTCAATATTATTTTTTCGTAATATTAACTTCCCTGTATAAACTTTCTAAAATTCTATATATAGCATTATGTGTTTCTGATGATGTGACATTGAGATCTATTTAACTTCTTCAAATGTAACCAACTTGTAATGTACATTGTTCTCTCTTTTTCATACTTGTAGACCATGATATACGTTGTTTTTTTGTACTTTGAACTTTTTTACATAATGTATTCAATTTATGAACATATACATATTAAGAGGCCATTAAAAAACAAGCTTTTTTTTTTTTTTTTAACATGTCTAAACACAGATTTAAGCTGAAAACATGCAGAGTCTTGTATTCTTATGTTATTGTATAATGTGTACGATCTCTATATGTATAAGAGGCTTAAATGTCCTGACTGACTGACTGTCTGACTTAATGACAGAGAATCAACGTAGAGCCTAAACTATAATAGCTTGAGACTTGGAATTTTGACAGTAACTTCGTTTCGTAATGTAGGTGCTGACTAAGAAAGGATTTTGCAAAATTTTTATTTTAAATGCGAAAAATAAAATGTTTTTGAGTATACTTAATCTCTTTTTACACAGAATTATCAAATCCAAATCACAGTTTACATGGCAACATATTGTTGCCAGTGTTCTTAGATTAGGTTTGGAAATAATTGAAATGTGACTTTCACAAATTAGAAAAGTTATCAATATAATTCATGTTGTAAATAAATATTAAAGAATGAAATCCACGAAAATAATGCAGTCACATAACTTTCTCTACCCTGGACATAGAGAAAACAATACAAGGTATGGTAATATGTATATTATTATATCACAGGTTTTCAGGGAGAGAAGTATGAAAGTGATATTGCATTTCTGTTTAATTTCATCTCCAAATCGGTTTTATGGTAACATGAGAGTGAGAAATAAATATTCCTCAAAGACAATACAATTTTATGTTACCGGAATTTCTGTTTCTTCTTATTTGAACCCCTACCAGGCTTGCTGTGTACAAGCGATGGGATGCAGAATTCTACATCCTCTATGAGCCATAAAAAGCTATATCAAGCGTTTTCTGAGGGAGTAGTTTGAGTGTGATAAGTCATTCTTCCTACAGAGTCCGCCAGAAAAATGTATACACTCTTTGTCAGACTGTATCGGGATATTACCAGTATATTATCAGTATGTTGTAGTATGGTATTTCGCTCAACAGATATCGTTACTTTCAACTTGATTGTGACAAAACAAAATGGCTGGAGAACGCTTAATGTTCGAGCAGCGAAAATGCATTCTGAAGTGGTTTATCAGGTTTGATAATGCCGTTGAAGTGCAGCGTCAGTGGAGGCGGGAGTTTGAAACAGAACCCCCAACCCGCCTAACAATTAAACGCATTATTGGCAAGTTTGAGGCACATGGAACGATTTGTGATATTCATAAAGGAAGATCAGGAAGACCGCGTACAGCTACAAGTCCTGCTTCGTTGGATCTCGCGTTGGAAACGTTTGTTACTTCTCCACAAAAGTCTGCTACGCAATGTGCGCGTGAAGTGGGGATTAGCAGTACAAGTGTAGGACGAATCCTGAAAGGTGCTAAGTGGAAACCTTACAATACACGATTACTGCATGTGATTAATGATGACAATCCTGATTGGACGAAGAGGGCCCATTGAGTTCCCTCCACAGTCGCCAGATTTAACCCCTATGGACTTTTGCTTATGGGGAACCGTGAAAGATCAAGTCTATCGACGTAAGCCACGTACGTTGGAGGAACTTCGCCAGGAGATTACAGCTGCATGTGCTGCGATCTCCATTGAAACATTGACCGACGTAGCTGCGGCGACCGCTCATCGTTCAGTAATGTGTCTGGCCGCCAACGGCCAACATTTTGAACATCCAATGTAACCACTGAACTAAGAAACTACTACCGGTACATGTTTGATTAGTATTTAAATTAAAAGAACAAACCTAATAAATAGTTTCGTTCTTTAAAGTGTGTATACATTTTTCTGGCAGACCCTGTATTTCAAATTCTAAATACTTATATAAGGACCTATAATTTAAAAATTGAAAGTCCTTCATAAGTTAATTTCCAATTACAAAATAGAAAACCCGGGCAACGCTGGGCCTTTTAAGCTAGTCAATTATAAATGTAGAAAATAAACTTATAAAAATAAAAAGTAAAGAATTAAAAGTGTGGGAGGAACGGAATGGCTATGAGGGGTGAAGAGGAGGCCATTTTGAAAAAAAGAATATACTATTTCCTTTATTTAATGGATAATACGTTTAAAAACTTAAATTTAAACTGAACTTTTCCTCCAAAGAACCCTTTCAGATTGTTCAGACTCTTATTCAAGGTCCGTTTTCAGTTGCTACAGATGAAATCAGTGATAAAAACAAACTCCAAACTGTACCATATTGCTATTAACGGTATATTAGTATAATGTGTTGTATTTAGCTTTGCCCCCCCCCCTCCCCCACACCCACCTTTTCACTCGGTGTGTCTGTCCTTTATTTTATAACTTTTCAGTTGGACACACTGCCACCCTTTTAGTAGGAGCTGTCCGAGCGACCTACTGCCTTCGTAAAAACATTGTGTTCACATAGTCTACAATTTGTTCATAATTAAATCAGGAATTGTATAATCTGGGACAGAACTAGAGTTGTGTTTTAGACCTGCCAGAGGTGAAACATTTAGGTTCAATTAAAAGATTTGTTTGGTGTTTGCAGGATATTTCTTACTTAGCTTACGTTTTTCTAATGAAGCATAGCAGCAGTGGCATAGCATGAGGGTAGACTTTTAGAGTGAGTCTACCTAAATAAACTGCTAAGAAAAGTAGAATCATAAAGAAATAATTAAAAGCATCGTCAACCAAGTTATTAATCATTATAAACCCATTAGTACTTTCATTAACATATTTTTCATTTCTGCATACCCACTTCTACTGTTATTATGCGTCAGTTGTGTTTCCGCGTGCTTAGGCAGCTTTTAAATCTCATGATGTGGCAGTAGAGGCGAGTTGAGACTGGATAGTGGTCAGCCAAGTTACACTCTCATTCAAATGCAAGTTATATGACTTTTCCTACTAAATGTTAACGTACATTGTTGAGAGAAGGCAGGCAAATTCCTTGTGCAAGAGCAACATATGGCACCACTGATAGACTAGAAAGATTTATCGGAGTCATAGACTCATCCCTCAGATACCTGCTGGCTTGAAACCGGGGTAGTATAAACATTAACAACGATGAAAGTCCTGTTTTAGTATCTTCAGAAGTTCAGCCGTCACGTTGGTTTTGATGTCTTCTACAGAGGTAAAACGGTTACATTTCAGGCCCTTTTTGATCTTGGAGAAGAGCCAGAAATCCGCTGGTGAATAGGGAGGCTGGTAAAGAAGTGGAATGTTCGTTTTTGTGAGCCATGTCCCCACAACAAGCGATATGCGGGAGGGATCATTGTTGTGATGCAGTGTCCATTCTCCTTGCTATTTATTATGAATCTCCCTTTATCCTTGCTATTTTGAGGGACATTTTCTTTGGATTGCCTCCCTCAGTCATTTCAAAACCTGCACATAGAAAGGGTCGTTAACAGTTTGTCCAGCTGGTACAAATTCATAGTGCCCGGCACCTTTGTTGTCAAAAAATGGAATAAGCATCACTTTTGTTTTGGATTTGAACAAGTGTGTGTGTTCTGAAGGAGCCTATTTTGAAGGCTATTAAGTGAATGTGTACCTATATTGTGGTAATAAATAATTACAACGAAATTCCGGGAACTTTTTGACTGCCCCTCATATGTATATTATTTATTTTGTCATTTTCTCTTGATCTATGTGAAAACTGTTAATACGTATGAATAAGGTATCAATCGAAATATTTTTGTTATGTTTTCAGGATGCAATTGAAAAGAAGTCGTTTTTCCCTGGATGTCCTAAACAAATCTGTCGCGGTGACGTGGATGCTGCATTTGAGAGTGCAGATCATGTGATATCTGGAGAAGCGAGAATGAGTGGCCAGGAACACTTCTATCTGGAGACGCATTGCACCATTGCTGTGCCAAAAGGAGAAGACGATGAGATGGAATTATTTTGTTCTACACAAAATCCAACAGAAACACAGGTTTGAAATTCTTTTATGTTACATAAATTCTATTAAAAGTGAAGTACATTGACACTGAAAATTCATGATTTTTATAAAGTACTCTTTTTTTTTTTTTTATCACCCAAAAATAGTTGCACTTCTTATGTATAGTTAAGTGGATGGAAACTTTCTGATTCTTTTGATTTCTTCTGCTGCTTTTCTTCATTTAAAGTTGGTAATGCCTGCATATACATTGACTGTTATTCTTGTATCCTCTCTCTATTCAGAACATGATAGACCTCGATGGTCATGAATCCATTTATTGAGGGTTAAACCACAGTATACATATTATTACTTACTTACTTACTTCCTCGGCGCTACAGCCCTGGATGGGCTTTGGCCTCCCTCACGACTTGCCTCCATCTTTCTCTATTCTGAGTCTTTTCCCACCATCTTCCCACCCGCATAATCCTCAAGTCTTCCTCTAGGTCCTGTATCCATCTCTTCCTTGGTCTTCCACGTCGCCTCTTTCCATCCATGTTTCCATGTAACAACTTCTTTGGTGTTCTTTCCCCCTCCATCCGTTCTACATGTCCTAGCCAAGCCAAACGACGGGACTAAACAAATCTCACTATGTCTTCACAGTTGAGAATCCTTTCTATTTCCCCATTGGTTCTTATTCTCCATCCTTCATCCTCTCTCACAGGACCATAAATTCTTCTTAAGACTTTTCGTTCAAAAGTATACATATTATTACAGTAAAGAAACTGTGTGTTAAAAGTCCTATGACAACATGTTAGCTGGACGACACTAGCACTCCATGTGGAGAGTAACTAAAACTACATTCTCATCATAGGGGAAATACATAAACACATCACAATATATGTTATGTTAAGAGAGAAAAATACACAACATTTTTATTTAATGTAAATCTGAATTTTAAATTCAAGAAAAACAGATATTATATTCTAGTTAAGAACAGGTAAACAATACCCAAATAGGCTACTACTGTACCTAGGCCTAGTACTTTTCCTTTAAAATCATTGCCCTTTTATATAATTTATAATTCAAATTATATTATGTATTAATTACGTAAATTATGATATTATAGGTCTGTCACGTTGTTCATCCTGCACTTCATTATTGAGAGTGTGTTTTGATTCTTTGCCTTATATGGCAACATACGACTTCAATTATAGATCTATGTAGCCTCAATTACTGCAGGATGAACTCCATTAAACAAAACAAAAATTCTGGAGCATTTGGAATTGAGGACACCGTCGGTACAGAAGTTTTAATTAACGAGTTTTTATAGGAATTCATAAAATGTCTGTTTTTGGCGTGTTTCAAGCATAGATGATAATTTTCACTGAAATATTTTACATCTTTTGTTAGTAGGTGTTGTTGTCGACCGTTAATGACCCATTTTATACACCATAAATCATTACAACAGGATAAAATATAAAAATATTACTTTAAAGTAAGTTGAAACATAACCACACCAGAATCACGAGTAAGCCTGTGGGCCTACAATAAATATTACGTATTTTTTTTCTTACCTTTCTGGATCTTTCAAGAAAGTGAAGAAATGCAATTCAGGATTTTGTCTTTTATTATTACTGAAATTTACAGCAGAATAATAAGGTCCTTTCGAATATCGCGTGTTCTAATAAATACAACACTCCTATTTATTTACATACTTCCCGGAGTAGTTACTGTAGTGTTAGTTTATGGCCACTACGATCGCTAGTATATGCACGCGCATGTTCGTCTGGCAGAAAAACAGACTGAGTTTCTTTACTGTATTAATACTTATAGTGTGGTTAAACTCTAAGCATTACACTTTCACTTTTATTTTTATCTGTCCAGTCTCTTTTCAAATTCCAATTAATATATTTTGAACTCCTTTCACATTTCTCCTTATCCTTTTCATGCCATGAGTTGATTTGCTCCTATTTCTGAAGTCAGCTGGAGAGTACTAACACCATTGTAAAGTGTCAGAGGGTTTAAGCTGAAAGTATGTATTATGAAAAAATGTGTATAAGCAATGGTACTTAATAAGTAAACTCAGAATTTTTTAAGTGAAACTTCTTTAGCCGCGCTAAGAGTAAATCGAGAGCTAACCCAAACTTGCGCTACGAACAAAATTGTCACGAAATTGTTACACACAAAATCATCACGAAGTTAGTTTGGCTGTGACGGAATGGACTGCACAGAAAACAATCAACTCAATGATTAGGCTTATCCAAAATTAAAAAAATCGAAAATTCCAAAATTAAAAAATCTAAAAATCCAAAATTAAAAAATCCAAAAATCCAAAAATTAAAAATTAAAATATTTACGGGAGCGTGCAGGGGAAAGGCATATCAGGCATTGAGTGGGGAGCTATTACTGCTTCGAGCTAGTGGCGTGGTGAGCCCTTCACCATTATAAAAAATCCAAAATTTAAAAAGTAAAGAAATTTTAAAAAATCAAACATCAAAACCAAAAATTTTAAAAATAGCCAAAATTAAAAATTAAAAAATTAAAAAATTAAAAAAATAAAATCAAAGATCCAAAATTTAAGAAATAAAAAAATCCATAATTTAAAAAAATTAAAACAAGTTTCACTTCTGTTGCGTGGCGTTCCACACACACTTTTTTATGATAGCCTCATCTGCAGTGCTAAAGAGGGTTGATGCACAAGCCGATCCACTCGTATCTGGCACTTAAATGAAAGATTGATGCTCTACCACTTGGGCTAATATTGCATCTCCATATTTCCTTTTCTATCAATTTAATTTCTTTTCCTTCAAAACATATTTCCCTAATTTTCTTATTTCCAGATTTTCACTGCTATTACTTTTCTTTCTAAAGTGAATTCTCTCTGTTACATTTCAGAAAGTGGTGGCAGAAATCCTGGGCATCAAAAGTAACAGAGTTGTTTGTAGAGTGAAGAGAATGGGAGGAGGTTTTGGCGGAAAGGAATCTCGAATGTTGGTGGTCGCTGTTCCAGTAGCAGTTGCAGCGTACAAGTATGTTTACTTTCTTTCTTTCTTTCTTTCTTTCTTTCTTTCTTTCTTTCTTTCTTTCTTTATTTCTTTAATGCTGCGTCTGTATAAAGGCTGTCAGGGAAAACAAAGAATGTACTTTAAAAAGGAATAGGAAAGAAAGCACTAGCAGAAGAGAAAGAAACAGACGCCATCATTATAGCTTGATCACGCCGACTACTTAGGCTATATAAGGAAACACCTACAACTCAAATAAACAGAAAACCTTTTAAATATTACTACCCAAGCAAAAGGAGACAGAACATATGGTTTCTACGAAGATTCTACCAAAAATACACTACCAAATCAATCCGAGAAACTACCAGCTACCAAGCGCAGAAAGAGGGGAGGGCAATTCTACAATTACATAATAAATAAGTTAAAACACAAGAAAGAATAAACTAAAAACCTGTTGCAAACCTGAAGGATACTCTGGGACTACATTATCCCACAAACGAAAGCACAAATACCGAAGAAATCTCATATAAACAAACTAATGAAATGCAACTACGAAAACACGTCATTACCAAAGGAAACCATGCCCGCAACTGACGCCAGAAAAGATAAACACTCGCTAGGAGGCTGTAGCAAAGGGATGAGGGGGAGTCCAGCGGACCTACGCCCGCAAAAGCATACACAACAGAGCAGGTCGTGCCATGCAGCGACCAAACTTAAAAACATGTACCATTATGCGCGAAACATAAATACAAATCAAAATAATGGTACAGCGTGTTATGATTTTATACCACTCGGTGGCATATTTTCACCTTTTAATTAATATCTTCTATTGTTAAAAGTGCTTTGTTTAACATCATCTATCTAAGAAAGCTTTAAGGGTTGAGATCCAGCTTATGAAGAAATTCACAGGTGAGAAATAGGTTAATTTCATTATTTATTTCCTCAGCAATGTATTGCTCTACAATCTTGTAATCTTACATACTCTTTATTGACTACTTCTACGATTGCATACTATTTTCAGAATTAATCAAACAGTTACAGTTACCGGTAATTATCGTTTCAAAATGGCAGCCACGTTTCATGTATTGAAATACCGTTTCCCTGATAACTTCTACAAATATCAATATTTCTGAATGATTATTTTTCTGTGTATTTGTTAATATCATATGAACAACACTATCTACAATCATTCATTTAACATTAATAGTTTTTTTTTTTTTTGTTAAATATATATATTTTAATGAAAAAGAACATTTTTAAAAATTGAGTTTTTAAAAAATACTTATACTGTAGATATTCAAAGATTGTAGATGATGTTGTTCATATGATGTTTGCAAATAGGTAGAAAAAAAATCACTTCAAAATGTTGCCACTTGTGGAAATTATCACGGAAATGGCATTTCAGTGCACGAAACGTGGCTGGCATTTTGTAGTGATAATTACCCAAAACTGTAACAGTTTGATTAATTTTGAAAATAGTATGCAATTGTAGAAGTAATCAATATAGAGTATGTCAGATTGCAACATTGTAGAACAATTCATTGCTGAGGAAAAAATAATGAAATTCACCTATTTCTCACCTATGAATTTCACTGTACCCCCTTAAATTCCGATGTTATTTGGTGCATTGTTCTATTTTTTTAACTCTAATGCTAACTAATATCACAAAGCCTATAATTTTTTATCACAAAAGTGCTCTTTAAATATGGGTTTTAACCATTCTTCATAAAAAATAATATTCAGTTCTAAGTAAATGAAAATGTATGTCTTCATTTGTTGAATATAATGGATTTTTTTCAGACTAAACCGACCTGTTCGCTGCATGCTAGATAGAGATGAAGACATGATGGTGTCAGGAACCAGACATCCATTCCTAGGGAAATATAAAGTGTCTTTCACTAAAGAAGGGAAGATCACAGCATGTGACATACAAATTTACAACAATGCAGGACATACGCTGGATTTGTCTATGCCGGTGAGTACCCGTTGGTGATGTGAAATGTAATTTCTCTCAGAAACAAAATGATTTGAGCATACTCTTGTAACTGACAGAAACATTTCTCGTTCATGTGCATAAAAACCACTTATGTCTAAATCTTTCAATACAAGTGCATGTCATTGTAAGTAACTAGCAGGTGCCCGTGGCTTCGCCCACGATAATTAATTGAAAAATTAAAAATTAAGAGTATAATAATTATTGAAGCATTCTATTTATTAACACTTGCACGCGAATCATTCATAAACTAAACCATTAATAATTAATGAAACAGCTAAAATTCCGGCTTTAGAATACATTCCACGATTAGAAAGCGCTGCCTGGGAAAACTATCTCAGATTCGATTATGCAGTTCCAAAGCTGACTGTGAACACTGATAATACCACTGCCTTCTAGACTGTATTACTCGTGTGTAATTCTCGAGACAGCGGTGGATAATATGTATTGTTGCTCAACCGTTTGTTGACAGATGAATATGATGTGAATTTTATTTCATAAATTCAAGTAATTTTTCAGAAATTATATAATTTTTCAAAGAGAAGGAATGGTTTGTCCGCTATACTTTTAGGTTAAACTATCAACTGTTGCCTGCTGCTTCGCCTGCCATTATTAATTGACTTCAGGATTTTTAAGAAATTTACACTGGCAGTTTATTAAAAATGTTTGTGGTTCAGAGCTATGAAAATTGCAAGTAAAAATAAAATTAGAATATTTGTTCATTGTGTTCATTTCACTTAGGCCTTATATATTAAAGTATCGGTTTTCCTAATTTTGTACTCTTCGGCGATGTCTCATATCTGGTGTGTTACCAGTCAGCTGTTTTAGAGAGCATATACTAAAAAATATTATGCCGCTTGCATCTACTCTTACACAATTCAACGGCCCTAAATAGCGTGCTTGCTCGCCCGCTTCGTGAGACATCGGGTATACTCGGCGATGTTCGTCTCTCAGAGTCTAAACTTTCATGACGACTACAAAATTAGGAAGGAAAACCGTTTCTTTATTATATAAGGCCTAAGTGAAATGAACACAATGAACAAATATTCTAATTTTATTTTTACTTACAATTTTCATAGCTCTGAACCACAAACATTTTTAATAATCTACCAGTGTAATTTTCTTAAAAATCCTGGAGTCAATTAATAATGGCGGGTGAAGCCGGGGCAACAGCTGTAAAATATTGATGGTTTTATCTCTTGAAATATCGCTGATAATAATAATCCAAACAAACCATTCCTTCCCTTGAAACATTATAATATAATTTCTGAAAATTACACTGAATTGATAAAATAAAATTCACATCATATTCATGTCAATAAACAGCTGAGAAACAATACGTATTATGTGTTCACAGGTTCTTTGGAACTGCATAATCGATTCTGAAATAGTTTTCCCAGGGGGCGCTTTCATGTCGTGGAATGTACTCTAAAGCAGGAATTTTAGCTGTTTCATTTATTATTAATAGCTTAGTTTATGAATGATTCGCGTGCAAGTGTTAATAAATATAATGCTTTAATAATTATTATACTCTTAATTTTTAATTTGTAAAAGAATTATCGTGGCGAAGCCACGGGCACCTCCTAGTTTTATACAAGACAATAACTCAAAACTGCAAAAATAATTTGAAGCTAATAATAGTAAGTAAAATAAAAAAAGTTGTGGGTTCCTATGTTGTGAATACTCTTTGACATTACAGGTTCTGGAAAGAGCGATGTTTCATTACGAGAATGCATACTTCATTCCAAATGCAAGAGTCACTGGCTTTGCTTGCAGAACGAATTTACCCTCTAATACGGCATTCAGAGGATTTGGAGGACCACAAGGCATGTTCTTTGCAGAAAACTTTATCAGAGAAATTGCCTTGTTTTTGAAGAAAGAGCCTGTTGAGGTATGTTGCTTTCTTAAAGAAGTATATTGTATATATATTTATATATATGTCAAAATTAATAGAAAACATGTGGCCGTAGATTAGTTTCGAACACCTTACTTTATTCCTATTTCTCGAGGAATGAAATTAAAATTTATTTAAGCCCTTAATGGCCGGTTTCTATAAACTCGCGAATTACCTATGGGTAAATTACCCAATGGACAGAATTTACACAAGAATAACACCACATAAACACAAATAATTTAAAGATAGCAATCACTTACACTTGTGACGAGTTTCTAGATAAATGTCCTCTGGGTAAATATGAAAATGACAGAAAAAATGTTCCTACAAACTCGGGCTAGATCTTTCCAAGGGTAAATCGTCGGGTTAATTTATCCATTCATGGATGGCTGGATAAAATTTAACCTCTCATAGGATCAATAATAATTTAAACAATGAGAATCAAAGCCTTCTGAATTAAATTAACTGTACAACTCCAAGGCCTTGCTCAATATTTCATTGTGGTTGAAATGGGACTAATTTATCCATGGATAATTTACCCATAGGTAATTCACAAGTTTGTAGAAACCGGGCATAAGTCGTGCACTAATAAGGCTAGTTTACACAATGAAATTAGGTTTTGTAACTAAGTTTCCTAACTGTTTTTTGCTTGAATTCGCAAGCGCGAGGTGTACTGGCGACAATGAGTCACGATACTATGCAGTTTCAGCTGATTCCAACTTTTCACGAAACTATAATAGTAATTTTGATACTTTATGCATATTTAGCTTGTTCGCGTTTTATGAAAATAAGTGGGAAATGAAGAAATTGTGAAATGCCTGGATTCATACATGTTTCAAACATGTTTGAGGGATTTCAGCTTCTGAAATAAGATGAAACGTGCGGTTGCCCTGGAATTAGTTTTAAAGAAAATTAGTGTGATTAGTTTTACGAAATCACTTTCATGAAAGTGGTTACGAAACCTAGTGTCATCATGTAAACTAGCCTTTACAGTCAAACCTGTCTCAATGGCCACCATCAATTAGCTGCCATCTCAATAAACTACCATTTACCTGTGGAACTAATTAATTTTTCCGTAAAGCTTGCGTTAATATCCCCTCTCCTGAATGGCCACCTCACACCACGGTCAACAAGCTGGCAAAATGGAAGAACAGGTTGCCACTTAAAGGAAAAGTAAACTAAAAATTCAGTATCATTTTCTTCATACGGATTGAAAGAAAATGTTTTTAAGAAATGATATTCACTGTTAGAAATGTTTTACACCTTCACATTTAATCACAAAACGAATATATTTATTGTAAAGCGATGGGCGCGTGACGTCACGCTTGACGAAGGCTTGGCTCAGTCTCGCCCGGTGAAAGACATTTCACAGTATTCTGTCTACTGTTACAGTTTTTTAGTGAGTATCTGTTCAAACAATGGTTTATTGTTGTGTTGTGGGGTGTACAAACTCATCGTCGAAGAGTGATAACACACTTAAAATATCTTTTCATCGATTTCCCAACAGAGATAAGTCACCCGAACGTAAATAAGCAATGGCTGATAAAAATAAAAAGAGAAAAATTTGTTCCTACTAAATACAGTACGGTTTGTTCATAACATTTTGAAGAAAATGATACCGAGCTTTCGGTACAGTTACGAAAACTGTTATCTGGAGAAACCCCGCAATCTGTTTAAAAAAGAAGTGCTGTGCCATCACTTCTTTTGCGTGGGAAATCTGAAACACCGCCAATGAAGTAAAGAAAATCGTCGTACTCGAGGAAGAAGGAAATGAGAGAGTTATTGCAAGATTTGAACAGTAATCCTTCAGTATCCGGGAATGGACAAATCATGAATGTGGAATCTAGTATTTATGACGAAAATTCAGTTTCTAACAGTGTAGGCGTTCAGTGTGAACTAGGAAATGATACTTATGTCAATGTTTGCACAGATTCATTGAATGTTTCTTCTAGAAATTGTGATTTGGATTAGATAGCTCTTTTAGCATTTCAGAAATTTCTACTACCGCAAAAGATGATTCTGAATCTGAATGTGACTCTGATCGTATCTTAAAAAAATATTTTGTTTTTGAACTGTATTAGATCTAAGTATTAACTGATAACGCCTGGCAACTAGTGTATCTTTATTTATAATAACGCTATCGAATGAGCAATGTCGTGTTATACAGTCTACAACCCCCTTCTGTTCACAAATTACTTCACAGTCCCAACAACACACACTTTCGTGGCCCGTTTTCATATGTATACACATCCCACATTTACACCATTCCGTATTTTCTTTTCTTCCTTGCAATTCTTTCAATAATTCTTTGTCATTTTCTTTTCGTGTGATATTAATTTGTGAATACCGAGATTTGTCCTTAGAAGGTAACATTGCAGGCATCTCTGTCAACAACAAACACAAATGAGACTTGGTGGTGTATTAGAAACACAGGCGCGAGCATTACAGCAGCTGTTGTCCTGCTAGCGAGTTAGTCAGGTGTGACGTCACAGCAGCTTTTCACTTCACCCGTACAAGGCGTAATATTGGGCACCTGAAGTTCACGAGATCACCATTCGTTTCGTAATTCAAAGCTCCGTGCGATGAGATTAAAATAAGAAAATGGTATTTTTTTAGTTTACCCTTCCTTTAAGCTCCACCCACCTCGGCCGAGCGTGGCTATGGCGACGGCCCACTACAGTCCCTTGTACCAAAGCTTATGCATTAATTATTACCATACAAGGCATCCCTTGAACCAAAATGACTCTCTAAACTTAAATTGATGAATTCTTGCTTCACACCACAACGATCACTCGATAGCGTAGTGTATAAGACGATTGGCTATGATGCTAGCAGTTTTGCATTCGAATCCCATTAGGTTCAAAATTTATAGGATAAGAATAGATTCAAAATAGGTAGGTAGCGTGAAGGATAGAGGAGAAAGAGGAAAAGAAGAGCAGAAAGGAAAAAATAAAAAAATAAAAATTTTCCAATTTTCAACGCTGCTAGTTTCTCCATTGCCACATAGATGTTTCTCAATGTAGCTCAAGTGGGGACCTGTTCTTCTGTTTTCCCTAAGCCCACAAATTTCAGAAAATGACTTGGATTAAACAGTCAGTCATAACCACTACGAGTACTTTGTTCGCCCTTGAAACCGTCACACAGACTTGATTTTCAGAAGTCAAAAGTTCATTATTGCAAATGCAGTTTGAAGACTGTAAATCATTGTTGTCTCCAAAGGAGGGGATTGCAGTTCTCCGTAACGTACAGCCACTGTGTTGCAGGAGTAGTGTCTCACATCTAAATCCTTTGAAACTTGTGCCATTAAAACTAGTAGTAAATTTTCTTTCAGGTGCATAAGTTCAGCTTCTGAGATAATGTTCATTTCTCTTGTGATATTGTCTTTGAGTTCTCCTAATGTATGGGGGTTTGACCTACCCACTTTATTTTTTAAGTTCACCCATAAATAATAACCTCATACTGAACTTATGCACCTGCCATTGTTGTGTGGATGGAAGAGGAAGACATTTCCAACATCTCTTGTGATGAGGTACGTGGTTATTTTCATCATAATTTTAACTTTAATTGTGAGAACCTGAATCATTACATTGTTTGCGGCTTTATATGAGTAGATATTTCACCCAATCACTCGGGATTTAGAGCTGTGGCTGCTGCGATGCTGAAACCTGCATGATTGACCAACTTGTACATGAAATGTACTTTAGAATACTCTTAATTATATTCTTAAATGTGTAGTATCATCCAGATTAATTAGGTGAGGATTATTTCTAATTAGACCTCCAGTTGTAAAGCATCTAGGTTCAATTAGAGGATTTATTAGTTTTCGTCTCTTAACGTTGACATGAATGTGATCTTAAATTTCTTTGATTTTAACTTAATAAAGTCTAGTTTACTCAGTGAAACTAGGTTTAGTAACTTTTTTTTAATAAACACACAACCACGAGATGTACTGGCAACAATGAATTAGGACACTTTGGTGTTTTGACTGATACCAACTTCATGAAACTACAGCAGAAGTTTTGAAGCAATATGCGTATTTAGCTTTTTAGATTGAAGTAAGGAAGGGAGGGGTTGTGAAATGCTTGGATTTATTCATGGTTCAGAAGTGTATATGGGATTTCAGTCACTTTAACTTAAAAAATAAGGTGAAACATGTGGTGGTGCTGGAAATGTTTTGAAGAAAATGGGTGTAATCGCTTTGATTAAAGTTGTTACGAAACCTAGTGTCATCATGTAAACTAGCCTTGAATTTGATAGGCACCAGGTATTTTAAATTTGAAAACTATTAATTTTGATGGATTGGCAGACAAATTTTAATAATATAATCACTGTTGTGACAGGTTGCAGCACTGAATCTGTACAAGGATGGCGACACTACTCACTACACACAACCGCTTGAGCATTGCACGATACTGCGCTGCTGGGGTGAATGTCTGGAGAGAGCTGATTATGTCAACAGAAAGAATCAAGTTGAGGAGTTTAACAGGTAAATTACAATCTAATATGTCATGCTCAAACTATGATTCTCCTTTAGCGGAAGTCTTGAACACAACCATGTCATTGCATCTAGTGCTGCCATTGGTAACTAGATCAGTGGCGTAGCGTAAGGGTAGACTTTGAGACTGAGTCTACCTAAATAATATAAGGAAATAGTGGATTCATAAACAAATAAATAAAGGCAGCAACAACCAAGCCATTAATCATTATAAACTCATTAGCTGTGTCATCAAAATATTTTTCGCCGTTGCATTCCCCAATCCCAACGCACAAAGCGTCAGTTTGTGGTGCCGTGTGCTTAGGCAGCCTCGAAATCTCATGATGCGGCAGTAAAGATGAGCGAGCTGAGACTAGTGGTGACTGCGCATGTCTAGTTTCATCAAGTGCGAGTTATATGACTTCTCCCACTAAACGTTAACTTACTCGTAGCGAAGACAGGCCAATTTGTTTCGCAAGAGCGGCATAAAGTCACCAGCAAAGAAACTGAAGAGGATTTTGAGAACGCTAGTCTCTTGGAAAACGGCGAAGAGTTGCTTCCGCAGCTGTGACGTCACCTCCTGCATCATGCCGCCAAATTTGAATGTTAAATTCACAAAAACGGATTTCACTACCCGCAGCATGTGTTCTGCCGCTCTTGAAATAATCACGCGACTTTCTCTCCCTTAATAACATTCTTACTATTTCCTCTCGTCTGATTCCAGCTCTTAGAAAACACAACACAATGTTCTCTAACTTAAACGTTAAAAATTACAGTTTTCTCGTTCCATCTCTGGGAATTCTCACGGGACTTTTTCTACCGTAATAAAATTGTTGTTATTTTCTCTAGCCTTATTCTACCTCTTGAAAAACTCACAGAACGTTTTGTGCCATAAGAATTAAAATAACTATTTTCTCGCGTCTTCTTCCATCTCAGGGAGCTCTCACACAACTTACTCTTTCCTAATTATTTTTTTCTATTTTCTCTCGTCTTATTCCAGCTCTTTAAAAACTCACTCACTTTCTCTAACAGAAGCATTGAAATTACTATTTTCTCATATCTTATTCCATGTCAGGGAGCTCTCACAGGACTTGCTTTACCCTAATAATTTATTTGTAATTTTCTTTCGTCTTATTCTTCCTCTTGGGAAACTCACAGAACGATCTGTATCTTAAGCAACAAAGTACCGTTAACTATTTTCTCGCGACTTATTTCACCTATTAGAATAGTCACGTAATTTTGTCTAACTTAAGCATAGAAATTACAATTTTCTCGCAACTTATTTCACCTCTTAGAACACTCGCACAACTTTCTCTAAGTTAAGCATAGAAATTACTATTTTCTCGCGGCTTATTCCATACCTGACAACTCTCGCATGACTTTATAACTTTGTTAAATAATTGACTGTGTAGAGATAATATTATGTAAAGTTAAGTAATATTGAAAGAAGGAAAGAAATGATGCCATATTTAGTCTCTTCAGATACCTGCTTACTTGAAGAGCGCTCGAGTATGAATCCGGACAATAGATTGAATAAAGGGAAGGATACGGTAACATAAACATTACATTCATCACTCATCAGTCATTGGACTGAGTGCAGAGTTAGTTTATCTTAAAATTGTGATTATTTCCGTGTAGCACGTTTTAATATAATAGGTATGGATAACACCGTTTTTGACTATCGTATGAACCAAAGGATAAAAACCAACTTCTAAGCTTGATTTAGGCGTTTTTCTAAAATTGAATCTCACTTTATTTTTTAAATGTATGTAACTTAGTTTAGTTTAAAATCCAAATCCACTAAAATTTGATAATAATTAATAAATATTGTGGTACTAATACTAATACTAGGCAACTAGTAATAGTAGTAATAGTAATAATAATATACTTATATAGGTACATACGAAATCGAATCCATGTGCATTATATTAACATTATTTAATTAT
Source organism: Ectobius pallidus (assembly GCA_964059195.1). Lineage (NCBI taxonomy): Eukaryota > Metazoa > Arthropoda > Insecta > Blattodea > Ectobiidae > Ectobius > Ectobius pallidus. Next base: position 5,018,600 of record CAXKWD010000001.1, read on the forward strand.
TTTAAAGACTGGGAATTCGTGTATCATTTGAACAGGTATAAATTCATATTTTAAAATCCAGTCTACCCAGAACCCAATGTCAAGCTACGCCACTGAACTAGATTATAAACTTTCTCTAAATTCCAAATTTTATGATACCTGAAGTTGCACAGAACTTCTCCATATAGGCAGGCATCCAGAACACATGCAAGGGTTTTGTGCACAGAGGATATTAATACCGTTCTTGGACGACCTCTGCAAGGAACGCACAGCGGAGACTCCGGCTATCATTTTGATGGTATCTTTCCATCTACAGGAGCGGATTTAGCACTTGAGAGGCCTGAGGTGCAGTTCAATTTTGAGGCCCAGCTCTAAATATTTTCTCTACCCGTATGTGCATTCTATGTGCACTTAATACATCAATCAATGTAGCCATTAAACATTAAACACATATTGGAATATAGTAATATTAATAACATTTTTTCTCCAGAATACTATAAAGAAACTAAATTGGCACTTTTCTCGCTTTCACTTTCACCACTCAGATTGGAAATTAAAGTGTCAAAAATGTTTTGAGAATTGTCTCAACATTGGGAAATGTAGTTTGTAAACCTCCAATTAGTAATGTGTACATGTTGGTCACATTTTCTTGTTTTACAAAGGCAACAAAATGTCCGAGCAAGGTGACCGAGATGGTAATGTCTTGGACTCGCATTCAGGAGAACCCAGGTTCAAATCCTGTGGCCCTCATAGATAGCATTGCACTTGTGTCAGTCTAATTTCTTATCAATAATTTCACAGGCAAAACAAGTGGAAGAAAAGAGGCTTGAGTATTGTGCCAACGAAATTTGGGATATCATACACACTTCTATTCCTGAACCAAAGTGGAGCTCTAGTACATATTTATGACGACGGCTCAGTGCTCATCAGTCACGGTGGTACCGAGATGGGGCAAGGACTTCATACAAAAATGATACAGGTAAATATGAGCCAGATTTTTATTCTGTACTAAAATATCTACAGAAAACCTCCTTTTCATATTTTTAAAGGGATTGGTAAAAAGTGTAAATGGCAGGAAAGTGTAAATTGTAGGAAGTGTAAAAACTGTAATGCTTTATGTTCAAAAATTTAATACATGAAAATAAATATAAGTACCTATGTACACTATTTAAAATATGGTGCAAAATATGTTGCACAAACTTTTTCACATATACATGTTGTTTTGTAATATTGAGGTTTCAATGTTGTCGAACAAAACAAGCATGTAACATTTAAATATTAATGTGCAACCTCCAGGTTAATTTAGATTTAGGGATTTTACCAAATTTTTCATATAATATTCTCCTTTTCGCACCATATTAAATTACGTAAATTAATTGCTCTGACTATTCAATAAATTAAGATGGTGTTCAAAGTTGAGACAGTGTGTCCAAGCTCTTTTGCCAACCGAACACATGTTATGACGTGAATCAATACGATGTAGAAATTCCAACTTCTTGTTGCAAATAATTCATTTTCTATTGTTTTTCTTTACCTCCATGATACTGCCAAAAGCCATGCATCACAAAAGCACTGGTGTTGCTCCAAATCACGACGATGAATTATGCAATATGATTAACTACAGTATAATAATAAAATGCAGTAAGTCGCACCTACACAGAAGAAACAAACTTCAGCTGGACTAACGCAAATAGCAACTGACACTGCGTCTAAGAGTTGGCAACATAGCAGAAAATTTAGTTAAGTGAAAGCAGTTCATCAAAAACCAATGCTGCCAATGAGGAAGATATGTAACTGGCAGGAAATACAATTGTTTAAAAGTTGATAATGGTAGGAACGCTATGTATAGGATAAAAGATGGGACCAGTGGAAAGCTGTGTAAATGGCAGGGATGCAAAAAGGGGGTTTTACTATACTATATGTCTAGAATATAAGCTTACCTCACATATAAGGGTACTTACAAACCATAAGAATATGGTGTTTATTAAAAAAACTGCCTCACATATAAAGTCTGTTGTAAGTGACATTAATTCACTAAATTAACTGAAATTCATTGCGAATAATGTAACGAATAATGTTGGAACTTACTCAGTGAAGTGAATCAATATTTCAAATTATATGAGATTGACTTAAACACACTTTATTATAATAAATAAAAATTGTAACCGGGATTCACAGTGAAGTAATCAAATATACACACTTAATTCTGTTTACCACTCAACTTCACTTATATAAGTAATGACTTACACATAATGCATTTCACAGCTTCTTAGCTGCATCATCAGATGAGGTCAACTGCCGAGTTTGCTGGAAGACCGGTAGATGTCTCTGTTGGGCGTATCAGTGTAGTGATGAGGTCGTTTTCCTTTGGGATATCGAAATTAACCATGTTATTCCTGTTCCTTTGAATGAAAATTTTTTCCCATACCGTTAGTTCTATCGGTTTTGCTACAGATTTTACTAATTTAATGTCCTCTTCAAATTCATGTCCTGTGGTCCAAAAATGATGTGCAACAGCCGACTCGGGCATTTATGAACTAAAATGCAAAGACTGCAACAAACTGTATATTGGAAAAACCAAGAGAAATTTAAATATAAGGCATAAGGAACACTTAAGAAATATAAAGTACAAACAAACAGAAAAGTCGGCTGTTGCACATCATTTTTGGACCACAGGACATGAATTTGAAGAGGACATTAAATTAGTAAAATCTGTAGCAAAACCGATAGAACTAACGGTATGGGAAAAAATTTTCATTCAAAGGAACAGGAATAACTTGGTTAATTTCGATATCCCAAAGGAAAACGACCTCATCACTACACTGATACGCCCAACAGAGACATCTACCGGTCTTCCAGCAAACTCGGCAGTTGACCTCATCTGATGATGCAGCTAAGAAGCTGTGAAATGCATTATGTGTAAGTCATTACTTATATAAGTGAAGTTGAGTGGTAAACAGAATTAAGTGTGTACACTTTATTAACTTCACTTACCAATTTATGGTAGAACGCGTTTCACAAGCCACCGCCTGCATCCTCAACTACATGTCAACTGCCGGATCTCCGAATATCTCATATAATTTGAAATATGAAATTCATTGGTGAGAAATAGGTGAATTTCATTATTTTTTTCTTCAGCAATGAATTGCTCTACAACCTCGCAATCTGACATACTCTTTATTGACTATTTCTACAATTGCATACTATTTTCAAAATTAATCATACCGCTATAGTTATGAGTAATTATCGTTACAAAATGGCAGCCATGTTGTAACGATAATTTCCACAAATGGCAATATTTTTGAGTGATCCTTTTTTTCCTACCTATTTGCAAACATCATATGAAGAACATCGTCTACAATCTTTGAATATATAAGTATTTTTAAAAAAAATCAATTTCTAAAAATGTTCTTTTCCGTTAAAATATATATTTAAAAGAAAACGATTAATGTTAAATGAATGATTGTAGATAGTGTTGTTCATATGATATTAACAAATACACAGAAAAATAATCATTCAGAAATATTGATATTTGTAGAAGTTATCAGGGAAACGATATTTCTGTGCATGAAACGTGGCTGCCATTTTGAAACGGTAATTGTCCGTAACTGTAGCAGTTTGATTCATTTTGAAAATAGTATGCAATAATTGCATACTATTTTCAAAACGAATCAATCTACTTCTACAATTATTGTAGAAGTAGTCGATAAAGAGTATGTCAGATTGCAAGATTGTAGAGCAATTCATTGCTGAGGAATAAAATAATGAAATTCACCTATTTCTCACCAATGAATTTCACCGACACTTGTATGTTCCCGCTTAAAGTACCTAACTATAATTAAGGGCCTTTATGATGACCACCTAATATCATATTTATCTGCCAGATAGAGAACCTATCTGGAAGTTGGCCAAGAATTGCGTATTATGGTCTCCTGACAAAATCTGATTGGCAAGACAACTCCCAGATAAGCTAGCAGGAGGATGCAGTGGCTGAAATTACAACATAATCAAACTTGCAGGCATACTTTTCCCAAATTAAAAATACTAACACTGACTGGAATCTACCTACATTACGTAATCACATTTGTTAAAACTAACAAAAATATTAATTTAGTTAGAAATGCAGATGTTCATAATCATTATACGAGAACAGGTACTGACCTTTTCTTGAACTCTTACAGAGGTGAATTTGCAAAGAAGAACATAATCTTTTCTGGCTCTAAATTTTATAATATGCTACCACCCCAACTTAAAGAAATACATTCGTCAAGAAGATTTAAGATAAAACTCAAAGAATTTCTAATTTCCAAATCATTTTACACTATAAAAGAATATGAAGAATACTGTACGGTTTCTAAATCTGAATAATTATTTTTGTCCTTATCACATATAATATATTTAATGCTGTGACGGGCTTTTCTTACTTTATGCTATAAAGTTCCTTAACTTCTTGGATTAAATCTTCGCCAAAATTCTTCGCCAAAATCTGTGACGACTAATATGTGATTATTCTTAATCGTAGTATATAAGTTTACTGAACTCCCACAAAACAAGGTCACTCATGCACCTGTCGTGTCATCATAACACTGCCTGCATAGTCCACATTCCAACGTTCAGTACAACTACCTTTGACACCGGGTGATTGCAAACTTCCTACTCTCAGTCTACTTCCTCTCTCTTTTAACAATTTACCCAGTCTTGATAATATTGATGAAAATTTATATTAACGGGCGCCATCATCAATACGCTTCCTCTTTTCTTTTTGTTATGTATCAGCCCAGACACAAATTAAATTATAGATACACAGGCTATGTACCTACATGCCCCTCGACTAGCTTTTAAATTAACAGTGGAGACGGGAATTGGGTTCGGATTTACCTTTCGTTTTTTTTTTTTTTTCTGCTTCTTCTTTTTCTCCTTTTTTTTTTTTCCAATACTCACTACCAAAGTATGTAACTTAGCACAAAAACCAGCTACTCTCAAACCATTACAAGGATAAGGGTCAAAAATCTGAACTTCACGTTAATTTACTCTGCATAACAATAACCATAATTTATTTAATATATTATTTTCTTTCTTTTTTTTCAACAATAACAATCTTATATACAATAAATTACATTTACACTACATTAACCATTCAACACTTTTATTGGTAGGATAATATTTGATTATTCAAGGTTAGTATACCCAATTTTAACTATATAAGTACGTTCTCTGTTCAACAATAACAAATCCTTAATTAATTACTTTAATTTTCTTTCTTTTTTTTTCAGGTATCTACTAGAACGTCTTCTTCTAATTTACTACTGACTTGTGTAGTCATTTACATTTGCAACTTCAGGATAGTTCAATATATATATTATACTGGGTGTTTTTTTTTCTTGAATAAATAAAGGTTTTCAATTCATAATCCAGTCCTTACTCTACAGATTACACTCAATAATCCCACCTATGTCTCCTACATTAGTCTATTTGTCAGCTTAGTCCATGAAGAATTGTATTTAAAGATAAATAGAAAAGACAGTCTCATGAAGAAAGAAATAGAAGTTTAGGCCTATACCCACAGAGTGACTGTGGCGATAGACCACCGATACAGGAGCGACGTCTAGATCTTGAGTTACAAACAATCTGACTCCTCTCCTGCAACCGGGAAAATATTAATGGGCCGCAAACAAAAATACAATTTTGTAAATCGACGTCAGAGGTCCCTGACACTCTCTCCTAGAGGCACGTGGGGCCGTTGTTCGCCTCCAACATCGATGGCTTTCACAATCTCTCATAAATTTCTTTTCTTTATATGTTACTGGTATAGGCCTTGCCTACTACCAGATTTTATCTGTTTGATTCGGGATACTTCCGGCGTTCCCTCACCTCACCCTTACAATCTCTAGTACTTGCTAATAAACTACTTATCATCAGTACACTACTCGCAATTTCCTATTCTCCTCTTTCTAACCTAACCAATCATTTGTTGTTATCTTTCAACTCACTCTCCTCTTTCTAACCTGACCAGTCATCAGCTATTATCTTTTAACCCCTTTCTTTCTTTAAGTAGAGTTCCCTTCAGCTTATACCATTGATTTAATTCACTCGGTGGTTATTCTAGTTTTCCTACTTCTTACGTTACTACTCTTTAGCATGGGCACCCAATCTTCTTTTGTCTCTAAATTCCCTAGAATTCTAACTGAAACTAATTCACGCCCAGATTAGTAAGCTTCTCTATAACCCCTTTAGTGACTTCTACTTCTACCCTAACATGTAAATTTTCCAATGGTACACACCTAATGCACTACCACTCGTAGGCCTTCTTTTGCCCTTCAATCTTTCCACTTCTTATCCCCCTCTACCATATTCCATACACCTTCGCTTGTAGATAAATCTCTATAAAAAAACATAACTTAACATTACAGGCCAGCATGAAATCTATTTATAGATAGTCACCCGTCACCTGAAAGAAACCCAAGAGGGAGAGGCCCTCGTAAGAAGTACTAAGCATGCCCCTTAATTACCTTTCTTCCTTACTCCCCTCGCGTCCTGTCTCAAAAATAACAAAGTTTATATGAGCATCACCAATTGCCCCTAGCTATGTATTCATTCGTGGGACAATTACCCAAAAAAAACTTGAAGTGAAGAGATATATCTTTGGCATTCAGTTGTTAGGCTCTAGACTGCTCTTTTATAATTAATTTAGACCAGAAATAGAAAATAGTTGGATTACTGGATTTCATCACTTTACTTCTAGAATTCTCACTTCTAGGTTTCTATTCTATTCTATTCTATTATTCCATACGGTGTCTAATCGCCATACATGACTTAGAAACCATCCTTAAAAAAAAAGGATATCTCAATTTTCTCACTCCCCAAACAATAAGAAAAAAAAAGTCTAGACGACTATACTCAACCAGTGATGTCCAACTTATCCTCCGATCCTGAGTTGTCTTCCATTACTTCCTGATGTCCATATCTGCTCTTATTCAGAGCGAGCAGTCACGACTCACTCTCACAGCTGATGTTCGCTGTAGCGGTGTCTCGTACTGGCCGACTTGGTGTATTCTTCTGATTAATGACTATCTCCATATAGCCGTGTCAAGGAAGTTCACAACCAGAATTTCCTTTTGATGAAAGTCTGACACACCATTATGCCAGAACGCCTCTACCGCTGTCACCCATCCCAATCTCGTCTTCTCCCTTCTGCCTTTTCGACTTCTCTGTCTCGTGGTCAGGCACGTACTCCTAACCGTCTTTCAGGTTCCGCACGTCTCCCTCGTCGATTCACCGTCGACGCATGCGCACCTCTCCTTTTCTGTAATTCAAATAAAATTCAGGGCAGTATCGATAATCATAAAAATGTTCAATATCGATTAGTTGCGGTCCCCCAACCCTTCCTTTGTTTAGGAATGGTCTCCTATCGTTGATTATGCACGTCGCTATTTGCGTCGTTACATTCTTCCCTCACTCACCATAAAAAAAAATAATGTTGACACAGGTCACATTCATTTTTTTTTTTTTTTGTGCGTGTCTCTTTTACCAGCCTTAAAGAATGTTTATCCAGGAACAAAGGGTTTCAAGTCTTTGACGTGCCACTTTCCCAACTTTTTACCAAAACGGTTTGTCAGTTCGTAGCTATTTTCACTGAACTTTTTCTTTATAATATAGGGCCCGACAAACTTTGCACTTAAACCTGCTGTATAAGCTTGTGAGGCATCACTTAATTTAAAGTTTCTTCTTAACACTAGATCTCCTGGACGAAATCTCATCTCTCTCCTCCGAAGATTATAATAATGACTCGAATTCTTATAGGCGGTTTCTAAGTTATGTCTAACCATTAAACGTACCGTTTTCAATTTATTGAGTCTCTCCACCCAAATTTTTGGAATTTCTTTATGAATCGGTTGGTTTTCCACCTTTTCAATCCTACTGATAATTTCAGGCTCCTTCCCATAATTTAGCATATAAGGAGTGCATCCAGTGGAACTATGCTTAGCCGTATTTATAGCAAAATTAAATTCTCTCAAATACACATCCCAAACTGTTTGATCCTTTTGAATATAACTAGAAATCATTGTTTTCAATACTCTATTGACTCTTTCTACTGGATTTCCTTGTGGCGAATATACAGGTAAATAACAAGGAGTTATATTAAAAGCTTTAGCTATCTCTCGCATTAATTTACTAGTATATTGCGGTCCATTATCCATCAGCAAATATCCCGGAATTCCCCATTTAAGGATAATCAATTCATAAAATGCTTCCGTAACTGCTCTACTGGTTGCTTTCCTTAACGCTTTACATTCTACATATTTGGTAAAGGTGTCCTGAAACACTACAATGTATCTATTCCCTTTTTTGGAACGTGGGTAAGGTCCCAACAAATCAGTAGCTACAGTCATCCAAGGTTTCTCTTTCTGGTAAAAATGCATTGGTCCTGCTTGAGCCGTCTGTAACACTTTCTGTCTCTGACATATTTCACAAGCAGTAACATACTTAGCAACATCTCTAAACATTCCCGGCCAATAATACTTGTTTGCTATCCTAAAGAAAGTTTTAGCTATTCCCATATGTCCTGCAGTAGGTGCATCATGACATTCCTGTAATACTTTAATCCTATAATCTTGCGGAATAACTAATTTCCACCTATTCACTGTTCCCTCTAAAGTTTGTTCTAACTGATCTAATCTTAAATGGTACAACTTCTCATCTACGACCTTCCAATCTGGCCAAAATTTAGGTTTACTTTGTACTTGCTCCTTCCGCTTAATATACCAAGCATCTTGTATATTTTCCCATTCCACTACTTCAGAGTTATCAGTCAACAAGAGGCAAAATTCTCCCTCTACCGTTTTCTCTTGAACTTTCCCTTCGTGTATTCTAGATAAAGCATCCGGAACTTTTTGTAATCTACCAGGCCTATGTATTACTTCAAAATCATACTCCTGGAGCAATAAACTCCACCTAGCTAATCGTCCGGTCGGATTCTGTAATGTATTTAACCATTTCAGAGCAAAATGATCAGTATATACTTTAAAATGATAACCTTCCAAATAAGGACGAAACTTTTGAACTGCCCACAATATAGCTAACAATTCCTTCTCAACTATTGCCCACTTTTGCTCACCTACCGTTAAAGTTCTACTAGCATAAGCTATTACTTTTTCCTCTCCTTCCTCTCCTGTCTGAATTAATGCTGCTCCTAGTCCTGAAAAACTAGCGTCGGTCTGTAACACTAGGGGTTTAGTATAATCTGGACAAGTTAATATAGGACTACTAGATAATTTCGATTTCAATTCATCAAAAGATTCCTGACATTCCTTAGTCCAACGCCATTTCTGATTCTTTTTCAGAAGTGCAGTGAGGGGCTTTACAACTTCAGAAAAAAATGGAATGAATCGTCGGTACCAAGAAGCCAATCCTAAAAATGCTCGTACTTCCTTGACTTTTGTAGGGGCTGGATACTCAAGGATACACGAGATTTTATCTGAATCTACAGCAATTCCTAATGGAGTAATGATATGACCCAAATATTTTAATTCACTTCTGCAAAATTTTGATTTTTCCCTATTAATTTTCAGGTTAGCTTTTCTTAATTTCTCTAAAACTTTTTCTAACAAGGACAAATGTTCTTCAAATGTCTCGCTAATAAGTACTATATCATCCAAATAACAAAAGCATTTCTCTCCTATCTCTTCTCTTAATATAGTATCAACTAATCTTTGAAACGAGGCTGGTGCGTTATGGATTCCAAAAGGCATAACTCGAAACTGATACAATCCTCTACCAGGTACGGTAAATGCTGTTTTTTCTTTACTTGCTTCATCTAATGGAACTTGCCAATACCCATTTTTCAAATCTATTGTACTGATATACCTAGCATGTCGTAATTTACTCAACACATGTTCAATGTATGGCAAAGGATAACTATCTCTTTTAGTACAATTGTTTACTTTTCTGAAATCTACGCAGAACCTCCATGTTCTATCTGGTTTCTTTACCATAACTACCGGAGACGACCAAGGTGAATTTGAAGGCTCTATAACTTTTTCCAATAACATTTTATCTATTTCCGCGTGTATAACTTTTTCCAAAATGGGTGATACTGGATAATATCTTTGTTTTATAGGTTTTGCATCGCCTGTATCAATAACATGAGAAATCAAGTCTGTAAGTCCAGTACACTGATCAAATTTCTGTAACTGATTTTCCAAAAACATATTCAATCTGTCCCTTTCCTGAGGTGTAGGTAAAGTAAGAATATTATGTAGTTGATCTTCTTCTTTTAAATCTATAGCCTTAACAAATTGAAAAATTTTTGCTGGTTCATCTTTGAAATACCAAGTCCCATCTTGCAAATCTACTACTAACCCAATTTGTTTCAAAACGTCCATGCCCAGAATCATATCTACTGCTAAATTTGGCATAATTTTACATTTTATCTGAAAGATCCTGTCCTGCAATTTCATCTCAAAAGTTCTCTCTCCTGTTATAGAACTATAAGTTTTATCTGCTAGTTGCACCACCCTAACTTCAGATTCTTCTACTGCTAAATCTAACATTTTACACAAAAAATCACCCTTCTCTCCCACATAAGTTTTATCTGAACCGGAATCTATTAAAGCAATAAATGTAATATCCTCCAGCAAAATTTCAACAAAACATCTATCTCCATTAACTAAATCTGTAGGATTTATATTTAACATCACACAAGCCTGATTTTTAGTTAATTGTCATAAGGAATTTGTAGGCCTAACTTTTCTTTCTTGGGGCATCCTACAATCAATAGACCTATGTCCAAGCTTATTACAATTATAACATTTAATCGTAGCGCGTGGAGTAACTCTACGAGGTGCTTTACACTCGAACTGCCTATGTCCTGTTTTATCACAATTCCAACATCGCTGATTATTTGAAAAACGCAAAGTGGTGTTTTTACCATTATCCCTCGACTCATCCTGTCTTTCTTTATTTTCTATTACTTTAACCATTCTAGAATCATTTACAGGACTTGAATTCCGTTCCTTATCCCACGTCTTTGCAGAAAAACTAACATGGGGTTTCTTTTGTAACTCGGACGATGGAAGTTCCTGTTTTCCCTGAATTCCTAGCGCTGTATGAACTGAAGGTATAACAACTTGTCTCTGAGGTTTATAAGCCGTTTCTTTAATTGTAGCTCTAACCTGCGTTGGAGGAGGAATATATCTCTCAGAATCTAACAATATTTGTTCATACTGTCTACCTACACGTATTAAATCTGTTATAGTTTGAATCTCTGCAGGTCTAAGGTACAATTTTACATCAGGACGCAAATTTTTGATAACAGTCTTCATCATTTGTTGAGGACTCATTGGAGTACTCAGCCTCCTCATTAACGTTTGAATAGCATTAACATAATCAAAAATCGATTCTTTGGGACCTTGCGTTCTCTGTCTAATCTCATCCAAAAGCGAATCTTCCTCATCAATAGGCAAATAATATTCTCTAAATTCTTTCAAAAAAGCTTCCCATGTAGGCCAATCTGTTAATCTGTTCCTGTACCAAAGTAAAGCTGAATCTTGTAAAATTTCGGGTAATACTGACAATAACTCTACACCCTGTAACTTAGAACTTTGTTTTAAATCTTCCAATCTCTCCAAAAATAAGTAAATACTATCCCCAGGTTTGAATTTAATGTTCCATTTACGAACCAGATCCAAAGTATTTGGTTTATGTGGCTCTAACTGAATTGTAAACGATGGTACTACTGGTACAACTTCTTCTGAATCAGCTACCGCCATGGCCTTCCTACGCATTAACTTAACCCATGTATACACTACATCTCCATATGAATCTTGTGGTACCGTTATATTATGTTCAACTAAATCTTCTTCCAAAACTTCCTGACTCAGAGCAAAAGCCGTAATTAACACTTGAAATGACTGAGGGTTCTTACGGGCATAATCTAACAAGCGTTGTCTTAACTCATCCCTTGTACCTGTGGTCGGTAACTTTACTCTATCACATTCTGCCTCTAAATCCGCCTTCCTCAACTTCCTAATAGCTTGGGTTAGCTCAGCTGCTCTTATTTGTGCATACGGATCAACATAAGTAGCCATATTTATATATTAACAATACCACTGGAAAAAAAAGATTAGAACACACAATAGTTCAGTCGTCTGTCTTAGTCATCTATAGAAGTCCTTACTTGTCAATAGTCATTATTCTTTTCCCAAAAATATGTTATTATTATTATTATTATTATTTGTTTTTGAGAATAAATTTCAGTTATACTAACCTAACTCCCAAAATTCTTTTAACCCTATCTCGCCTCACGTTAGGATATCAAACTATCACTGCCTCACGCTATGGGCTATCATAATATGGAACTTCAACTGAATAAAGGTTTCTTTTTTTTTTTTTTTTTTTTTTTTTTTTTAACAATTTTAACTAAATTAAGTTGCAACAATTAGCAAATACTGTTTTGTTTTAACACTACTCAGCCCCACGATATGGGCTATCAAAATCTGTGATTTTAACACAACTCGCCCCACGCTGGGCGCCAAAATTTGTGACGGGCTTTTCTTACTTTATGCTATAAAGTTCCTTAACTTCTTGGATTAAATCTTCGCCAAAATTCTTCGCCAAAATCTGTGACGACTAATATGTGATTATTCTTAATCGTAGTATATAAGTTTACTGAACTCCCACAAAACAAGGTCACTCATGCACCTGTCGTGTCATCATAACACTGCCTGCATAGTCCACATTCCAACGTTCAGTACAACTACCTTTGACACCGGGTGATTGCAAACTTCCTACTCTCAGTCTACTTCCTCTCTCTTTTAACAATTTACCCAGTCTTGATAATATTGATGAAAATTTATATTAACGGGCGCCATCATCAATACGCTTCCTCTTTTCTTTTTGTTATGTATCAGCCCAGACACAAATTAAATTATAGATACACAGGCTATGTACCTACATGCCCCTCGACTAGCTTTTAAATTAACAGTGGAGACGGGAATTGGGTTCGGATTTACCTTTCGTTTTTTTTTTTTTTTCTGCTTCTTCTTTTTCTCCTTTTTTTTTTTCCAATACTCACTACCAAAGTATGTAACTTAGCACAAAAACCAGCTACTCTCAAACCATTACAAGGATAAGGGTCAAAAATCTGAACTTCACGTTAATTTACTCTGCATAACAATAACCATAATTTATTTAATATATTATTTTCTTTCTTTTTTTTCAACAATAACAATCTTATATACAATAAATTACATTTACACTACATTAACCATTCAACACTTTTATTGGTAGGATAATATTTGATTATTCAAGGTTAGTATACCCAATTTTAACTATATAAGTACGTTCTCTGTTCAACAATAACAAATCCTTAATTAATTACTTTAATTTTCTTTCTTTTTTTTTCAGGTATCTACTAGAACGTCTTCTTCTAATTTACTACTGACTTGTGTAGTCATTTACATTTGCAACTTCAGGATAGTTCAATATATATATTATACTGGGTGTTTTTTTTTCTTGAATAAATAAAGGTTTTCAATTCATAATCCAGTCCTTACTCTACAGATTACACTCAATAATCCCACCTATGTCTCCTACATTAGTCTATTTGTCAGCTTAGTCCATGAAGAATTGTATTTAAAGATAAATAGAAAAGACAGTCTCATGAAGAAAGAAATAGAAGTTTAGGCCTATACCCACAGAGTGACTGTGGCGATAGACCACCGATACAGGAGCGACGTCTAGATCTTGAGTTACAAACAATCTGACTCCTCTCCTGCAACCGGGAAAATATTAATGGGCCGCAAACAAAAATACAATTTTGTAAATCGACGTCAGAGGTCCCTGACACTCTCTCCTAGAGGCACGTGGGGCCGTTGTTCGCCTCCAACATCGATGGCTTTCACAATCTCTCATAAATTTCTTTTCTTTATATGTTACTGGTATAGGCCTTGCCTACTACCAGATTTTATCTGTTTGATTCGGGATACTTCCGGCGTTCCCTCACCTCACCCTTACAATCTCTAGTACTTGCTAATAAACTACTTATCATCAGTACACTACTCGCAATTTCCTATTCTCCTCTTTCTAACCTAACCAATCATTTGTTGTTATCTTTCAACTCACTCTCCTCTTTCTAACCTGACCAGTCATCAGCTATTATCTTTTAACCCCTTTCTTTCTTTAAGTAGAGTTCCCTTCAGCTTATACCATTGATTTAATTCACTCGGTGGTTATTCTAGTTTTCCTACTTCTTACGTTACTACTCTTTAGCATGGGCACCCAATCTTCTTTTGTCTCTAAATTCCCTAGAATTCTAACTGAAACTAATTCACGCCCAGATTAGTAAGCTTCTCTATAACCCCTTTAGTGACTTCTACTTCTACCCTAACATGTAAATTTTCCAATGGTACACACCTAATGCACTACCACTCGTAGGCCTTCTTTTGCCCTTCAATCTTTCCACTTCTTATCCCCCTCTACCATATTCCATACACCTTCGCTTGTAGATAAATCTCTATAAAAAAACATAACTTAACATTACAGGCCAGCATGAAATCTATTTATAGATAGTCACCCGTCACCTGAAAGAAACCCAAGAGGGAGAGGCCCTCGTAAGAAGTACTAAGCATGCCCCTTAATTACCTTTCTTCCTTACTCCCCTCGCGTCCTGTCTCAAAAATAACAAAGTTTATATGAGCATCACCAATTGCCCCTAGCTATGTATTCATTCGTGGGACAATTACCCAAAAAAAACTTGAAGTGAAGAGATATATCTTTGGCATTCAGTTGTTAGGCTCTAGACTGCTCTTTTATAATTAATTTAGACCAGAAATAGAAAATAGTTGGATTACTGGATTTCATCACTTTACTTCTAGAATTCTCACTTCTAGGTTTCTATTCTATTCTATTCTATTATTCCATACGGTGTCTAATCGCCATACATGACTTAGAAACCATCCTTAAAAAAAAAGGATATCTCAATTTTCTCACTCCCCAAACAATAAGAAAAAAAAAGTCTAGACGACTATACTCAACCAGTGATGTCCAACTTATCCTCCGATCCTGAGTTGTCTTCCATTACTTCCTGATGTCCATATCTGCTCTTATTCAGAGCGAGCAGTCACGACTCACTCTCACAGCTGATGTTCGCTGTAGCGGTGTCTCGTACTGGCCGACTTGGTGTATTCTTCTGATTAATGACTATCTCCATATAGCCGTGTCAAGGAAGTTCACAACCAGAATTTCCTTTTGATGAAAGTCTGACACACCATTATGCCAGAACGCCTCTACCGCTGTCACCCATCCCAATCTCGTCTTCTCCCTTCTGCCTTTTCGACTTCTCTGTCTCGTGGTCAGGCACGTACTCCTAACCGTCTTTCAGGTTCCGCACGTCTCCCTCGTCGATTCACCGTCGACGCATGCGCACCTCTCCTTTTCTGTAATTCAAATAAAATTCAGGGCAGTATCGATAATCATAAAAATGTTCAATATCGATTAGTTGCGGTCCCCCAACCCTTCCTTTGTTTAGGAATGGTCTCCTATCGTTGATTATGCACGTCGCTATTTGCGTCGTTACAATGCAATTATTACTGTATCTTGATAATCTCATACCGATACTGGTCTGTTTTACTTCACTTTTATTTTATTCTGATTTCACAAAATGATGTGGGTATTATATATACGTTTACATGTTTATTAAGTACTGAGTAGGGCATGGAGCTAAATGGAACTGAACAGCTGATATTGTTCATATAGATCACAAATTGTATATATGTGTAAATAGTAATTTAAATGTGTATTGCAGGGTATTTAAATTGTATATTGTATGACGAAGCCAGAAATTGTAATATTTCATATGGTGAATAAACAAACAAACAAACAAACATATCGGGAGGAATTGTCGGCAGGTGGTAATACAGGCCCTAAAACTTCCATAGCAAACAAATGTTGAACCTGTTCATAATCGTTGTTAGCCTGAAATATTATCAATGTTTTGTTTGAAACTTTTTTATAACTGCAACCCATAGCGCAAGGGGTGAATAAATTTGTTTATGAGTGTAAATGGGCAGGTATAGTTAAAATTAATTTTGGCCATTTTTGCTCCGACGTAAAGAAATATGAACCTTGACCTGTGCCGATGCTTACAGGTGGCGAGCAGAGCGCTTGGCATCTCAGCTGAGTACATCCACATCGCAGAGACCTCGACAGATAAAGTGCCGAACACGTCAGCGACTGCAGCAAGTTGCGGCTCTGATTTAAATGGAATGGCTGTCATGGTAAATAAGCAATACACTCATATGTATATTCACAACAGTATTACATAAATCATAGCTGGGCCATCAGCCCAGTCAAATGTTACAAAAAAAAATGCGTGAACTTACATTAAATGGAGTATTAATGATTTTTGGAGAGGAGTTTCGGAGCATTACTAGGAACACAAATCCAGATTTGCAACCCTCAGAAACCTGTGCTCGCTGAATGGCGGTCGAAATAAACCGTTTTTTTCGGACTTTTTTCGGTTTTTCAACAATATCTCCTAAACTATGCATTTGTTGAAAAGAATCTATCTTAGCTTTTTTAAAGTAAATTAAATTGTCTAAAATATGAGATCAAAATCGTTTTTTAAGTTATATAGTTACCGAGATACAGCTTTTCAAAAATTGGCCTTTTTTTCCAAAAAGTTAAAATTTTAAGTTTTCTTCGTGTTTCGAACTGAATACCGGCAAAATGACACGTCCTACAGAAAAGTCAAGAGAATAAAAGTTGTAGGGAATTTAATAAGCTTTAATTTGAGCTATAGCTGGTTCCTGTGGCTCAGATAGTCTCGTCATAAATGACAAAAACCGAAAATATTGTCACAAAGCCCAGAAAAGACTCGCCTAGAAACTGCCAGAGGTGGCAGGGTCTGTTTCCAAGTCAATCTAATAACAATAGTAATATAGCCTAATACAAAATTTTGGCGTTTCTTTGATTCTCATTTCCGACTGAGACATGACAACACTAAATGCCGAATTTTTCCTTCTTGCATTAAACAAACAAAGCACCGCAAAGCAAACAAAGACAGCACCGCTAGCGACGAAAAAAAGTTAATACACTCAATATAAATACATGAAATTGACTAAATAAGGAAGCAAATCAGTGGCGGACGCAGAGGGGGGATTGGGGGGATAGATCCCCCCCCCCCCCCGAAATTTGAAAAAAAGGCTATATATGCACTCTAAGTGGCCAGTTTTATAAACTAATTGAAAAAAATGTAACTTAATTATTTTTTTTAGTATTCAAATCCCCCCCCGAAAAAAATTCTGCGTCCGCCACTGAAGCAAATGACACGAAAATGACAAAATAATGACCTAAAATTTAAATAAATGCCCTAAAAATTTAAAATGGCATAACATGACAAAAAATGACCTAATAAAAATGCATTTCTGTAATCTGGAGGCCATGATTAGGATTTATCTACAAGTTGGCAATGTCTATGCAGCATCATTAAAAAGATGACATGTCATTAGACTCTGGTCCCTGGTTATTATTAAGCTATTGTTATCAATATCATCAGCATCACTAGTCAACTTTGTGATAATCATCTTTGCCAACATCACCCCTACTAAAGCAATCATTATTTTCCATTTTTATTGTTCATATGTCATGTATTAGACATTATAGTGTTGGTATCATTGATTTCAGAACGCATGTGAAAGTATCCTTCAGCGTCTTGAACCAATAAAAGCAGCTAACCCGAAAGGCAAGTGGACTGACTGGATAAAAGCAGCTTATACTAATCGCATCAGTTTATCTGCTACTGGGTTTTATAGGTAAGTTGTATTGTGCAACCCAAAATATGTATTATGTATTGCCCATATTATAATTAGGTCTATTCCGTATCGGTGCCTCAGTTCACAAACAAAATCCATGTTCATTAAAACTTTTATATTTCTTTAGACAAATACTATGTTTTCATGCAGAATTCAGATCGATCTGAATAAGCTTACCATATTGAAACTGTCATGAAAATGGGAATTCATATCAAATTGAGTCTCAAGGTCGATACACCTAAAAAGTAGGATTGGATCGGATTGAGATCATTTGAAAACACTACCACATATTCAGAACAATGTCAATGCACTAAGCAGAATTTCATTGGTCCTCAGTGTCCTCGTGATGTTCTCATGTATGGCGAGAAGGGTTTCATTGGTTATGGAATGTAGGGCTAGTGCATTCCATGAATTCTCTCTGAAACGTTGTTTTCAATCTATATTAATAAAAATGAATTTACAAAAGGGTTGTTGCCACATCACTTGAGAACGGCTCGACTGATTTGGCTGATTTCTTTTTTGTTGTGTTCGTAATTGTCAGGGCAAGGTTTGTATGAAAGAAAATTTTTGGAAAATCCACGGGAAAAGTCGGAAATGTGAAATGAGGCACAGTTAGAGAGTTCGGCTGTCAATTGTTTACATAAAAAAAATATTTAAAAAAATTGAAATGTGACAAAAGAAGTGTGACATATTCACAGTTTGAGAGTTCCGCTTTCACATGTTTTCATAATAAAACAAACAAAACAAAACAAAAAAAGGAAGTCTGAGTCTTGCAACCAAGCCAAATCGAAAGTGTGTATGTATGTATGTGGGTATGTATATGAAGTAACGCGGTGAACACTAAAATTAAAAAAAAACTACTCCCTCCCTTGAAAATTTATATAATTTCTGAAAATATTATACTGAAAAATGAAATGCAATTCAGTTATCATGACAACAGTGTATTGTTTACAATGTTCACATAGGGCTTTGGGAAATACATAAATACTGTGGTTTAACAAATTCTGCTGCTATCGATTTAATTAATATATTTGTGAAAATAATTCTTGAAGAATGAAATCCAAGAAAATGAAGCACAATGTGCTGCAGTCACATAACTTTCTCTACCCTCGACATGGAAAATATCATTTTCTCACTTCACATTTTGATGTAGAATAAGCGGTAGTATTGCAGGGATAGCTTTAAGTGTGTGCCAGTGAGTATGCTATATCAGAAGTCGGTAAAAAATCCTATCCACTGATACATCACTCATAGCTGTAGGCTTTGTATAGGGATGTTTATCATAGGCCCTAAACATCTACAAGAAGACAAAATAGGTTGGAACATTTTCAGTCCTATGCCCAAAGTGTATTATGTCCCAGGTTTTGGGGAGGAAAGTATGAAAGTGATAATGATTTTTTTTTTTAAATTTCAGCTCCGAAACGGTTGTATGGTAAAATGAGAGTGAGAAATAAAAATTTCCATAAAGACAATACAATATTATGTAATCGAAATTTGTGTTTCTTCTTATTTCAACCCCTCCCAGGCATGGGACATTCGACATCCTCTATGAACCATAAAAAGCCATATCTAGTGTTTTCTGAGGGAATAGTTTGAGTGTGATAAGTCGTTCTTCCTCATTTCAAGTTCTATGTAGGCCTACATATTATACAAGGCCCTAGAGTTTGAAAATCGAAAGTCCTCCATAAGTTAATTTCAAATTACAAAATAAAAACCCGGGCGACGCCGGGCCTTTTAAGCTAGTATTGTATAAGAAATTTTGCATGAAAACAGGATTGTATTCACATTGATCTGAATTCTGCATGAAAAGTAGTACATGACTTCATTTGTTGAAGAGTTTTTAATTAAGCTGATTCAGGTGCTAGCATCTGAGGTCACTGGATCAAATTTAATGGCTGACCAATTTGAGGTGCAGTGCTTGCATCAGATAATTTAAAAAAAAAAGAGTGCGTGGAATGCCACGCGACAGAAGTAAAACTTTATTTATTTATGTATTTTCTTCAGTTTTCCTTTGTCACTTTCATCCTCTCACGGTATCCTCTTGCTCTTTCTGCAATTGATTTCGGTTTTTTAAAGTCTGTGTGTGCCTTTTTATGAGAATTATAGTTTGTATAAGGCAAAATAGATTTTACCATAGGTTCACACGTATCAGTTCTATCATGCACTTCACTTACTGATGCTTCACGAGCATTTTCTAATGCTATTCTTCGTGATCGGCTTTCTCTCTTGCGTTCTGCTGCACTTTTGGCCGTTACACTTCATGTATTTTCTTCAATTTTCCTTTTCTTTGTGACTTTCATCCTCTCACGGTATCCTCTTGTTCTTTCTGCAATTGATTTCGGTTTTTAAAGTCTGTGTGTGCCTTTTTATGAGATTTATAGTTTGCATAAGGCAAAATAGATTTTAATATAGGTTCATACGTCAGTTCTATCTTGCACGTCATTTAAAATCGTATGCATTTTCTGCTACGACTTTGTTGATTATAGTGCTGTTCAACTTTTTTCAAAATGTACACAGTCAAACAAAAAGAAAGATGCAGTGTAATTCTCGAGAAGGCGGTGGCTAGTGCTGTTCAACTTTTTTCAAAATGTACACAGTCAAACGAAAAGAAAGATTCAGTGTAATTCTCGAGAAGGCGGTGGTTTTAACACACTTTACCAATGTCACATAATTTATTTAAATTTTGGATAAGCTTAATCATTGAGTTGAATCATTGAGTTTATTTTAATTTTTGGATGTTTTAATTTTTTTTTAGTTTTGGAAATTTGTATTTTTTTAATTTTGGATTTTTAATTTTTGATTTGCGCGGTAATCAACCTCCGGGTTCCATAAAATAGATAATATACCTTTAGATTGCTTAGGAATTGTCTATTGCCATTGAGGAAGTAATGTCTGAAAAATTTCCTTTGATTACTCCTAATCATTGAGTTGATTGTTTTCTGTGCAGTCCGCTCCGAAACACGTAGTTTTGAGTGTGACTGATTTTGTGACTGATTTCGTTACGGTTTTAGTGTGACTGATTTTCTGATTTACCCCAACCGCGAGAAAAGAAGTTTTACTTAAAAAAAAACCACACTCATTTCAACCTTGTATTTGGTTTTCTTTCTTACAGGACACCTGGTATTGGTTATGATATAACCAAAAATGAAGGGAAGCCATTCAACTATTTCACTTTTGGTGCAGCTTGTTCCGAAGTAGAGATAGACTGTCTTACAGGAGACCATCAAGTAAGTCAATAATCATCAGATAATACACAATTTCCTCAGTATAATACCGGTATTCAATTTTGATTAGGTCTGTTCACTGATCGACAATTAATTGTAATTGTTTGGTCAGTGAAAAACATGCCTAAAATGAAGTTAACATGATTGTAACAGGAAAGCAAGTCTCCTGCAGAAGTTCGGCTGGGAGGTATTTAAACATTCACCCTAAAGCCCGGACCTTGCTCCCAGTGATTTCCATATTTTCCTACACCTCACGAAATGACAGGGAATGACACAGAGATGAAGGTGGTTGTCACAGAGTGGTTCAAATCCCTGGTGGCACGGTTGTATGACACAGGTATTCAAAAGTTGGTGCCACGGTAAGACAAATGTCTCAATTCCGGTGGCAAATGTATTGAAAAATAGCTAAAGACTGGCTGTGTCTGTTGCACTAAATATTTCCTTGAAATTGTGTTTTGTTTCTGTAAAAAGTCCCCAGGAAACTTACTTTGTGGACTGTTTGGGACTGGCTCGTGAGAGGACCAATGCTAGGGATTGGACGATAATATCCGTGAGATGGATAAATGTAGGATAGCTTAATAAGGTAGCTTCATGTAAGTATGAAACAATGTACATGTGAGAAGTATAAGATTTCGGAGGACCATTTAGAGCAAGAAGGGACTATATCACGAGGTCACTGGGTACAGAGATCTAAGGAAACATATTGGTTAAACAATCTAGAATGTAATGAAATACTTGCACTTTATTAATACTTGTAACACTCGAAGAAATAATAGGTGAACACTGAATGATAATTGAATAAACAAGTTGAAACAATGAATTGGAATTTGGCGCGAACCAGATTGCACCACTAGAGGTAATTTAGTAAATTTTGTAATTTACTAATGAATTATATCTCAATTTAACGGTAATAAAATTTGCAGTAGAATGTATGTATTTTAAGTTATTAACACTTGATTGTTCACGTTTTATAGCTTCTTGGTGAGTGATGACGTCACACGCTATTTAATTACTTGGAACTAATAAGTGAATCTAATGAACTTATAATACGGCGAATAAGTAAATTATGTATAAGTAATTTACTTGAAATTAATAAAACTTATAAGGAAGTTTTATTTCAATGGTTTCTAGTGAAAATACAAAGAGCGCGAACTGGCTTTTGTTACTAGAACCGGAGCAGTGTCAGACCGTGACTTGATCGTGTAACTGCAGGCTTAATACTGATGAGGCTTCCTGACGCTCTTTAAGGCGTCTTTAAAGAGGGAATACCCGACACAAAGAACTCGTGATCAGGATATGATGAAATATACGCCTACTCAACTTAATGCTTGGCGCAAGAACACCTGGCGGATGATTTGAATTAAAACTATTTACTGCACATAATAAATATGCTGGAAAAAACACTTAGCTTGCGTGAACATACTCCGCGCCATTGACTATTAACGTCAATAAAAACATAACAGGAAGGCAAGCTATAATAGAGAGACACTTGTATGTACACAAACAAGCACTGACTCTAATTGGATGTATACATGTGATATGTATTGGAAAATTACTTCTTACATATATTGCAAGAATATGATATTGAATAAAAAGCACTGAGTTCACTATTTACATTGAAGCACACGACACTCTTGAACTGAAAACCAGAGAGAGGTCTTTCAAATAGCAAGATTGATAGAAAGAAAAATGCATGTAACACATCTCGCAAGAGTACGATTTGTTACAGAGATAGATGAGAAATGGACTTCAAGTGGAGAATCTTGAATATAAGATCATAGAAAGTGTCATATGCTACTCGTCTTGGGGTAGAGGACACACTTTGACTATGGGCCGCTTATATTCGCCACTGGAAGTGCGCACAGTAATCACTCGAACCAAGCCGTCTTCTCCCGGATGAGTAGCGGTGATCACGCCTAACTTCCATTGAAGAGGAGGAATGTTGTCTTCCTTCAAGATGACGACAGTACCAACTTGAATGTTGTCACTGGAACAGGTCCATTTCTGCCTTTGTTGTAGTGAGTGAAGATATTCGGATGACCAGCGTTTCCATATGTGTTGCAAATGATTTTGTAACAGCTGCCATTTTTCTAAGTACTTCTTATCTTCCGTAGGAGGATGTGAAGGTAGAGATATGAGAGGTTCTCCAATTAAGAAGTGACCAGGAGAAAGGTATGACAAGTCAGCTGGATCATCATTTAGACGAACAAGTGGTCTAGAATTCAAGCAAGCTTCGATTTGAGATAGAAGCGTAGAAAGCTGTTCATATGTGAGAATTTGAGCTCCCATAACTCGCCTGAGATGAAACTTCATAGATTTCACTGCTGCTTCATGCAGACCACCGAAATGGGGAGAATTTGGAGGAATGAACGACCAGCAATAATCGTGGTTTGCAGTGAAATTTTGAATTGTAGTTTGAAAATCTCTTGACTGCAATAGCAATCTGAGCTCCCTTAACTTGTTGTTTGCTCCAACAAAGTTAGTGCCATTGTCACTGAAGATTTCTTTACAGAGTCCTCGACGTGCTGTAAATCTTCGTAGGGCTGCTATGAAGGCATCTGATGTTAGATCAGAAACTAACTCAATGTGAATGGCCTTTGTTACCAAGCAGACAAAAATAGCGATGTAAGCCTTTACAGTAGTTTTACTGCGTGGAGCCCCATATCTTATGTTGACGGGTCCAGCGTAATCGACTGCGGTGCGGAGAAAAGGTCTAGCAGGAGTTATTCTATAGCTAGGAAGATTTCCCATTAACTGTTGAGAACTTTCTGCTTTTAGCTTGTAACACGTGAGACATCTATGCAAAATAGATTTTACTACTCTGCGAATACTAGGTATCCAGTAGGCTTGTCGTAATGAAGCTATAAGCAGCTGATGCGAAGCATGTAATAGCTTGCGATGCTCATATTCTACAATCAGAACTGTTAAATGATGTCGGGATGGCAATATAACCTGATGTCTTGCATCATGTGTAAGATCTGATTTCTCCAACCGTCCACCCACTCTTATAACGTTGTTCTGATCTAGGAATGGAACTAATGCATGGATAGAGCTTTTCACTGAAACTTGTTTGTTGTTGCTAAGATCTTTCAGCTCTTGAGAGAAAGCTTCTTTCTGAGCAATTTTAACACAAACTTGTAGAGCATTTTGTAATTCTTCTGCTGCGAGAGGTCCATGATATTTGTTTTCATGGCGGCAGGCAGAAATAAATCTATACATATAACAAGTAACTCTCTGC
This sequence comes from Ectobius pallidus, assembly GCA_964059195.1. Taxonomy (NCBI): domain Eukaryota; kingdom Metazoa; phylum Arthropoda; class Insecta; order Blattodea; family Ectobiidae; genus Ectobius; species Ectobius pallidus. The sequence goes on from CAXKWD010000001.1 coordinate 5,042,851, forward strand.
AAGCGCTTGAGATTAGAGAATCTTGTAATAAAACTATCTTCTACTACAGTAGCTGCCATGCAGATGGAAGTAAGTTGCTCTGAGGAATCTGGAGGGCTTAATTGTTTTGGCTGTTCCGGCCATAATGTTGTGTTATGAGCCAACCACTTAGGACCGTGCCACCACAAATCAATATCAGACAATTGTTCAGAATATACACCTCTTGAAACGAGATCAGCTGGGTTGTTGTCTGTAGAAACATGTCGCCAGGCTGCTGTTTCAGAAAGCTCTTGTATTTGCGACACACGGTTGGACACAAATGTTTTCCATGTTCGTGAATCTGATTTTATCCACGACAGAACAATAACTGAGTCTGACCATAGATAATTTTGTGAGGTTTGAATGTTAAGGTCATTCAACACCTTGTTGTACAGTTTAGATAACAGCAATGCTCCACAAAGTTCAAGACGTGGAATGGTTTGCCTTTTAAGAGGGGCAACCTTAGACTTGGAACATAGCAAGTTAATTGTAACTTCACCTTCAATGTTCACAGAACGGAGATATATGCATGCACCGTAGGCCTTTTCTGAAGAGTCACAGAAGCCATGGATCTGTATATCTTGAAGGGTACCATGTGTGAGAACAAATCGTGGAATACGCATCGTGTGTATTGTACCTAAAATGTCGCAGATCTCAATCCATTTCTCTGCTATGTGTGAAGCTACCTCCTCGTCCCAGTCAAGCTTTTCAATCCATAATGATTGCATGAAGATTTTGGCATTGATAACCATAGGACTGACAAGGCCTAAAGGATCAAAAATGGATGATATGACTGATAGGATAGTACGCTTGGTAAGTTTAACTCGAGTATGAGTTTGGAGAGAAGGATGGGATTGAATCTGGAAGTTATCAGTTGCAGGATGCCATAGTAAACCAAGGGCATGTGCATTTTCAATGTTGTCAAGAGACAGAGGCAACTGGGTCTCTCGATAAGATGATGGTACAGATTCCAGCAATGCTTCATGGTTGGAACACCACTTTCGCAAGGGAAATCCGCCACTGTCAAGCATGAGGATTAATTCTTCTTGAAGGCGTAGCGCTTCTTGAAGATTATCATGTCCTGCCAGGCAGTCATCTACATAGAAGGAAGTCCTGACTGCTTGTGAAGCGAGAGGGTATTTAGCTTCTTCTTCTATTGACAGCTGGTGCAGGGATCTTATGGCTAAAAATGAAGCTGATTTAGTACCATAAGTCACGGTAGTTAAGGCATAATCTTGTATGGGTTCATCTGTGCTGGAACGCCATACAATCCTTTGAAGATTTTGATCAATCTCGTTCATTTTAATGCGTCTGTACATTTTAGAGATATCAGCTGAGAACGCATACTTATATGTTCGAAAACGAATTATAATTGATGATAGGTCATCTTGCACTGTAGGCCCTAATTTCAGAATGTCATTTAGGGACTTGCCTGAAGATGTTTTTGCAGAAGCGTCAAACACAACTCTAGTCTTGGTTGTAGTAGACGAGGGCTTGATTACTGCATGATGTGGTAAATAGAAGCATTTTTCACCTGGCTGTGGAAGTGAAACCTTCTTCATGTGTCCCAATTCTTCATATTCTTGCATGAATTTTTTGTAATCTTCCTGCAAGACAGAATTGGTTTGGAATTTTCGCTCCAGATGCTCTAAGCGTTTTACGGCTTGTGGTCTGGATTCGCCCAAGGAGTCCTGAGATCGATTCTTGGGTAATTTCACTACAAAAGCACCGTCCTCTGCACGAATAGTGTTTTGTACGAAGTGCTCTTCACATTCCCTTTCTTCTTTAGTAAACACTGGTTTAGGAAAGTCTTCTAGTTCCCAGAATCGTCTTAACTGTGTATCAACATTATCAACAGTCACAAATAAATTGTGTTGAGCGAATGTGACCTTCTTGGATTTAATTGCTTTCTTGGGAATAGTTCCACTAAGTATCCAACCTAGTTCCGTGTTACTAAGAATAGGGTTATTAGGAATGACTATTCTTTCATTAGTGAATAGTTGGTAAAACAAGCTAGCACCAATGAGGATTTGGACATCACCAGGGATGTAGAATTTAGGATCCGCTAATGTTATTTCACTAGGAATATTGAAATGTTTGGGATCTATACGGACTGAAGGAAGTTTGTTTGCAATGTGAGGGATTACTAGACAACTCATTTCAGCCTGGAAATTCTGGATTCTGGATCGCAGATTAACCTTAACACTGTGATTGCAAGAAGAGGTGCCATTAATACCTCGTATCTGAGTGTCGACATCTGTGGTTGGCAGCTGCAACTTCTTGGCTAAACCTTCAGTTATGAAGTTCAATTGGCTTCCTGAGTCCAGTAACGCTCTGCATAACACTAAATTTCCTTGTCTATCTTCAAGATGCACTGCTGCTGTTGCTAATAAAATCTCCCTTTGGTTGGAATTTTCTTTTATCGAACAATAACTAGCAGGTACATTATCTGTAGATTCAGACGGTTGATGTGGTTGTCGAGGAGCCTTTTTACTGTCTCGTGTGTTATTATGTAACAGTTTGCTGTGTGAAGCCTTTCCACAATTACAGAATGACTTGATTTTGCAATTGTCTCTTTTGTGACCGTTGGAGAAACAGTTTGCACATAAACCTTTGCTTTTCACAAAATCCCAACGTTGATCTACACTCAACTGTGAAAACTTGTCGCACTTATGTAAATTGTGACTTTCCTTGCAACAAGGACATGTATCACCTTTGATGGCAACATAAGATTGACGAGTCGTTTTTACAGATTTCTTTTGTGTATGTCTTTCACTTTTTTCCTTGGATGGGCTTGGCACATTGTTAGAATTGGATAGCACTTCTAAAGAATGAGCCTTGGCTTCTAGGAAGTTCATCAACTCTTGAAGCGGTGTGAACCTTTGTGAGTCAATTTTGCTCTCCCATTCCTTGCGTGTAGTTTCACCAAGATGATCCAATATTAATTGAATGAACATGACTTCGTGTAATGGGATTTCAATGTTGAGAGCTTCGATGGCGTTAAGATTGCTTTGAAACTGATTTAATAAGTTTCGCAAGTCTGTAACATTTTCATCTTTCATTATTGGTAATGAAAGTAGATTTTTGATGTGAGCTGTGGCAATAACTCGAGTATTATCATATCTAGAGCACACCAAGTTCCATGCTATAGTAAAATTCTCATTCGTGACTGGAAGATTCTGAATGAGCGCGTGAGCCTGCCCCTTCAGAGAACTCAGCAAATAATGATATTTCTGGATGGAATCCAACGATTCATTGTTTACCACTAAGCTACTGAAAGTGTCGTGATAGTGTTTAAAGTTAGTCACATCCCCACTAAACACTGGAATTTGAATCCTTGGAAGTTGTATATTTCTATTGTTGCATTGTGAAGTAGAAGATTGACACGTGTGATGCGAATTACCACTGTGATTAGATTGATGACTGTGATGAGAGCCTACACTACGCACTGGTTGGTCGTGTAGAAATAACAATTCACTAAGCTTAGCCTTTAGCACCTTGTACTTGTTATTCATCTCTTCGTCATACTGTGCGTGCATGTCAAGTTCACTTTCAGCTTCGATAATAGCTTCAATTTGAGTTTGTACCACTTCATAATTTTGCCACACTTCGTTAAGAGTGTCATATTCAACTTTTAATCGAAATATATCAACTTCTTCAGTAATATTGTCACTGTACTTCTGAATGTACGTAAGTTTTCTTTTAAGAAAAGCACGTTTTTTCGTTAATTCCTTCAATTCACTTTCCATCTTGAATGCGAAATGTGGAAATTACTTGTTCTTGAAGATTTGAAATTCTACCACTGCTGCACGATAATGCATGTATTAACTGTTCACTGTCTTCTTGATGTTCACTGAGGACCGGAATCCCACGATGAGTCGAATCACTGCTGCATGATGCTGTCTTCGATGCGAAGTTCAGGGTTGCTGGAACTCACGAACTGACCGACGCGGAAGCACATATGAATGAGACGAACTCGAGAAACGGTATTTGCGAATACAAGTATGCAATAAATAAGATTGTACCAATATGATCCTGCCCGGTAAAGGACCAATGTTTGGGACTGGCTCGTGAGAGGACCAATGCTAGGGATTGGACGATAATATCCGTGAGATGGATAAATGTAGGATAGCTTAATAAGGTAGCTTCATGTAAGTATGAAACAATGTACATGTGAGAAGTATAAGATTTCGGAGGACCATTTAGAGCAAGAAGGGACTATATCACGAGGTCACTGGGTACAGAGATCTAAGGAAACATATTGGTTAAACAATCTAGAATGTAATGAAATACTTGCACTTTATTAATACTTGTAACACTCGAAGAAATAATAGGTGAACACTGAATGATAATTGAATAAACAAGTTGAAACAATGAATTGGAATTTGGCGCGAACCAGATTGCACCACTAGAGGTAATTTAGTAAATTTTGTAATTTACTAATGAATTATATCTCAATTTAACGGTAATAAAATTTGCAGTAGAATGTATGTATTTTAAGTTATTAACACTTGATTGTTCACGTTTTATAGCTTCTTGGTGAGTGATGACGTCACACGCTATTTAATTACTTGGAACTAATAAGTGAATCTAATGAACTTATAATACGGCGAATAAGTAAATTATGTATAAGTAATTTACTTGAAATTAATAAAACTTATAAGGAAGTTTTATTTCAATGGTTTCTAGTGAAAATACAAAGAGCGCGAACTGGCTTTTGTTACTAGAACCGGAGCAGTGTCAGACCGTGACTTGATCGTGTAACTGCAGGCTTAATACTGATGAGGCTTCCTGACGCTCTTTAAGGCGTCTTTAAAGAGGGAATACCCGACACAAAGAACTCGTGATCAGGATATGATGAAATATACGCCTACTCAACTTAATGCTTGGCGCAAGAACACCTGGCGGATGATTTGAATTAAAACTATTTACTGCACATAATAAATATGCTGGAAAAAACACTTAGCTTGCGTGAACAGTGGACACACCTTGTATTTAACCACCTGTGTGGTCTCGTGGTGAGCATCGCTGGCTACAGATCCCCAGTACCTACTCGGGTTAACAGGGTGCACTCAGCCCCATGATACTTGTTATAAAAGTAGCGGCTCTGGTCAGAGAAACCACCACATGCCCTGCAATCCTCTCATCTGCCTAAGGTAGATGATGCAGCTGTTGGGTGGTAGGCCTAATACCTCCAGGGATGTAGTGCCATGAAGCTTAATTTATTTATATGAAAGTTATGAACAACTGTGGGACTCCAAACTTTCTGAACACACCAATAAATGTTAAGGAAGGATCCGTTTAAAAATATAACTGAGAAATTAGCTGAAGGATGAAAAACAGAATCTATACTCTGCTCATACAGATATGAAAAAGAAAATTTCGTTTTCTGTGATTTTCTTGAAAACGGCTCTCACGATTTTGTTCAAATTTTGCACTTGTGTTGCTTATACCAAGAGGTAAAATGTTTATTTGAAACATTTTGTTGAAAAAATTGTCCGAAGGGTAGTTATAAGCCACCCACTTTGAATATGTGCTCTTTGCAATATGGCCTCTTGTTCTATATCAGAATATGAAGTGAGGAAAATGTATTGGCCATGCTTAAACTAAAGAAAGTTTCGAAAGTGCATTAATCAGATTTTATTTGGGTTTAGTATTGTTTGGGGATGCGATGTGATGTGGTAACGACATTTTCTTCATTTTTAAAACCAATTTACATGAAGAGATGGCATATATTTGGGTAGCTTAAAAGGCTCGGCGTCGCCCGGGTTTTTTATTTTGTAATTGAAAATTATCTTATGAAGAATTTTCGATTTTTAAATTATAGGTCATTATATAGGTACAGTATTTAGAATATAAAATAGGAAGAACGACTTATCACACTCAAGCTATTCCCTCAGAAAACACTTGATATAGCTTTTTATGGCCCATAGAGGATGTAGAATTTTGCATCCCATCGCTTCCACACAGCAAGCCTGGTAGGGGTTCAAATAAGAAGAAACAGAAATTCTGATAACGTAAAATTATATTGTCTTTGCGAATATTTTATTTCTCACTCTCATGTTACCATAAAACCGTTTTGGGGGTGAAATTAAACAGAAATGCAATATCACTTTCATACTTCTCTCCCCAAAACATATTTCCATACCTCGTATTGTTTTCTCTATGTCCAGGGTAGAGAAAGTTATGTGACTGCATTATTTTCGGGGATTTTATTCTTTAATATTTATTTATAATATGAATTATATTGATAGCTTCTCTAATTTGTTAAACTCCCATTTCATTTATTTCCAAAGCCTTATGTGAAGACTGCCAACAATACAATGTTGTCATGTGAACTGTGATTTGGATTTGATAATTCTGTGTAAAAAGGGATTAAGTATTCTAAAAAACATTTGATTTTTAGCATTTAAAATCAAAATTTTTCAAAATCCTTTCTTAGTGAGGACTTACATTATGAAACAAAAGTACTGTCAAAATTCCAAGTCCCTACCTATTATAGTTTAGGCTCTGCATTGATTCTCTGTCATTAAGTAAGTCATAGTAAAAGATAAAATGCATGGTCCTACTTTCCACTAAAATCACAATAACATAAAAGTGATGAACACTTGATAAAAACACTTAGTTATGATAGTGGTTAAAAGATCGGTTAAAAACAATAAAAACACATAACACAAGACGTTTCAGCCTGCCCTCCAGACTGAGGAAGGCCTGGAGGGCAGGCTGAAACGTCTTGTGTTATGTGTTTTTATTGTTTTTAACCGATCTTTTAACCACTATCATAACTAAGTGTTTTTATCAAGTGTTCATCACTTTTATGTTAAGTAAGTCAGTCGGTCAGTCATTCATTCAGTCAGTCAGGACAAAGCCTTTTATATATATATAGATTATACTAAGAGGTTAACTTATATTTCAGGTTCTGAGAACTGATATTGTGATGGACCTAGGAGACAGCCTGAATCCCGCTATTGATGTGGGACAAGTGGAAGGTGGATTTATGCAAGGATATGGCCTGTTCACTCTAGAAGAGATTGTGTACTCCCCCACTGGTACGCTCTATGCTAGAGGTCCAGGAGTCTACAAAATACCAGGGTTTGCTGATATACCCACTGAATTCAATGTGTCGCTCCTAAAAGGCGCACCCAACAAACGTGCTGTTTATTCTTCCAAGGTATGGTAGAACCTTTATTTAACATTTTCCTGCATTTAACATTAATCCATGTATTACCTACATGTTACGTACAGTCAACTCCTGATTATCCGGCATAATGGGTGGTAGCCACCTCACGGATAAACAAAAACACAGTTAAAACAAAATTATACCTAAACATACTGTAATTGAAAAATTATTTAAAACTTACATAGGCCTATGTGGAAACGTCTTGCAGTGCTAGAATCATTCACCGTCAGAGGTCACAAACTGTTTCAGCACAACAATAAAACACTGACCACTGTATTAACAGTTTGGTTTTGGCACTTTCAAGGAATTTTTACACTTTGCTGAAATAGTTGAACACTTTTTGTTTTTTGATCGCATTTTTCTTCTTGTGAATATCAGAACGGAGCCTGCTTAACATCAACTTGTCACAAAGTGAAATTATGTCCAGTAAGTAAAAAAAAAAATATATATATCTGTACCTCAGAGCCAAACGAACGTAACTGCCAAAAACTAAATTTTACAGGAGGAGCGAAAAACAAAATTATGAACAATAAAGGGGAATGGAGTTACTACTATTTGGCTCTCAATATCTTGGTTTCTAATGAAATTATGGATTTAATATTAATTTTTTCTATAGAGGTCAAGAAGTTAGTAAAGAATATGAAAGAAACAAAAAAATATGAAATATGGAGTTATGTTCCTTTGGCTCTGAGGTACAGATATATATATATATATACTATATTTTTTTAAAGATTTTTTAAAGGAATAGCTCAATGGTTAATCTGCAAACCGGTTGATCCGCACCCGGATAATCGGGAGTTGACTGTATAATAGTTTTGAAACTGGTTCCACACATGGCCTTATGCCACCTTACCGAGTTTGCACTGGATAGTGTGTGTTAAGACCCTTGCAAGTTAGCATGCATCTTACCATAACCATTTGCATGTTGCTTTGCATTTTGAGTGGAACTAGGATCTTTTAGTGACAAGTGTATGCTTAACCCTTAAGGAGTTGTGTCATAGTGGTAAAGTCTGTAAAGTTTCAAGTTTTAATATAAAATGTATCTAATGACCTCACAAATGAATCCATCTGGAATTTCAAGAAGAGGATGGCGTTTTGGAATTTGGCCTCTAGCTTTCTTTCTAGTATGATACTTTATGAGATTGTGTGTAGGGAGGGAAAATGTCTGTCCGTCCGTGTGTCTGTACGCGCGATAACTCAAATACGCTTAATCGGATTTGAATGAAACTTGGTATATACATTCGTAATGTTCATGGGAAGAACCCTATTGATAATGGACCGAATCGGTTGACTGGTAACGGAGTAAAACCCAATTTAGTGTCTATTTTAAAGACGTGATAACTCAAATACGCTTTATCAAATTTTCATGAAACTTGGTATACGAATTTATAATTTCCCTGGGAAGAAGTCTGTTGATATTGGACCAAATCGGTTGGTTGGTACCGGAATAATGCCCACTTTAGTGCCTTTTTATGGTAATATATCACAAAGGCGCGGATAACTCAAATACGCTTTATCAGATTTTCTTGAAACTTGTTATACGAATTTATGACGTTCTTGGGTACAAGCCTATTGTATTATGGCTAAATCGGTTGACCGGTACCGAAATAACGAGTATATCAATATTAATTTTGTAATGAATATTTTTTCGTGGCCCACAATATAAATTATTAAAAAACTTAACAAATTGCCGATCGTATATTGATATTGTTAGAAACCTTGATTGATTTGTGATATTATATTGTGTATTCTGTGGTTTTGTAGCTACCGATATTTACTTTAGGCTATATTTTAATGTATTTTTCTTATTCTTTCCTGTGCAGCAATATACCTAATGTAATTCCTGACAGATTTCATATTGACTTTTTATTCATTCATAACTTTTAAGGCTGCTTTAAACTTGAAACAGACATATCAGCGTATCGTAGGTCTATTGCATCATTATTATTATTGCCAGCACATTTTGTTTTTGGAGTTTAACTCGGAGATTTATTACAAAAACAACTTTTCTGCATGGGCCTATCATAATTGTGTTTATCACTGATTAAAAAAAAAACATACTGGCACTTGGTTATATCAGTTTACCTGATTTTATTTTCTTGTATGAATGTTTGTTTCAAGTCCTGTCAAGAGTTGGTCAATTTGAATATTAGTGAAGACTTGAAATTGGTTTCCCTGGTAAAGTAAGTTAGGTTTTAAGAGGGGGTGGTTTTGCATTATGAATAGACAGGCTCTTGTCCACATGAGAGCTGAGGGTGCGGGAAACTCTCGAGAATAATCTCAAGTGTTGTGTCCACTAGAGAACGCTAGTCCAATCCTGAGAGTAGCTGAGAGTCGCGACCTTACTCTCAGAACCGTTTCCACAAATATCGCACGAGTTTTCACCTTGCATATACGGACAAGATGGACAAACAACAATGTACTATTTGTTGTTAATATTAATGTAAGCATGTTATAAGAGCGCGCTGAATGCTTTTAAGTGAATCCATTCATTCAATTATTGCGCGTTTAGAAGAATTTGACAATCTAATATTGTCAGAACATCATGAAGTATTATTGAATTCAATAGGCCCACAAATTAACCAGAAAGACATTGAAATGCGATATGAGATTTTTGTTAAATGTAAACTAATTGTGACGCTGTGCTTTTCTGTCATCAAGCATGTGATTTTTAATTTATAGCATGTCAAGTCGAGTGGACTAATCCTATTAAACTGTGAATCTAAACTTCATGCATCTACATGGACGGATAGGTCTATTATTTAACCATGTACAAGAAATCAATAACCTCTGTCTGCGCAAGTGCACACTAGGTGGCAGGAGAGTTCAGGAACAGCTGTAAAACTCCCAAAAATTAAAAATTATTATTTCAGTCTGTCTAAAAAATAGTCTATGATACATGTTGTAAAATGACTTTATTTTAATATAAATATTAGATGGAAAATTTACAGTGAAATGTTAATATCTGTAGCAAGAAACCAGAAAGAAAAGGTCCCTCATTACAAAAAAGCTGGAATTTACAAAATTAATTGCAAAGATTGTGGAAAATTTTATATAGGCCAAACAGAAAGGAATTTAGACACAAGGAGAAAAGAACACTTTAGGAACATCATGAACAAACAAATTGAAAAATCCGCTTTGGCAATGCATTTCTGGAAAGTAGGCCATGAAATTGAAAATGAAATTGAACTATTAAAACAAGTTGAAAAATCAATAGATCTTATAGTTTGGGAAAAAATATTCATTAAAAAGAACCGAGAAAATCTCTTAAACTTTGACACTTCAGTTGGCATTCAAGGGACCTTGATCAACAAGTTCATTCACCCACCGCTAGAGGGCCAGTCAGAATCAGCTGATGATGGCGGGAAGACCCGTTGAAATTATCAACCTGGGTAAATATACCTTTTAGTGAAGTTTAGTGTGTATATTTCCGATCTCAATCTTGCTACAGGTGATTTTATTTTGTTTGTAGAATTGCTTCACTTGCTCTTATGGGCTCATTCCGCTAACATACATACTCAGAAAATAAAATCTTTGTTTTAGCCCTTGTATTATAAATAACTATTTTGTGAGTATATATTGTTTTGAGAAAGGTTGTATTATGTCTGCATGTAATATGCACACCTCAGTTATTGATCAGTTATTGATTTGTGTTTGATAGGCTGTTGGGGAACCCCCTCTATTCCTTGCATCTTCAATATTCTTTGCAATAAAAGAAGCAATCGCAGCAGCGAGGAGTGAGAGAGGTCTGACTGGTGCGTTTAGACTGGATTCTCCTGCCACAGCTGCTCGCATCAGGATGGCCTGTGCGGATGACATCACAGCTAAGGTATTTCATTAGTGCAGATGGTATAATTTGAGGCAGTGTCTCCCTCAAACTGAAAGCATGGACGATGTTACAGACAGAGACAGCAGGAATTTGAATGCAAGCGAAATGTGCTGAGATGAAAATATTGGCAATATCACGCTAGCATCCACATGGAGCCATGGTGGACTTGATCACTCCACACATGCACACTGCCAACGACATGTTCAAATCTTAGTTCGCAGGCTTCCACGGCCAGAGTTATACTTAAAATGATAGTAATTGATATCCGGGTTAGGCCGCGTCGTGTTTATGGTGTCTTCTGACATTTCGGACAACATATCGTGTCCTTCTGAGAAAGAATTGCAAGAAAATAAGTGCCTGTGATTAGTAAACAGTCGCAGTTGTCATGACGTCAGTGTTAAAGTCTTAATTATTTCACGCCAGATGTCATCTGGCGTGAAACAATTATGTCATCTGGCGTGAAACAATTAAGACTTTAACACTGACGTCATGACAACTGCGACTGTTTACTAATCACAGGCACTTATTTTCTTGCAATTCTTTCTCAGAAGAAGGACACGATATGTTGTCCGAAACGTCAGAAGACACCATAAACACGACGCGGCCTAACCCGGATATCAATTACTATCATTTTAAGTATGTTCAAATCTTAATGGTCGAGATGCTTTCAGATTCCAGGAGAGCTCTGTACATCTGATGGCCTTTCTAAGACAAAATGGCCCCCTTATTTGATGAGCAGGGCCCTATTTCATAGAAGTTACAATTTTACAGGTGACAGGTATCAACAAATTGTTTTACAGATTTACATTTTGACAATTGTGTTTTTCATATAAGCTGGAAACTTTACATAAATGTCATGACAATTTTGTAGATTTGTATGACAATTTTTCATATTGCTGTTCCTAAAAAATATTGACTTTACAGGAATAAGTTTGACAAATATGTCAAATCTTAGGATATCTACCATTTATAAAACATTAATTTTTGTTGGCAAATTTACAACAAAATTTACAATTGTCATTACACAAGTGACAGGCAAGTCAGGGCAAGTCAGTAGGTTATGTAAATGTGTGGCATAACTTGGCAGTTATTTGTGATTTAAATTTTCTTGTTAATAAACTTGCTAAATTGTCTTGTTAATAATGAACACTAGTAGTAGTGGTATTGGTAGTAGTGAAAGTGGTGAAGAAATAGACATGAGACCATGCTGGGTTTTTAGGTGACGGATTAACCTAACTTTCAATTTCAGTTACTTTGTATTCAAAGAGAAATATAATTAAATTATTTTTTATAGTAATAATCAATTGCTTAGGTATCACATTCGATGTTGAGATCGATTATCGCATGCGTATGTGAGTGTACTAAAGTAATCTTTAGGTTTGACATAAAATTGTCATGTTTATGAAAAGGGTTCTTTTAGGGCCTGTATTACCACCTGCCGACAAATCCTCCAGATACGTGACTTCCAGATAGCTTAACTGGAAGATGCCGTGTAATACCACCGCTGAACTGCTACCGGCAAGGACGCAGTAAAAATTTGTAAAATGGCCTTACCTCGCTGAGCAGAGAGGTATGTTTGTTGTAGTTTGGCAGTCCTCCGCTAGGTGCGGCAGGTCGGATTTGTATTTGTACAATTAATTTACATAACAATATATCGTTTTAAGTGCATTCATCTATTTGTGCAATTCTATTTCATTCATATGTGAGCATAAAATGACAATTTTATGTAAATTAAATCTTCTGGCATCAGTTCTAAAATGCAGGTGGCAAAAAAATTGCAGCACACTGCCATCTTGTTTCAACCAAGATTCCTAACTAGCAGTTGGCACTTTGTCAGCCACTCCATCCTCCTGCTAGCTTATCTGGAAGTTGTCTTCCCAGACAGACTTTGTCAGGAGACCATAATACGCAATTCTTGGCCAACTTCCAGATAGGTTCTCTATCTGGCAGATAAATATGATATCATACAGGCCCTTAGTCTGACAATTTAAAATTAATTTGCCTGTAATGTAAGGAAAAGATGTAATATCTATGAAAAATACAATTGTCATGACATTAACAAATGTGTCGGACTTGACATAATTGTCTTATTTGTCAAACCTGTAGAGTTTTTTTTAAATAGGGCCCTGGTGTAGGCCCCACAAGCGATTTAGTTTTTAAACATTCTATTTTACCCGTAATCTATTTCTTAACATTTTAAATCACTTTTGAAACACTCTTCTGTCCGTTTTCAGCTATCTACTTTCATCCATTGAGCTCTCCTCTTCTTAACTTAGGAGGCACATGCCAACTTAAAGTTCACATTTTGTGGGCTTTTCCATGTACTACCCTTGTGTTTCACTTGATGTCAAACGTCTATGTGTCTGACAGCAGTATGGTGGGGGGTTGTTGGACGACAAATCTTTTCATGTTTTTCTTTCATTTTCCTTCAAACTCAACTCAATCCTCAATAGAGTAGCAACAGATCTAAGAGGAAATTTTCTCAAATGTTTTATTTCCTTCATTTTCATGAGTTATGGGTACCAATAAGCCACACTGCCACTCTAGCCTAACTTCCCACATAAAATTAATCTACAACATTTTGAGCAAAGAGGTGTGTTTGTTGTAGTTCAGTAGGCTTCTGCTAGGTGCGGCAGCTCGGATTTGTATTTGTACAATTAAATTACATAAGAACACATCGTTTAAGTACATTAGTCAATTTTCGCAATTCTGTTTCATTCATATGTGAGCCTAAAATGACATTTTTGTGTAAATTAAATCTTCCAGCATCAATTCTGAAATTCAGGTGGCCAGGAAGCTTCAGAGTGCTGCCATCTTGTTTCAACCAACTGGCAGTTGGTAGTTTGTCAGCCACTCCATCTTCCTGCTAGCTTAGCTGGGAGTTGACTTCCCAGACAGATTTTGTCAGGACATCATAGTACGCAATTCCTGGCCAACTTCCAGATAGGTTTCAGATGATATCAGGTGGTCGTCGTACAGGCCCTTAAGATGTGAAATGTGTTCATGAATTCACAGAATAGTGTTCTGTTGAACATCACATGAAAATATTTTGGGAGAAAAATTCCTATGACACTGGGATTGGTAGTCGGTATAGTATCTGCATGAAAAGCTGTTGAATCTTAGTGTCAGAGGAATTTTTATTCTAAGACATTGTCATGTTTTGTTCAACAAAAACAATGTTCTGTGATTTTATGAATGCATATCTACTTAAAACAGTTTTAGCTAAAAAAAAATACAAATAAATGATGAAATAATGTAAGAAAAATGTACAGGATACCTTACAAGGGAACTGTATGGGTCGAAATCATCCCTCAAATTTGGCACATCGGTAGGACACCATTGCAGATAGACAATTAAAAGACTTATTTAAAAATATTTCTTAACCAGTGGATAAAAGTTTAAAAACACGACGTTTCAACTCTTCCATAGAGTCTTTCTGAGGTAACACACCATACTGGACTCCAGACTCAAGAGTATAAGAAATATTTTTAAATACACCTTTTAATTGTGTTTGACACAGCGAAATTCAGGACCAATACTTACTTATACAGTGAAATCTCGATACAACGATTTCGCAGGGACCAGAAAAATATATTGTTGTAGAGAGATATATTGTTATATCGAGAATTTATAAAAAATGTTTAAATTTTGGTAGTATATAGGAAACAACTTCAATAGCTGAAATTCTTTAAGTATTTAGAGAAATAAAGAATCTTAGCACAAGAACTGCTATATTGTACTGTATTCACTCCACCCTTAAATTATTACACTATGAGCAAACACATTTTACATTGAATTATAGCACAGCACCATGAAAAGGATGACTCATCATTTTTGCCTCTGTTTGTAAAAGTCAGAAAGACAGTAATGCCCTTATTTGATTCGAGGTTCACTAAATGACATTCTGGCACCGATGGAACACTCGACAGAAAATTCCGCAGAGCCTCGCAAGCACAGAACACATACATAGAGGCAATGGCTTCGAGTGCGGTTAAGGTTGGTAGATGCACACTTTGCTCTACCTCCTCTTCTTCATCTTCCGCCTGCTTGTTTTGGATTTCCTCGATGTTTTCTTCCGTTAGCTTCGGGGAGTTCATGATTTGCACTTTCGCGATCTATTTTTAACCTTGTACCGAGGAAAAGGTATTTTACGGGGATTCTAAATGTAATCGTAATGGAGAGGTTTATCGTTATTAAGAGTATCGTAAAACCGAGGGGAATTTTACATTATTTTAATTGAAAGAATGCCGGGACCAAAATATTTTAACGTTATAAAGAGTATTATCGTTATATCGGTAATCGTACGGGGATTTCACTGTATACAGTACTCAATGGCAATAGACAATTCTTAAGCAAGCTAAAGGAATATTATCTATTTTATGGAACCCGGAGGTTCATTGCCGTGCTTACCTGAGCCCGCCATTCAACCCTACTCTATCCATTCATTCCTCACTTCCCTTAAATCTAACCTAACCTTGTCCTCCCACCTATGTCTAGGTCTTCCAGGTGGTCTTTTTCCTTCGGGTCTCCCAGTTAATACTTTTGAGATATGATTCAGGACCAATATGGATGTTTTATTGCAGATGGACACTTTCCAAAAATTAGCTGCTCATATAAACTTTTAGTGGCTGAAAATTAAATGGGAATTTGGAAATTTGAAATATTGAATAGCCTCACACAGTTATCGGTGGGTGTGGTTGGGACCTCTCCCTACCCAGAACGTGCCGTGATGGCGTGTAACTGTCACAATAATGCAGAGCATGATACGTGTAGTTAACCTTTCCTTGTCACTAGGGTTCGGATGTTTATGACCTAAAAAACTGTAAAATATGACCTTAAATATGCCCTTAAAAATGACTAAATATGACCCAAAAAATCGTAAATATGACCTAATAAAAGAAAGTATTTTCTAATAATAAATGTTCCACTTTTAACCCTTTCACTGCTAACGACGGAACTGTGACGGCGCGGAGAATGGCACCTACGTGTGCTATTGACGGAACTGTTCCGCCCGCGAAGTGGGTGCTATGAACGAGACGATTCCACAAGGCATGGAATTTTTTAACACAGTTTTAACGAAAGGATAGTGTCCTGCCATCTATTGGGGTTAGATAGAACTTAATTTCATTGCTTTCCCTGCTCTGTGGTGCAATTTGTAGACGAATATGTGAGGCCTTGCACAATGTTGCCGCGAAGTTAGTGCTACGAATAAGACAATTGCTCGTAGAATAGAATTCTTTAACATGGTTTCAACGAAAGGATAGTGTCCTGCCATCTCTTGGGGTTAGATAGAAATTATTTTCATTGCTTTCCTTGCCCTGTGGTGCAATCTATAGACGAAAATGTGAGGCCTTGCACAATGTTGTGATGTCTGAAGAAGCCATTGAACTCACGAGTCATATGACAAGCGGGGAATCACGTCAAGGCCATGGTATGTTCAATTTCAACACAGTCATTGCTTTCACGAGCAAGGAAAAACATTTCTAACGTGATGACGAAGTTATGGCATATTTTAAAACTGCCTTCTTATTTTTCGGATTTAGCGCCGAGTGACAGTGAAAATATCTCAGCAAGGAGGGTATGTCAGCTTGCCAATATCTCAGCAGTGAAAGGGTTAAACGTTTAATGAAACTAAATTACTACATCGCATGAATGCAATCAGGATCGTGTTTTTAAGAATTTTACATATTATTCACAGTTTTGCTTGTAATGGACATCTAATTTTAAAGCATTTGCTTCACCACTTCAATATATCATTTTGTAGTCCATGCGTGTCCCTATAAAAAATAAAAAATTGCATTAATTTAAAAATTAAATTACCTATTAATTGGGCATAAACATTAAATTAATGAAATAAATTTCATAGTAGGCTATTACGTACCAGTTTTCAGTCTCCATTGTTGTCTGCATTACAGTATACAACCACGTGCATTTTAAGATTATCAAATAGAAATCTTCTCCTGTTGTCACTTAATATCGTCTTAAACCGCGAGAAGCTCCTTTCGACGTTACAGGATGTCACAGGTGCATATTTGAAGAACGTCATAAAATCATTTTGCAGCCGTCACTTTAATTTCACACACTTTGTAATACAAAATTTTCCCGTCGGTGCAGAAGTGGTTTTCTCCAAACTCTTTAACAAAACTTTTTAGTTTTACACTTTCAGAACACTTATTAGTCGGCATTTTGATGTTTCCCAATACCACTGCAAGTGTGAACTGAAAATCTTTTAAAATTGTCTCTATTGAAAGTTGTTAAAACAAGGAGGAAGGAGGTAAAATCCCGTGCATTGTGCTCCAACTACCTGCACTTGTTATTGTCCCTTCACATTCCAGTTACAGTCAAACCAAAATATTAGTAACTCTTTCTCGAAAAAAATTTTAATTCTACGATTTAGTGCCTACAGTATACTGTGCAATTGTGGTCTTTTACCGAATTTATTACTGAAATATGACGTTAAATTAAAAAATGACCGAAATATGACCAAAACTATAAAAATTTCCAAAATATGACCTGTGCAATTGTACTCTTTTACCGAATTTATGACTTAAATATGACGTTAAGTTTAAAAAATGACCGAAATATGACCTAAACTATAAAAATGTCCAAAATATGACTTTATATGCAAAATAAAAACGGTCCAATTAGGATAACAAAAGTGCAATTCGTTTTTAATTTCAGTTTGCGGCAAGATTAGAGGTCAGGATAAAAATATGTTATGTCATGAACATCCGAACCCTACTTATCACTATAAAGTGGATAATATTAAAATAGTGAATAATACCCTAATATCTAAAATCCATTAAAAGTAATTACTTACAGTGAATGTATTAAAATAACTTCAAACACCAACGACCAAATATGTCAAGTTGAATAATATCCTCCTCTGATACACATGTTTGTATTCCAGTAGATCTCTGTTTAAGTATTTAGGATTAGCTTAGTGAATTTCGTGTGCTTTTTTCTTTTTTAATTTGGCCTATAATAACGAGCACAATATGTAGTAAGATAGACCAAGTTCTTAACACTTGAGTTTTGTCAACACAATAGATGTTAACATTGAGAACAAGTTTATTGAAGCGCTAGTATTTTGATTTGCTGTGCATGGTGAAAAAAACATGCCATCGAGTGGTCACACTTCTATAACACACTAACAATCGTAACTAATCCATCAATGTCTATACAGATCATATAGTTTTAAAATGTGGAAGGGATAAGAAATAATTATCTTAAAATTATCTAGTGAGACACATTCAGTGAGTAACAAGGTCAGTGGCGGCTTGTGTATAGGCACTGTGGAACTGCAGCACCCCCTATTTCCACTTGATATTATACATAACATTTAATATAATGAGTCCTTTTTTTCTTTAATTCTTTCTTTATACAGTGAGTCTCATATAGATTGGTGCCGCTTGTCGCGCGCGCCGTGTTTCTCTTGTGATGACTCAACACTACCCGCATCGCGGCCAGCTGTGGCCCCGCAGATAAGTAAACAATTCCTGCATAGCCTGCAGTTGAGCATTGTTCTCGTGTTGTACAGACATGAAAGTGTTATTCGGTAGTTGTCACAACTAAAAGAAAACATTAGGATAGAGATAAACTCAATAATAACGGAAGAACAATTAATGCGTATTAATCGGAATTTCCTATCACGATGGCAAAAATGTGTGGATGTAGGAGGAGGACACTTCCAGCATCTCCTGTAATAAGGTAGGTGCCTATTTTCGTTATTTTCAAACTTATTTCATTTATTTTCATTGTCACGCACGGACAAGTCAGTCAACTGCCGGGGAGTTCCTTTGCCGCATACCGGGGATAGGAGCGTCATCTGCGGGGAACCCAATGCGCGGCGCGGCGGCACCCATCTGCCTGAGACTCACTGTACTTGTACAATATATAATCCTAAGTTGAATGCCAGTAGCCTTCCCCCAGTTTAATAAAAATATAAAATAAAATCTTTGTATAGAACTGTGCGCTTCACAGTGCCAGTGGCGTGGTGTTTGACTGTTGTGTGCATGCGGACGTAGGAAGGGAGGGAAAGAGAGCACTGTTGCTTCCACAGTGCCAACCCTGCTGTATTGGTGGAATTGTTTTTTCTCTCTACGTGTGTTGTGCTTAAAAACCATGTACCTTATTCAGCAAAGTGATAAAGTGAAGAATTAGATTATTATCTTGTTTCCAGCTATTCTAGTAGATTCATTATTTTTTTCTTTCTTTATTTAACAGAATACTTTAACCATGGCAGTTAAGGAGAAAATTATTGAACTTTTCATGGAAATTAAAACAAGAAGAATGGATTTCATTTTTAAATGAAAGATCAAGCTTGAACAATAACAATTTATATTAAAGAAAGTGAATTTTTTTTATTTTTTTCTTCTAAATTTTATAAAGTTTCTGAATAAATTTTCTTTTTATACAGCACGCACACCAATAAAATGTACCTGTTTTTCTCGTTTAATATTTTGTGAAGTTGGTACTATATCTTTCTGTTCTTTTCTACACATTGTTGTGCAAGCCTGGGAGAAAATTCCACAATGGTTTTCACTATGCCAGAGAGAATTATAATAGTCAAATTTTATTTGGAAACAAAATGTATAGTAGAAACGCAGAGGAGATTCTGCAATCACTTCCATGTTCGAGACGCTCCAACACCAAAGACAATTCGCAGATTTCTTCTTTTGGGGCTACACAAAAGACAATGTGTATACAGGACACCCGAACACAATCTGCCAGCTCAAGAGAAGAATCGAAGAATTTATTCATGCAATTCCGGTGGAAATGTGTGCTAGAGTGATACACAATTTTGGGTTTCGTTTGAATCGTTGTATGGGCCTTGCAGGTGGACATATTGAACATGTTGTTCTTAACAGATGATTCTCCCTTCTTCGTTCTCCATGTCTGTATTTTTACAATTGATTTATATAATTTATTCTCGAACTTACGTGCATTTAAAAACAGGTACATTTTGTTGGCGTGCCCTGTATATCTATGTTCCTTTATGCAACTTTAAAACAAAGGCTGAAAATTTCTGGAGCAGCACCCCCCACTAATTTTAGCTACGAGCCACCACTGAATAAGGTAGCTCCATCCTCTCCTCTATTTGAGTTATTCAAGTGCCCACCGTTGATTCCTCATGGAACATAAATAAATTTTCACCCACTTACAGTTTGTATGAGCAGCTAATGTTTTGCCTGTATCTATCTTTAATGAAGACCTATCGACATTCAAAATTTGAGGGTAGGTTTCTTCATGACAACCTTGTTAGACACCACACAACAAGAGTGTGAGCCATGAGTTTATTTTGTGTGTTTCAGTTTCCAGAACCTGACAGGTCTACGTACACTCCGTGGAATGTGGTGCCTTGAACGTCATTGGAAAATGAATGGAAGAGGTATTTTAAACAAAGAAATAATTTTAATACAGTATTTTATGTACAATCTAATTTGTGAATAAATGTTTTGTTATGCACTCAAGTGCTTGAGAGCTTCTAAATGTTTGCGCAATCTGCCCTAGAACAGTTTAGACCAGTGGTTCTCAAAGTGGGGTCCGCGATAGTGTTTCAGGGGGTCCGCAGGCAGTTTAAGAAGAACTAGGATATCCCGTAATTTTGAAGTGCTTAACTGTGTTCCCCACTACTTATCTATGTGAAACAGCATTCTCTCACCTCACGTACATGAAATCAAAGTTGAGAAATAAACATGAAGTTGATAGTGACTTAATATTGAAATTATCAGACATTAAACCTAACGTTGCAAAGATAATTAATCAAAAGCAGCTTCACTGTTCACATTAAGGAGTAAACTCTGTTTGTTACCATTAATATTGTTATTTTGTTTATTGAATCTACTCTTATACAATTCAACGGCCCTAAATAGCGTGCTTGCTCGCCCGCTTCGTGAGACATCGGGTATACTCGGCGATGTTCGTATCTCTCAGTCTAAACTTTCATGACGACTACAAGATTAGGAAAACCGTTTCTTTATTATATAAGGCCTAAGTGAAATGAACTCAATGAACAAATATTCTAATTTTATTTTTACTTACAATTTTCATAGCTCTGAACCACAAACATTTTTAATAATCTACCAGTGTAAATTTCTTAAAAATCCTGGAGTCAATGAATAGTGGCGGGCGAAGCCGGGGGCACCAGCAGTAAAATATTGATGATTTAACTCTTGAAATATCGCTGATAATAATAATCCAAATCAATCACTCCTTCTCTTGAAAAATTATATAATTTCTTAAAATTACACTGAATTTATCAAATAAAATTCACATCTCATTCATCTGTCAACAAACAGTTGAAAAACGTCATTATCCACCGCCGTCTCGAGAATTACGCACGAGAATTAGCCTATACAGTTTAGAAGGCAGTGGATCACAGTTATCTTTGGAACTACATAATCGAATCTGAGATCGTTTTCCCAGGTGGCAATTTCTAATCGTGGAATGTACTCTAAAGCCGGAATTTTAGCTGTTTCATTAATTATGAATGGTTTAGTTTAAGAATGATTCGCGTGCAAGTGTTAATAAATATAATGCTTTAATAATTATTATACTATTAATTTCTAATTTTTCAATTAATTATCGTGGGCGAAGCCGCGGGCACATCCTAGTTTAATACATTTGAATCAAATTATTTATTTAGATCTTTACTTCAAAACCCAGAGGGAGTCCGTAAAATTTTAATTTTTTTCAAGGGGTCCACGGACTGAAAAGTTTGGGAACCACTGGTTTAGACTAATTGTACGTAATTACCTGAAGCAGTAGAACCTACTGTTTATATGAGGCGCATCCAGAAAGTAAGTTTCCCTGGGGCTGTTTACAGAAACAAAACACAATTTCATGAAAATTGCAACAGATACAGCGGAATTGAGACATTTTCCATACCGTGTGACCAACTTTTTAATGCTTGTGTCGTAGAAGTCTGCCGCGAGGGATTTGAACCACTGTGTAACAACCATCTCTGCCTCTTTCATTCTCTGTCGTTTCTTTATGTATACTAAAAGATGAAAATCACTGGGGCCGAGATTTGGGCTGTAGAATGGATTTTTAAACACCTCCCAGCAAGTCTCCGCAGAAGTTTGGCTGGGAAATGTTTAAAAATCCACCTGAGCCACTGAAATTGACAATGTTTCTTATACCGTGGGAAAAACTTATGAATACCTCTGTTGTAGAAGTCTGCCGCTGATTCTGACAAGACCCATTGAAGTGATCATCCTGGTTAAATATACCTTTTAGTGAAGTTTAGTGTGTATATTTCCGATCTCAATCTTGCTACAGATATCAACACTTCACTGTAGATTTCCATCTAATATTAATGTTGACAAACATCTTAAACGAACAACTACAATTCAAATCACATGCACTATACGACAAAATTGTACACAATTATGGGGTTCCGTTGCTTAAGATGGCTAACTATGCAGTTAGAAGCGCTCCGAGTCCCTAATCATAGCAGTGAGTGTCAGTCTAAAAGTTATAAGTTTTTATGTATGTAAGATATGTCAATGACTCTTTACTGATTTTACAGATATACGAAAAACAAAATCAGATGACATATTTGGAATTTATACAAGAAGCTATTTCTTGAAAACATTTCCAATTGAAATTACTGCATAGCTAAAAATATATCAGACACTATAGAGAAATGCTGTGTGCCAAAAATTAATCGAATAAAAAATTATAACGATAGAAAATTGAAATATCACCCTCCTTAAGTGCTATCAATAAATCATCTTCCACTGTAGGGATAATAGTACTTGTAGATTTATTCAAAAAGAAGTTCAACAAAACGGCGAATAAGTGTTCTAGTTGTGGTCTCCTGAAGAGCTACCAGGTTAGCCATATCGGCTTCTGTGGGTTGTTCTACGTTGACATTTATTGTGATGCAGGAGGGTATCAGGAGGGAGCCAATCACAAAAATCTGTAACATTGAAAGCAAATACTGGATATCCATTTACAGCATGCCCAAGAGATAGGGTCCCATCATATTATAATCTCTGATGAGATTTATTTGGGTTGATGTTCATCGTAAAAATCATAGACTTTATTTGTTTACTCCAGACGATTCATTGACTTATACGAGTCATACAATATACAGCACGAACTGAAGACTTATAGTGCGTGGCTTTCTCCAGGCATAGGGTGTTCCAACTGATGCTACTTCCATCCCACACCAAAGTTTAAGTAAGGGAATATCCAAATGAAAAGAAGAATTTCGGTAATTTTGAAAAAGACGTTGAAAATGTTAACTCCTCTTATCTTATCTTTATCTCTTATCTTTACGTTTCCTCTTATCTTTACGTTTTACGTTACCTATAAATTTTATATGAATGGAACATCAAACTTTTAAGTTCCCTTAACATTGAGGTTTGAGAAATCCCAACTTCTCAAGTCAAATAACGACTGGACTTTTTATGATTCGCTTCAGTTCTCGCAAGAATGTCATTCAGTTTTTCTTGAGTAAATGCTTTCTTAACTTATTCTTATTTAAAACTATTCTATAATAATAATAATAATAATAATAATCTTCTTTACAAGTAAGAATCAGCTTGAAAAATTTTATGTCATAACCGGGATTTGAACACGGATCTTCGGCTTAACGCGCCGATGCTCTACCATTGAGCTACCATGACAACATGCCAGTCTGACATCAAATTCCTCAACTGATTCAGAAGACAAGGCAAACCACAGTTGAGGAATTTGATGTCAGACTGGCATCTTGTCATGGTAGCTCAATGGTAGAGCATCGGCGCGTTAAGCCGAAGATCCGTGTTCAAATCCCGGTTATGACATAAAATTTTTCAAGCTGATTCTTACTTGTATTAATATCCCAGACATGGATTTAATGTCCATTTCCTTTCCTTCCACTTAATTAATAATCTTCTTTATCGCAGTTTTACCTCTTCCTTTTAGTATTTAAGCGACCCAAGCCGCCCAGGCCTTACAGGGCCGCGACCTGTCGGGAGAGGGATTACCTTTGGATCACATACATTCTTTTTTGACCAGACAAGGACATGGAGGGCCTCCCTGGATGAGTGATCAGCCCAATGCCGGTGCCACCTCCGAGACAACACGAACACATAGGACGATACACACCATTCACACACACACTCACTCAGAACAAGGCGAGGATGAGGATGAAGATGATAATGATGGCCAGATGATATCCGGGGACCACAAGGGCCTAAAGTTACCTGACATTTGTCTCATAGGTGAGGGAAAACCCCGGAAAAAACCTCACCTAGGTAACTTGTCCCGACCAGGAATCGAACCCGGGCCCGCTGCATGAGAGAATTGGATGCATCCCCTGAGCCACAGCAGTGGACAATAATAATAATAATGTTTATTAGCCAATGTCCATACAGGTGAGGCATCGTCAATATACGTAATAACAGTTCTTATAAGACAAAGTCAGCAGTAAGGAATTTGTGTACAGATTAAAATGGTCTCCTTATCAGCCATGCATATACATAATTTTTAAAACTATTTATGGGTAAACAACGGACACTTAAAGGCAGTTTGTTGAATAAATTAATTCCATTATAAAAACAAGTGTTATAAGAGCTATTTAAACGACACTGAGGCCATCCATTTCCATTTGTTTAATCTGATCTAAGCTTTTATCAGAAGATATAAGAGTGGCATCATCTGCATATAACATGATAAGACAGATCATTTACTGCAATGAGAAAAAGTAATGGTGCCAGTATAGATCCCTGTGGAACTCCACAGTTTATGGATCAAATATCGGAACTTTGGTCGTTTATACTAATAAACTGTTTCCTGTCGTATAGAAAGGACTTAATTAAGTTCAACTCAGCGTTATTAACCCCATAGTATTGTAACTTTTTAATTATCAGTTTATGATCTATAGATGAAACATAGTTTCTAAATTTACCAATGTTGCATTACACAAAACAATTATGGAACAGAAAAGAGCTGCAGAGGATTGGCTGTCTCCAGATTCAAGATCATGTGAGGTTAAAAAGCGACGTGCGAGGTATAGTAGTGCAATACGCAAACAGCAATTAAAATCGGCTAAGAAAACATTTTTGGGAAAAAATCCCAATGCACATCAGATTGCTAATACTAATTATCAGAAAAAATTATGCAATTCCTACAATTTATGTAAAAACAATGTCAATGTTAATAAATATGTTTTAATTATTTTTCTGTTAAATAAATTATTTAAACAAAACATCCCACAGTTGAGTAAATAATCGCGGGCACCTGCTAGTTACATATATGTCATTATTGGACTTGATAACATGAACTTTAAATATTCTCTTCTTTTGGCCACTAGTGTTTTACATACAGTTTTAAGATTCCCCAATTTTGTATTAATAATAGTTTCTGTGTCATAATCATTTATATAAGACTTCTTAATTTAATAAATAATTTTAATATAATGATGGAAATAGACTGAACAGCCTTAGGAAGGGCTGTGGGAATCCAGAGATGAGAGCCACTCCTGTGATGGTTTTCTATTGCCTTTCCCGGGTTGAAGATGAGGAACGTATGAGAATGTACTCATCTCAAAAGTGAAAATCTATTTTAAGAATTTCAGTTTGGTTTTCACAGTGTGAGGTCCACTAATGATGCAATACAGTGAATGACGCTTAATATAATCACAGATAATGTTATCAATTGAGTAATGTTATCACTTTTGTGAAGTCCCGTATGGATTAATACTAATACATCGAAAAAATGCTGTTTATTGTGACCAAAGATTCAGTTTATGTTATCAAGATTTCATTTTTAAGGGTTTCGTTTCTAACTCAACTGTATTGTGTTGTATTGGAAGTGGTGGTACTGTTCCCAGCTCATAGGATGACCAGTTCAAGGGGATGGCATTACCTAACTTTCTCTTTTAAGTAAAAATAATAAAACATGTTTCACCCCACAGTTAAGCTGCAGCTTTTGATTTATGAAGATAACAGTGTTGACCTGTAGTGATGGCTAGTGTAAAATGAAAAGACTTGAACAGACAGGTGTTAGATTTTTGCTACGTGGTGTTCACCACAGATCAGTTTTAATTCAAGTTTTAATTCAAGCATAAGTTCCAAAAATATTTCTAACTGGTAACTGAGCCAAATGTAAAAGGTTTACAAGGCTTTGTCAAGTACATTAATCGACAAAATAAATTTTAGTTACACAAATATACTTAATTACTTGTTGTTTAATTAATACGAAGGGAGAACCCCCCCCCCCCCAAAAAAACGGATTTTCGCTATAAATAATTAATTTATTACTTTTTTTTTTTTTTTTTTTTTTTACAAAATTCCTTTAGTCACCTTCAAAGTACTCTCCATTAGATACGATGCCCTTGTCAAGTCTTTTTTCCCACTCTTTGAAGCACCTTTGGAACTCATCAACTGTGATATGCCCTTTGCGAAGCTGTTTTTATCACCTTCACATCATCAAAACGCTTCCCTTTTACATTTTTTTCATTCTTAGGAACAGAAAAAAGTCACGTGGAGCTGGGTCTGGGGAATGCAGAGGGTGGGGTACAACAGACCACCCCTGAGAGGCCAAATAGCGGTTCACAGATAAGGTCATGTGTGCAGGAGCGTTGTCTTGATGAAGGCACCAAAGTTCTGGGTGTTTCCTCCACACATCCTCTCACAAACCAGTGGCAGACGCAGGGAGGGAGGGGGGCCCCCAAAATTTGAAAAAAGGCTATTTATGCACTCTAAGTGGTCAGTTTTAAAATTAATCATATATGTAAGTTAATTTTTTTTTTAGTATTCTTTCTACCTAATAAAATCCCCCCCCCCCGAAAAAAAATTCTGCATTTGCCACTGTCGCAAACATCTTAAAACTCCCAAATAAAAGTGCTGGTTAACAAACTCCTGGTGCACTACATCCACGAATGGCAGTGCTCTCAGTCCAGTTTTTTTTGGGTCCCCCCTCGTATAATACCGGACACTCATGCTTTCAGCGCTACCAACGGGTGGACCTGCAGCACCCAGACACCCAGATATCTTCCTGCTTGGAATGGAATCATAGGTTGAATGTCTTAGGCCTATATGAGTATTTGTCATATTGAAAGAAATAATAATAGTAATAATAATTATTATTTCATTTAATTTATTTATTTATAGATAATAATAATAATTTTCATATTATTATTATTTTTATAATAAATGAAATTAAATTATTATTTTCTATAAAGAAATGAAATGAAATTATTATTATCTATAAATAAATATAATAATAATAATAATAATAATAATAATAATAGAGAAGAAGAAACCATTTATTGCAAAAATCAAGCTGCTTGTACACACAATTTGTAATTTCAAGATTGGATGAAAGTGATTTTTAATAGGTTTCACTGCTAAGGGTAATCTTTAACAATTAGAAGCATTAGTAGTTTGACTATTGATAATGACAATAAATATTTCTATAAAATATGCATTGTAAGTTAACAATGTATTGTACCGTGTACTCAAATATTTCATAAAAAAGATATAAGGCAGTGAAATTCAAAAATGATTTAAATTATAAAATTATTCTAAAAGTATAGGCCTACACGGTATTTACATTGAAAAGTACCGGTAATAAGTTATGAAAGAAAAATAAAAGTTACCGCTCCGGGATTTGAACTTGCCAGTCATTCGCAGCGCTGAGAAAAGGAACCGTTGCAGGGTTGCCATACGTACGACTATACTCGTACACATACGACTATTTCATAGATTTGTACGACGTACGACGCAACCATGAGTCGTATGCCTATTTGTACGACTATTTTTAACATAGCGTTTTATATTTATTTAATCAATCCTCTGAGGAATTTAGAATTTTGATATATTTTACAGCTTTGTTTTCTCATGGTTTTTGTTTTATCCATGTTGCTAATAATAACAACACTGTTGCAGTTGCTGTTTATTTAATTTTATTGTATTTTATCAGATTTAGCACATCGGAAGATAATGAAACACGCCTAATCGTTTACAATTAAAATGATTTATTAACTATTACATGATATATAATTAAGGAATCGCGCACAATTTGCATTATCTTAACCTACTGACAAACACCCAGTCCTGAACCCAGGAAAGGGATTTTTCACTACTGAAAAATCCCCGACCCAGCCGGGAATCGAACCCGGGCCGCCGGAGTGGAAGGCAGGCGCGCTACCGACTCACCCACGGCGACATGATATATGTAAAGTGTATAGTACGGACTATTAATTATTATTATTATTATTATTATTATTATTATTATTATTATTATTATTATTATTATTATTATTATTAACGCAATAAGTTCATTACACTGAAAAATCACAAAGTATACGACTATTTTCGAATATTGGTACGACTGTTCTACGTTCCTGATCTGGCAACCCTGAACCGTTGCCATGTGCTATGGTGCATGTGTTGTGTGGTGCCGGCTCGCTTGAGAAAACAAGCGTGTTCTGTGAAAACAAGGATACCGGCGTTAAATGGATTAAATTGTGCGATGCTGGATTAATTTACGTATTTCCGAAGAAAAGAAATGGAAAAAAATGTTGCGGTTTGCTAACAACAGACTTTGGAATTATAATGAGAACTATGAACTTTCACCAACATAACTACTAATGAAAACCCCCGATAATGGACGATAAAATATACCCTCCGTGCAACATTTGTGGAGGGACGGAGTATTTGCAAGAACATGGATATTTTTATTGTACAGAATGTCAAACTCAGTCTCAGGTAACTATAACAAATTGGGAAGAAAGTGGGGGAAAAAGTAGGTTTATGCCGCGCACTAGGCTTCTCCCACGAACTCTCTAATGGGACCCGCCTAGGAAGATGGGGTTTAGGGTTTCGTCGCAGAAGAGATTCAATGTGGGACATAATAAACCTCGCGCTATTTACCTACTCCTAAACCTCCTGAACTAACATAAACGTTCCTAACCTAACAAAACGGCGGAGCTTGGCTGTTGCGCGGCATAAATCTATCTGTTAACCAAAAAAGGGATTATTGTAGTTTGGGGATGGTCGAGCAATCTTCTTCCTGTGATATTTTTGTTTTACAAACACGGAAAAGAACCAAATTTGATGTATTATTCTTTAGAACTTATAGATTCCATATAGGCCTATAGAAGCATTTGGTACGTTTGTACCAAGATTCTAAATGTAAACTGCTAAAATGTTATCACAAAATTAACATGCAATTGGGCAATGCCAGAGTTCACGGGACCCAACATTCCAGTGTTAGGATAGGAATGACCAGGAACTTTGAGCATGGTAACTCGGTATCGGCCACATAGTTCCTGTTTTTGGGGGAAAAAATAGGGGAAAATGGGACATTACGCCTCACCCGAGTCCCCCACGCCTAATCTCAATCCCTCCCTTAGCGGTGGCATTTGAACTTCTAGCAGCGATGGTAAGGCGCCATCTAATTTGGTGAAACTGAAAAAACTTAATATTTCCCCTTTATTCTCTTTGGTGAAATCGCATTGTAGGGGGGCCCACTTTGAAAACCAACTTTCTCCTCATAAAACACTTAATATCACACGTATTTTGTTATAGATAGTTCTCTGGAGAGGAGATTTTGCCTCGACGAATGATTTGGTTCGACCCGCCCACCCTACACAATACAATTTCTTTTATAACACGATCTAGCGAAAAGTAGCGTGAATTCAGACATATTTTATATAAAGAAACTCGTGATTGGACGTTAGAGGTGTGACGTCACACCAGCTGAACACGTTTAATTCGGGAAACAGGTTCACCAATGCAACAAACCTCGCCTTCTGCAGAATTCAGAATGCCCTACTAAATTAATATCACCGTTCATAACCTAACAGAACCTGTCACTAATTAGTAACACCGTTCTTAACCTAACTGCCACTGAAGTAGAATTTCAGGAGAATTCAGAATGCTCTACTAAATTAACATCACTGTTCATAAGCAATGTAGGCTACAAGAAGCGTCATATTGGTCAATTTGCCTATCTGAGAAACAAAAAAAATCACCCGTCCGTGGAACCTGCACACATCGCGAGATGGGCCCCCCTTACATTGCGACTTTGCCTTCTCTTTTTCTCTTCCTTTCCCGTCTCCTTCCTCTCACCTCCTCTTCACCCTGCCTACCTATTTGGGACCTATTCCTAACCGTAAATATTGTATCGATCAGTATACGAACGCGGGACCACTAGCATCATAGCTACAGTAGCAGTCTTAACCACTATGCCACATGTGATTGCTGATCAATGGAGGGAAAATTCATCTAGGCCTTTTTAAGTTTGGAGAGTTTGAATACATAAGAAATAGCTGTTTTGGTGAGAGGGTCATTTATTATAATCATGAAATATTATGTTGGCTCTGAAAAGAGCCGTTTTGGTGCATTCATTTTTAGTAATCTTGTGGATGGCGTACCATTCAAGTCTAAAACTCTTCATTGTACAATATGATCTCTAGGTAGTGGCACATGCTTTAGCTCGGAAGTGAGAGAGGGCAGAGCTTGGCTGGTGCACGATCTAAATCTATCTTTCGCCTCTTTTTTTTAGT
Organism: Ectobius pallidus; assembly: GCA_964059195.1. Classification (NCBI taxonomy): domain Eukaryota; kingdom Metazoa; phylum Arthropoda; class Insecta; order Blattodea; family Ectobiidae; genus Ectobius; species Ectobius pallidus. Next base: position 5,073,388 of record CAXKWD010000001.1, read on the forward strand.
TGGGGGCTTTGCCTCCAAGCCCCATGAGGGGCTGTGCCCCAGGACCCCCTTTCCAAGTTTCTTCCAGACCCCTTCGCCAAGAGTTTTAAGTGTGGGAATTATTATAACAGTAATGGGGGACCTAATCATAATATAACTGAATGCATACCATATTTAAAACTAATGGCACCAATGGATAAGCCTGTGTGGGAAGGACCAATGGAGATGCAAGAATATTGGCAGCCAATGAGAGTGTTGGTGGCCAACCTGTGAGCCATGTAACAGGTTGGCACACCTTGCGCTAAAGGGGAACAAAGTGCTTGACCAGACCTGGAGGTGATACTTCGGTAGCTTTTTTTAGTACAGGCCCTACAATATTTTTCTATGAAAAATGCCTGGGGGCCAAATATGATGTTCGGCATGCCTGATGTTCTTTTGTAGGATGGTTCTAAATATTACTAAAATCACAAACTAATTGACAAAAATTTATCTAAAATGGCGATGTGAAATAATTTGTACTTTTGTAATTTGTGTCTTTTTGGTTGGCTGAGTCATGTTGATAGCACTGATAGACCTGATCTCTAGTAGTCAGTAGACCTAACTATTGCTGCACTCCTTACACGGCATTATTACTTGGGGCGGAAGTAATCTAACCTAACCCTTCATAGTTGTCTGGGTAAAATCCAATTGTAGAGGGCCCATGTTTTAAATCCAAGATTCTTTTCATAAAACACTGGCATAAGATAGGTATAGGCCTCGCCAGCGATATTGGCATATGTCCTTGAGTGCGTAGATAGCCAGCTAGCCCCTGGGTTAGCCAGGAATATTGGTGTGTGCCCTTGAGGGCGTAGCTAGCCCCCTCATAATGTTATCTTTCATCACATACGCACATGGTGCTGATTAAGCAAAACATTGGAATACGTTACAGTGCATCTCGAGCAGTGTGTTTATACATCTCCAATATCAAGTTGAATGATTCTTCGAGCTTCAGCCTGTGTGTCACACCGGTTCTAATGGAATCATGCCCCTCCTCTGATACTGCCATCACGCCTCCTCAGACCAAACCATGACCACGATGAAGTGACTCGCACCATAGCTGTCCATTAAATTTTCCATACGGGTCATTCCATGTCAAGTGAACCAATTTTTTGTCAATTTTGAACATGACCATCTCCGATTTTAGTCATACTTGGTTGTCATGAAGTACCACCTGAGATATGTTAAAGTGCAAAATATCAGATTTTTATGTGTTGTAGTTTTCCAGTTATACCCTTCTGAAATATGGAAAAAAACCAAATTTTCTGCATAAGTGCAATCACAAAATGACGCATAAATCAAGCTGGAATTGACATAGATGAGTGGGAAAAGTATCAAAATGTAGCTTATATTATGAGCTTTAATTTGATACGTCACACGACTACTTTCGAAAAAAAATATTTTCAAGGTTACCCAAAAAAAATTTGAAAACTGAATTTTTCAAAAACCTATATTTTGAAAATTTTGAAACAATTCTCATAGAAACATACATATTTCAGCATCATGTCCTACAAGTTTTGATAAGGGATCGCAATGGGATCATATTTTTTTACATTTATAACAAATACTATGCACGCTGGGTAAGAATATATGGCACCGTAATCTTGCACTTAATTCTAAAATTTCATTACAATCAAAAAGAAAAACTTACAGAAAACATGTTACCTTCCCTTCTTCAATGACAAAAACGTGAATTTATTGTCTACAGTAATTTTCTAGAGCCATGGTTGCCGCATCCATCTCTTCCTTCGAGAGGTAATAACTACGGCCAGTGGGACATGTAGGTTGCACAAGGGTGAGGATCTGAGAGAGAGGCACAGTCAGTTTATTTGGACAGTCACTTTTGAAAGTAAATGATGGAGAAGGACCTGCAGGGTGCAGAAACATCAGTTCCACTATCTGTGCTGTCTCATTTTTGTCCACAACTACACCAAGCCACCAATGATTGTTGTTCTCACATGTAACATATCCTTTTACTTCTGCTAGCTTCAGCCTCTGTTGCACACGTGGTCCTAACACTGAAAAAGTGGATGACTGTTCACTTCTTGAAAATACCTTTGTCAACAACACTTTATCTGACAATGGGATGAAACTGTGGAACTTCTGTGTGCCTGGTATTGCTTTTGTAGACAGAAATCTGTCTGCAAGTATTTTTTCCTCTTTGTTGTATTGTGCTTCATTGAAGAAGAAGAACTGCATGGAGTCGATGTTTTCCTCACTCCATGTAAACAGCTGTGCTGGTGTCATGATTTGATGCTCGTATGGCCGCTGTAGGCTTGCCTTTCCTGCAAGTCTTTTCACAGTACCACCCAGACCGTCACATACTCCTTTCCCATGGGCTGTTGCATAGAAATGCCACTCTGCCTCAATTCCAAAATCATGAACATGGTGGCATAAGTTTGAAAAGTTTTTTCTGTTTTTAAATTGCGCAGCTGCACCATCTGAGAAGTAGTAAATTTTTTTCAAATCTCTAATTACTTCCAACTTCAAATGAGAGATAAGCCTTTTCTGGAATAAATGAACAGCAGTGGTGTCATGCTGTAGACATTCAGAGATACATACAATACTTTTGTAGTGTATATTATGATCATTGTAGTAGACTGCTATAGGAAAAATAGTTGCTTGATCATTGTTCCAATGAAAAGACTGGGCTTCATCCTGTAGTACAAACGAATAATTTTCTGCAAAGTCCATACATACCACAGCTTCATTTACTCCAATATTCTGCTTCAAGTGATTATAATATTCTGCCTGTCTTCTTGCAATAAAAGAATGTCTCTTCAAAATCAACAACTGTTCACACAAAGTTTCTATAAACTCATCTGCAGTTTTGATGAAGGTTACTAAATTACTTCTGTCAACAGAAACCCACTGCTTGTATGTAATGTTGTCCACCAGTTCATTATCTAGCAGCAACTGTAACTCATCTTTCAAATTATCTACACCTGGACATGAAGGACATTCATTAAGGTGGCATGCTGTGCCTGGCTCTTCACACATTAACTTCGCTAAACAGGAATTATAATTACTTATATCTGTGCCATCATTCAGTGTAATTTGTTTGGATTTCAACACTTGTAGCATTAATTTAACATTCTGATGCACTGTACAAACGCATACTGTGTGGGTACCACTTCCTCCAGCCAAGACGCAATGTTTAGGTCGTAAATCAGCAAATTTCGAAAATCCAATCTTATCAGTAGGATTTTTGTTTTTGAACAGCTCGTACACTTCCTTCAAGTTGCCCATCACTAGCCTCTTCTGTACATGAATTCTACTACTGTCACCCGTTTTCACAGAAACAAAATCTTTTTTTCCAGGCATAAGACGGCTGACATCATCACTGTTGTAGAACCCTATTACCTTCTCAATCACAGATTCATTTAAAACCTTTCCTGGTTTAGGATTTGGTGTTGCCAGAATACCCTTCGCTTTCACCAATGCTTTAGCTTTTCTTGCCATTCTGTTGCTAACCTGAAATTCATTTTGTATTTCACTGCATGACCAGCTTTTAGGTAGTACTGTTAAAATTTGCAATTTTTCACTAACACTTATATTTTCTTCTTGAAACTTTTCTTTTAGCTGACAAATGACTTCACATGATTCTGATTTATGGTCAACAGTTTTCTCTGTATTTGTACTTGCTGCTGTTAGTACCTTTTCTGTCAAACATTTTTTTATTTTACTGTATTTTTTATCACAGTATGATTTCATTTGCAACTTCCTCTTAGCAACAGGTGACTCCTCTAGAGAGCTTAGAGACTTATTAAGGTACTCTAAGGTAACATCTAAAGCTACAAATGATTCATCAACATTAGTAGGCCTAGTGGTATTGGCTACTGGTACTAAACAGTCATCTGTTGTATCTGTAACCTGTTTCTGCTTTGATAGTTCTTTCCTACAACTGTCACAAATTTTCATACCTACCACAATGGTGTCAAACATGTCACACATCCAGTCAGTAACAGGCCTCACACTTCTTTTCACACCCTAATGTCTGTCTTTCTTGAAAGGGTTGCAGCAGAAAATCTTTGCTGTTTCACTTACTTTTTCAGCCATACTGGGGAAATACACAATGCCTATTTTAATCACTGAACCCACTACTTTACATGCAGCAATACAGTCTTTGTACAGCCTTTGAAGAAAGGAAGCACACTGCATGAGAGTCAAGGCACAACTGAAGCCAGGTCCAACAGGTTACAACTTGCATTCCCTGGCTGACTCACATGCTTGCAGACTGTGTTTACTCATACCCATTTGACCACTTGCACAAGTTGGTATATGCATGTTGGTAAACAACTCCCTGGACAAAGGAATGGATTTTAGAATTAAGTGCAATATTCCTGTGTCATATATTCTTACCCAGCGTGCATAGTATTTGTTATAAATGTAAAAAAATATGATCCCATTGCGATCCCTTATCAAAACTTGTAGGACATGATGCTGAAATATGTATGTTTCTATGAGAATTGTTTCAAAATTTTCAAAATATAGGTTTTTGAAAAATTCAGTTTTCAAATTTTTTTTGGGTAACCTTGAAAATATTTTTTTTCGAAAGTAGTCGTGTGACGTATCAAATTAAAGCTCATAATATAAGCTACATTTTGATACTTTTCCCACTCATCTATGTCAATTCCAGCTTGATTTATGCGTCATTTTGTGATTGCACTTATGCAGAAAATTTGGTTTTTTTCCATATTTCAGAAGGGTATAACTGGAAAACTACAACACATAAAAATCTGATATTTTGTACTTCAACATATCTCAGGTGGTACTTCATGACAACCAAGTATGACTAAAATCGGAGGTGGTCACGTTTTTCCATTGGTTCACTTGACATGGAATGACTCATACGCCAAAAACCTTGGCGCTACCTGTATGCAGGCTACCATGTGCTAAGTTCCTCCCACTCTTCAGTCCATTGCCATGGCAACATGCTGCACAATGCTGGCAATGCAGCTTACTGTTATACAGCACTATTTACTGCGCTAATTAATATAGCCTTTAACGAAAATGACCCTTGTACATTTTCCATGTTGTATTATAATCCCATTTAAAAATATTTGATAATTAAACAATATGTAAACGACCATTGTACCAATTTTACAATAAAATAAAAAAATGACCCTCAAATTAACACAGAAAATACAATTTCCAACCTGGCCATCTCTGATTCTCACTTTTAAAAATAGGCTGTAACTTCAGGTAATTTTTGGAAAGGTCTGGTAACAAGCTTTCAAATGATATGCTAAATGGCTGTACACTAGCCTATACAACATACTAAAACATCAAGTTGGGATGACATTGGGATTGTACGAGAGTGAGTCCGAAAATAAATTTCCCATGGTGACCGTGTACAGAGGTGTGGATGAAATACAAAAAAATATAACGAGCCATTAAAGATAAGATATCTTTATTTTTCCACATAATTACCACATATATTGAGACATTTGTCGTACCGCTTTATAAGCTTCAAAAAGCCTTCCAGTAAAAAATCAGGGCTCTGTGCTCCTAACCAAGAGCTGCAATATGGTTTTGCGTTGCTGTCGCCGAGAGTGGTCTTGCATTGTCAGCCAAGAACAGAATGGCAGATTGTAGAAGGCCAGGCCACTTTTTCCGAATCGCCTCCTTCAATTTCGACAGGGTGTGACAGTACCGCATAGCAGTGATGGTTCCATCCTCCAAAAAGTCCAGCAGCAAAACCCCTTGGGCGTCCCAAAACACTGTAAGGAGCACTTTACCTTCAGAAGGCGTTGTTTGAAATTTATTTCGGACAGGTGATGATGGATGTTTCCACTCCATAGATGTGGCCTTTGATTTGGGCGTGAATTGGTGGACCCACGTTTCAACCCACATCACAATTCGAAGCAGGAAGTCATTGTCATCACGATGGTGTTTGGGTGTCTTTCGCATTCAACCGATGTCTTGTTTCCCCCATTGCTTTTTGTTTTCCTGGGGAAAATAGAGGGGAAACTTATTTTCGAACTCCCCCTCATAATATGTACAGCTATGTGATGCAATAAAGCAATGCAAATTGTATGCAGACTGCAACAAAATGACATAAAATACTCAAAAACATAAGATGTTCTTGGTTTCTGGGCATCTGCCGCGTCATACGTGTAAGCTCTCTGCCAACGTTTTGACAATCGTGCCGTGGTCTTTATCAAGCCTACCATGGCATGATGGTCGAAACGTCGGCAGACAACTTACACATGACACAGCAGATACCCATAAGCTAAGAGGATTTTATGGTCAACTCGGGCCGCAGAAATAAAAACTGTACTCGTCTGTCATATTTGCGCAGCCTAACATTTCAACAACTTATTTTCGTATGTTTTTACCAAGTTATGCAGCAGAATCAGCATGTGTTGCAAGGTCAACATGGGAGAACTGCTCAGGTACACATTCTTTCATGCCATTCCTAGGAGAGTTGTTTGGCGAAAATGGAATTGATGAAATTACATACAAACAGTGGACATCTATAGAGACAACAACTTGGGAAAAAATAGTTTTATGCTGCGCACTAGGCTCCTTCCACCAAACTCTCTAATGGGACCCATCTCGGAAGATGGGGTTTAGGGTTTCATCGCAGAAGATATTCAATGTGAGGCATAATAAACCTCGCGCTATTCGGTATATTGCTCCTAAACTAACATAACGTTGCTAACCTAACAAAACCTGTCACTGACCTAGAATTTACCTATCATTATTTAACTAAATGCAGAAGCTTTTTACCCTTCCACACCTTTCATAAAACATTGTTACAACTGTCAAGGAAGCCATGGTACAATAGTGAGGTGCGTGCGCAGGCTCGGAAGCGAGGGGAAGGAACTGGTGGGCAGATCTTGTCTGGTATGCGGCATAAATCTATATTTTGTGTTGCCGTCTTAATTTAACATGCTTCATACGTATATGATAAAGGCTACAACAGTGAGCTGCAGTATCGGCACTGAGCAAGTACATAGTCGTGATAGGAAATGTAGGGGAAGCAAGCAGTAGCATGCGCATTGGCTCGGAAGCGAGTGTCAGCAGGGGAAACGAGCGGGTGGGCGAGAGCTGTAGGAGCTTTGCCGATGCACGCCATAAATCTATCTTTTGCGAACAACTCTCCAGACATGTCTATCTTCAGTGGAAGACTTCTTGGAAACCTTTGCAGGCAGATTTTAAAAAAACTCCTGCCTTACTTCTTCATAGCCACCCAACGGTCTGAATTTCTACAACATCTGAAAGAGACACTTTATGGCAATGAATACATTATAATGTGTGATTTTGCAGAGAATTCTGCATTTGTCCTGAGGGACAATGCACAGGCCACCATTCTTCCGTTTGTTCTCAGAAACTTAAATGTAATAAGATCACATTTCCTTTGTTATATCAGAGTGCCTTAAACTTCATGATATCCCATTTCCATAGAACACCCAAGAACATGTATTACTCCTCAGATGGTGCTCCAGCCCAGTATAAAAACCTCAAGGATTTTGCAAACATATTTTTTCATGAGAGTGATTTCAATATCTGTGCAGAGTGGCATTGTATCTCTGGTACCATCAAGAGACTTAACTGTCCATGTCAGATATTGACACCCAGGCAGTTGTTTCATTATCCAACTTGGGATATATTATGAATCAACATAAATTCATGTTTATGCAATATGACACTTGCTGTTGATGTATTCTTTGACGATGCGATGTGTATTATATAATACATTGGGAAAATAAATAAGTGGAAATGGAAATGAAACTAACAGTGAGAGTGATGAAGAAGAATCTCTCCTTCAAGAGCGGTTTGCATAGATTCGCACAATTGCAGGTATCTACAAGTTACACTATATTATTACCGCTGGCCATAACAACATCCAAACAAAAGTTCTCTCCAATTCACCAGACATCAGAAGTGAATACCTCGGTGATATCACAGGGTTTGTTGCATGCATGTACGAAGGTCGCTGGTGACTTGGATGTGTTTGGAATGTTAATGAAGATACCAGTAGGGTTACAGTTAGCTTCCTACATCCTCATGGCCCTTCACCTCTGTTTGTATACCCTTTACTGTGGACGAGAAGGACATTCTTACAAAGGCTGATGCGAGAACAGCAACAGAGCGAACATATGTCCTTTCACCGAAAGATGCACACACAGTGTTAGCCTATATCTTGCTACCCAGTTATGAGGCATGGTAAGTCCCGACGATACATTTGTCATTGTGTTTGTGTTTGTGTTTGCCAGGCCTTCCTGGCTTGGATGGTTATATCATATTTTGCGTCATTGAAGGTCAGAGGTCTGTTACCTTGCTGCTGGTATTTGGTCTGTTCATGTTGCTACCTTACTGTGCATTGCTATCACGCCACCTTTTTAACAGTTAGCATGTTTTTCAGTACTTTATGTCTGCATACAATTTGTGTATTGTTTTATTGTATCACATAGGCTCTGTATATATTAATTTATATCTCCTAATCCCAATGACATCCCAACTTGATTCTTCACTATGTTGTACAGTGTAACGTGAAGAAACAAATAGCCTATATTTTGTTCATTTAATTGAGATGTTTTGATCAAGGTCAAAGTTTAAGGGCATTTACCTTAATTATGTCCGCCGCCGTGGGTGAGTTGGTAGCGTGACTGCCAGCCACCTGGGCGGCCCGCGTTCGATTCCTGGCCGGGTCAGGGATTTTTCAGTAGTGAAAAATGTCTTTCCCGGGTTCAGGATTGGGTGTGTGTGTGTGTGACCTTAGGTTTAAGTAGGTAGGGGACTGGCGCACCCTGGTAACAAATCCACTGTGAATATCCCCTTACGGGATCACCAGGGTTCGCTCGTGAACCTGAGGAATAACTAACTACCTTAATTGTGTACATTATGTGAATATCATTTGAAAGTTTGTTCCCAGACCTTTCTAAAATTGCCTGTTCCACAGTTCTATCCCTATTAAAACAGAAGTTACAGCCGTTTTTGCCTGCAGTGTTTGTTGAATTTCCCACACTTTCAGAACTTTGGGTGACCATTACTTTTGTCGTACTTGTGATACGATTCCGTAATTTAGCATTTTTTATTCTCTCGTCATGTGCAATGAACATACCAAATTCGATGAAAATCGGAGATGGTCAGGTTGGACCTGTGTTGATTTAACGTGGGATGACTCCCTTGTAACAAACCATATATACTATAGTGCATTTGGTGAGTTGATAGACTCTACCCGCCTCGAATTTTAAAGTGTAGTCACGTGATGCAATAGTGGGAGAAGAAGAGCCACCCGCTGCATCAAAAATATAACAACCATAACATTAGACTAGGCCTAACACTTCTATTTACAGCCTACGCTAACTATAAATTCGTGCATAATAGACTAAATAACAGATAACCGATACAATACCTTATTCAGAGTCCAGCAGCCCTATTCTGTAACTTCTCGATTTCGGAAACGGAATCGGAATCGGCGAAGAAACCGATTTTCCAATGTTTTGGTATTCTGTAACTCCATTCCGAATCCGAGCGATCGGAATCATTCCGATAGTAATGGCGGCTGATCGGAATCCTTGCCGAGAGGTCTCTCGCATTCGGTTGGGGATTTCGAAGTCAAATACAAAACGAAAGAAAGTAGTTTATGTCGTTGTTTTATTACATTAGTATTATTAATCCATAAGTATAACTAATAAAATATTTAAAACATAATAAACTAATGAAAACATATTAAAATAATATATGTAAAAATGTAGGGTTATGTTTGTCTTCTTTAGCAGAGAACGATTTTACAAATAAATATTAGTTGTAGTATAAATGTATGTAGCCTACTAATTTTCTTTAACTGTAAGATAATTTATTCGTTAATAACACCGTCAACCCCTTATTCACTACCAGTATAACTTAATATGTTCTTGCCATAATTATGAACATTAAGTACAGAAAACAAACTACGAATAAAACAAACAGCAGATGATATTGTATCCATTGCTAAAATGTACTGTAGCCTACATGTACTTAACCTATGCCAACTTAACTCCGAAATAAAGAAAAAATCAAGATAGACCAAGGGTGCCCGAACATTTCATATGAAGGTTCAATAACTATTTCAATTGTTTATGGCGTGTCATATTTATACTAGATGTAATTTACGTTTAAAAACTAGACTAATCTCAAAGCAAACATATATAATATTTTTAATCATTTCTGTAATCACTGTTTTTGTTAAATTAAATGCATAACTATAAAAATACTGTAATAAATAGAACAGATGTAGTACGACAAAAGACTACTTTAGCAAATATTACCCAATAAGAGTCATTTAGTAAATGCTTTTAATTAGACATAATATATTGTACTATGTAGTCAGCTTGTGCAAAAATAATTAGGAAAATGCATTCGTAATTACCTGGCAATGAGAAGTGTATATTGAAAACGAAAGGGTCTTTCATTAAGCGCTTCCTATCTTTAAATTTAAATAAAACAAAGTATGTGTGAGATATCATCGAAATTTTTTATTCGTTTGAAAGGCCTATCGATGCCATTATGTATGGAATATAACATCCTGCAAATGTCCGCCGCGGCTTCGCTGGGTGGCGCGCATCCGAAATGTCAAATTTTTCATGACTCTGGCGCATAAATCAGGCTGAATTTGACCGATGGCAAGGGTTATGTTGTCTTTGAGGGCCGCTGTGGTTTGTGGCTTATTCGCATAGACCTGCGACTTAAGAAAACCCCACAAGAAAAAGTCTAACGGGGTCAAATCGTAAGATCTCGGTGGCCAGTTCACATCACCTCCACGTGAGATGATCATGCCCTCAAATCGGTCGTGCAGAATGTCCAATGTGGCATGAGCTGTGTGGTACGTAGCACCGTCCTATTGAAACCACATCTCGTTGGTGTCCATATCATCCAATTTAGGCGAAAAGAAGTTGGTAATCATCGACCTATAGTGCTCGCCGTTGACGGTGATGGCCTGGCCAACGTCGTTCTGAAAGAAATATGGACCGATGAGGCCGCCAGTCCAAAATCCACACCAAACAGTGACTTTTTCGGGATACATTGGACGCTCTTGGATCTCATGTGGACTGGTATCGTCCAAAATTCGACAGTTTTGTTTGTTGACGTACCCATTCATCCAGAAATGAGCCTATTATGGCGACCGTAAAATGGACGAAGCGCGCGGAACGTTGCCCGAACAGAACATCCATTTTCATAAAATAATTTTATCATTTGCACGTGTTGTTGAACGCTATATCCGTCCATGGTGATTTGGCGAAAAAGACTGAATAAATGACAGCCAATTCGACAGATGTAGCTTCAATAGTATGACCGCTACCAACTGTCAAAGTTCGGAAGTCCCTATTGGAAGACCCGTTACAAACCACTGATAACTGGGCTCTCTCTTGTGGAGACGATATCGCTTGAAATAACACACATCACTATTTTAATGCTTTCACAGAATAATTACAGAACTGTATTCATTGCACTTTCACTGTTCATCCATTATCAAATTTGCACATACTCGATAAAAATTGAATTAGTGACAATATTACACGGAATTGTACAGCTTCTGTAGACTACAAATGCCTGACTGCCTCTGCAAAGCGTAAATGTGAAACACAATTTGGAAGAATGGGAACATAACGGTCTATGAGGGATGAATGACTGCTGCCCTTCTTGCCTTGGCGTATTTCTTTGAAGTGCAACCCCCAAGTAAGCTCACCACATTCCTAACATTAGAAATGAGATCCAATGAATAGAATTTAGTGTAGCTGTTCATTGCAAAATTTTAAAACCACAGCAGTAGTCATTTAAGATACGTCGGTTTTATTATAACTTATTTGTAAGGCCCGTCAAAAAAATAAGCGGCCTATTCATATTAAGTTCTTTTAGTACGACTCCATTTTATAAATTGTGTGAGATATTATGAAGTCTCATGAATTTTAGGGTTAGTCAAACCATTTTCATTATGGCGGGAGTGCGATTTCAGACGACAAATCTTCCTAGTTGAGATGACGTCACTTAAAACCCTTGTCTCTCATTGGTGAACGTCACCTGTACGTCACTAATTCTTCGGCTACCTTCGGAACAGCTTAACTATTTTGTTTTGAGATCTCGATTGATGTTACAGAATACCAAACAAGCCAACATTTCGATCGACTCGGAATGGGGAGATCCCGATCGGGAACATCTCGAGTCGAGCGGCTGGCAAAACGAAAAGTTACAGAATAGGGCTGCAGGAACGGATTTGTGCTTTCTCCTTCTGCATTTTCATCTTTGTCCTCTTCCTCCTACCCCAAAGTGTCTTCATCAGAATCACCTTCCCATACATTTGGTAACAGAAATTAAAGGCCTATCATATTTAGCATTCTCGTATTCACTCTCAAAATACATGTGGATATAACATACTAGTTCTTTCGTATCTGAATGCAATGATTTACCTCTTCCTCCAAGTAAATAAACAATAACAATTGAACAAAACGAAAGCAACTGTAATTTCAGATATATAAGCATTCATGAGCCACAGATTATTGTCTCTGTTGGACACTACATGAGAATATTATAGGAGAAAAATTCCTCCGGCACTGGGACTTGAACCCAGGACCTTTGGCTATTCGCGCCAATGCTCTACCAACTGAGCTAAGCCGGAGCTCAATTCACAGTGCCAGATGGGACTTCTCTCCTATGACTGATTGCCCTAATGGTCTACCTCACAGACAGACAAGTTATGTCATATGCAGTGAATATGGCACTGTGAATTGAGCTCCGGCTTAGCTCAGTTGGTAGAGCATTGGCGCGAATAGCCAAAGGTCCTGGGTTCAAGTCCCAGTGCCGGAGGAATTTTTCTCCTATAATATTCTCAACTGTAATTTGCTGATTCATTCTGTTTCTCTTCCCTATAAAACAAATCCACATGGCTGACTCACTCATTCACTCACTCACTGACATGAATATTTGCCCACTTCCAGATGAGCTAGAAACTTGAAATTTGGTACAGATGTAGCTTTTAGTCTGTAAACCACAGGAAATTTCCAGAAAGTTTATTTTTATTAAACAGTGTTCACATAGGGCTATGGAAGTTGAGAAATAATTATTTCCGTAAACCTAACAGGGTGGTTGAGAATTTAACTCTTGGACTTGCATTCTGGAGGTCCCAGAGGATTAATTCAATCCAATTAACATATTTTGTCTAGAAATAACATCTTCTATCTGTGTTATAATTTATATTCTTATTCATAATTCATAACTTGTAGATTAAGGCTCGCATTCTTTACAGTATATAATTTTACTTGTGTTTTTCTATGATTTCCCTGGTCATAAAGGCAAATGCTGAATTTTATATTTACCCACTATGAATCTTAGCCGCTATCGCATCTTGTATGATGTCCATTCAAATTCATATAAGTTGAAATTTACTCCATAAAATACACCATAAATGTATGTACGCTTCCAGTTGATCTAGAAAACTTAGACTTGGCAAACTTAGCTTGCAACCAATGGGAAAATTCCGAAAAAATCCCGAAGTCTTCCCACATTTATTTTCAGGTTTATTGTGGCAAAAGATAGGGTAATAGCCAATGCAGTAGACTAAATACAAGCACTCTATCTCCCATAGATCTTTTAAAAAACCTGTCCCGAGAACCTCAGCAGAGGTTTGGGGGGCAGAGCCCCCAATGAGCAAAGCGAGTTAGTTGTATGAAACTAAATAAAAATCACAACACTAAATGAACTTAACTAAGAATTTTACACACACTTCTTGACAGCAGACAAGGGTTTGCAACTACATTACAAAGCTACAAGGTTGTTGCCCTTCCTATAGCGGTACTGTAGGGGTGGTAAGCTCTACTCACCCCTGCACTCGGATGAGAAATCTTCAAATTTTCGGCGGGCTGAGTCCATAACTCACCAAAAGTACTATAATTAGTTAATTAATATAACAACAATTGTACCAACCGCATTAAAATATGATTTTTTTTATTGTTGCACAAAATCATCTAATTCGGAGCTGTGATGAATGCAAATGAAATGTATTTCCCATTTCATGTATTGAGTAGATGAATTTTCACTCCACAGCTCAACGAACAGTCATGGCGTAGTGGTTCATGCTACTGGCTGTAAAGCCAGAGATCTGAGTTTGAAACCTGCTCGAGTCGTAAAATTGTAGGTTACGAATAAGAATAAGAATCTTTATTGTCATAAACATATAAATACATGCATAGACAGTCGTCATTGTTATAGCCTACTAATATCCTTTATAACATTGCAAGTATTCAACATAATATAGCCTATATTCTATTCTTAATTAAAACACCTACAATATATTAACTGTTGGTTTAAGTCACATGAATTACAAATAAAATTCCCAGTTAATGCTAAATAATCATTAACGTTATACAAACATTCTTTAATCAATATACGCTTGATTTTACATTTAAAATTGGCGTGTGACAAAGATTTGATTTTGGTAGGTACTGTATTGTACAACTTAGTTGATACATAAAACCAGTTTTTTTGTGAACTACTAAATTGGTATTGTTGTATCCTTATAGAGTTTTTATTTCTAGTGTCATGTAAGTGAATATCTGCATTGGTTTGAAAATGTTCAAAATGACCATGGACAAAACAGAGTAAATGTAATACATAAAGGGAATATAAAGTTAATACACCTAAATCAGTAAATAATGGTTTACAAGTGAGTCGATGTGGGGCTTTGCAGAGAATTCTAATTGCCCTTTTTTGTAAAATAAATATTTTTTTTACAATAGCTACTTGAACCCCAAAGGGTAATACCATAAGACAATATACTTTGTATTTGAGAAAAATAAACAGTGAGCAGTATATTTTTGTCAACTGTACCACTTAGTTTTCTTAACACATAAAGTCCCTTTGCCATTTTGTTAATAATAAAATCAATATGGAAATTCCATGATAAATTTGAATCCAAACAAATTCCTAGAAATTTTAGAGTATTATTATGGTTTATTTGATTTGAGTTACTTCTGCTATAACTAAAAGATATATCACAAATTTTATTTGTATTGAGGGATAAATTATTAGCAGCACACCAGTCTTGTAATAAAATTAAACTAGAATCTAACTTGTCTAGTACAGTGAAATCTCGATACAACGATTTCGCAGGGACCAGAAAAAAATATTGTTGTAGAGAGAGATATTGTTATATCGAGAATTTACAAAAAATGTTCAAATATTGGTAGTATATGTAGGAAACAACTTCAATAATTGAAATGCTTTAAGTATTTAAGGAAATAAAGAATTTTTACACAAGAACTGCTATACTGTACTGTATTCACTCCACCCTTAAATTATTACACTAACTTATGAGCAAACACATTGTCTTTTCAGGAAGAAGCTGGTAAAACATCCCAGTCTCGTCAGCATTATAAATATCTTCTGGCAAATATTTCTCAGTAATTTTTTTTCATTTCATTACTGCACCAGAGATTTGCGTCATTTGTTGGTGCAGATTTCTCTTCCCATTGAATTAACTTAAAAGTTATGCCATGGCGGTCTCTAAAGCGGACAAGCCACCCATTGCTAGCCTTGAAGTCCTCCACACCAAGCATGGTAGCAAACTTCTTAGCTTGACTACAAATCAACGGTCCATTTATTGGAATGTTTAAAGTTCTTTTTTCATTGAAGCATTCCAAGGTTGCAGCATCCAAGTCAATAAATGTTGCCGTTTTCTTTCGTTTTCTAGTAGGATCCACGGCATTTGAATCGAGTTTTTCCTCGATCTCATTCCTTTTCTTTAAGAAAGTCGACACCGTAGATTCCGAAAGCCCGTACTTTTTCGATGTTGCAGTTTGTTTCATGCCTGCGTCAATGTCTTTAATTACAGCTAATTTCTGCTGCATACTAATTTGTTTGCGAGAAGCCATGCTGACAGAGAAGCACAACAATACGCGAACACCACCAAACAAACTTGCCGTGCAGTGCAGGCACTGACTGGCGACCAGGCAACTGGTTTACTCCATTGTGCACTTGAGCGAGGGTGAAGCACGATCAAGGTCAAGGAAGGCGATTCCACCCTTAAAACGAGGCGGGGGAGTTCATGATTTGGACTTTCACGATCTATTTTTATCGTTGTACCGAGGAAAATGTATTTACAGGGATTCTAAATGTAATCGTAGTGGGGAGGTTTATCGTTATTAAGAGTATCGTAAAACCGAGGGGAATTTTACATTATTTTAATGGAAAGTATGCCGGGACCAAAATATTTTAACGTTATAAAGAGTATTATCGTTATATCGGTAATCGTTGTACGGAGATTTCACTGTATTCCTTCTTTAGTTTTACAGCTTACTTTAAGACCTAAATCGTCTGCAAACAGCAATCCATTTGTTCCTGCGCTATCAATATTTACAGGTAAGTCATTGATATAGGTAGGGTGAAGAATGAGTGAGAGAAAGAAGAAAGGAAGTAAAGGAGAAAGGAGAAAAATATTTCACCATGGCGTGTTTCTTGTATTTATTAGTGAAACTTAAAATGCTTGTATTAAAATTGTAAAAAACTAAAATAAAACTATTTTAATACGTTTAAAAAATTAATACAGGGTTTATAAAACCTAAAAATCCAGGCCCTAGTTATGACTCTTGTTTCCTTTCATTAATAAAGTAGTTATTGCAAAAGAATTTCTTGTACTGTACTTTTCTATTCCTGAATGACATACTTCTTCTTATGGTGAGGAATGATATGTACTGTAAATAGATTATTCGGCAACACTCACCAATGTTTGTTGATCCCTTTGTGAAGCCGTTGTCAATAGTTGCTTAATCTTGCGTGAAGCTTTCGTCTTCTTAATAAAATAATAAAACACACATATGATATAAAACGTAAACACTAAAAATTGCAACTTCACAACAGGAATCACATCACAATGGCAAAAGAATTTGCCATCACAATGTGATGTGATTCCTGTTGTGAAGTTGCAATTTTTAGTGTTTACGTTTTATATCATGTGTGTGTTTTATTATTTTATTAAGAAGACGAAAGCTTCACGCAAGATTAAGCAACTATTGACAACGGCTTCACAAAGGGATCAACAAACATTGGTGAGTGTTGCCCAATAATCTATTTACAGTACATGTACTTTCCTAGTTGTGTTTGTGAATGGCTCATTTTGTTGTGTTCCAGGATCTACGGGAAGAGGTTCATGAGGTTAACTTTGCAAGTACTTCAGGAATCAGCACTCGGATAGTAGTTCAGCGATCTGGAACTTCTGATAAAGGTATTGGATTCTTTTAATTGTTTCAGATAATAAGGCCCTGACCGGTTCCAAAACCCTTGTTTATATTATTCCTTCCTAACTGAGAGAACAGTACAGTAATGCAAAAAAAAAAAATTCATTGTTGTACAATGTGGGCGGTGGGGGCAGTCCACCCCGGGCCCCACTTACTACGGGGGCCCCTCTGTGATGCCCCATCCTATTATAAAAATTAATGATGCACCTCCTTTTTTTTACTCATTGGAATTTTTGTGTTAAATTATTAATAATATAAACCATAAAAAAAAATTGATTCCAGTTACCAATGGTTTGGTCTCAGGTTCATGAGTCGGCCACAAAAGATTACTAGGAGATGTGCAGTTGGCAACTGTGCTATAATGCATCATTTAACTAATGAAAAATAGAACATGCCCTAATTTCATTTAACATTGTCGGAAAAATTTAACAATGTGTTCATGAGTCGATCGCGAGTGGCCTCTAGAAGATGTAGTAAAATGTTACTATTTACTTATTCTGTTCACAGAATGATCAACTATGAAATAAATGACGATCTATATCTTGCAGCACTGAGGGGGAAAAAAACACAACAAAACATTTTTGTTAGCGCTGGAATTAGGTTTAAAAGAAATAATGCAATGGCGGGCAGTCATGTTATTAGTCTGTAAATTTTGCAATTTATGAAAACTCTAAATTATGATATAGGCCTAGCTGTTGATGAATGATAAAGAGTTAAGTTTTTATTGATCACTAAGAAGGCATGAATACAATTTAATGAACATTTTAACTCCATTTCGCTTAATTATTGACTTATGAGCACCAAATTGTAATGACTTTAATGCCCTGTAGCATACACATTTTATGTCATAGAGCAAAAATCTCCTAGTAAAAGTTGCTTGCCTGTGTCACCTCTGTACACAGGTAAAATATTTCGGTGTTATTCATTAACACACTGTATATTAACTTAACAAAACTAAGATGACATTTACAGAGTTCAGAGACTTTCAAGACTCAATTCCAAACTAATGTTTATTCTTCATCCCATTCTACTTTGATCCTAGTCAAAACAAAGAGGCGTGGCTGTCATAGCCCGCAAGTGAGAACACACGTGTTAACCGTGTTTGTTTATTCTCAGTCCAACTCGCTCACAGGGTCTTCGTGAACAATGAATCCTTTGTTTTGTTTGCTAATTGATATACTATAACGATGACGATGCCAGTGAGAGTTTGTTATTACACGTGTAAATGTTGATATTCTTGCATGAGCACTCGTTAGACACACCCCGGTAATGGCGCATGCTAATGACTTTAACCAATCACATGATGCGAATTTTCCGCAAACTCTCTGTGAGTTCTCCTCCCCTTTGTTTTGACTAGGATCAAAGTAGAATGGGATGAAGAATAGCACTTCTATTTGCATTTCAGTTGCAACTTCTGAAAGAAGTTTTTCAAAACTGAAATTAATAAAAAGCAATTTGTGCTCAACAGTGAGCCAAATCAGACTAAATGGACCAGCAATGTTATACATTGAGAACAATTTGGCTATGAAAATAAACTTTCATGAGACAATTAAGTTTAAACATTTTTCTGATGTAAAAGCTATAAAAAGACAATTTTAAATGTGACTATTACATACTGTATTTACCGTATGTTATAAACGATAAGATAGTTACAAATTTTGGCACAGACTGTACATCAGTGCACTTGTCACAATCTTATTTATTTATTTACGTCCACGTGATCATTAAAATGATATGGGACTTGGTATGTACAAAATGTGTGACGGTATATACAATACATATTGGATACAAATAGTACACAGGAACAGATCTAACAATATAGGTTGCACATAGATCAAATAGATACAATGTAGATGACACATCAATTATAAAACATTCAGTGTACATTCAAGTAATTTACATTATTATAATTAACTTATTATGTCCTCTCCAAGCATTTATGACCCTTTTAAATTGAGTATAGGTTAATATTTAAAAATTCTTCAATTTTATACATAGGATTAGATGTAAGCCAGTTTTTTAGTCTATGTTTAAAACATTTAGAAGGTAAGCTGATGGTATTTTCTGGCAAGGCATTGAACAGTTTGATGCCTACGTATTCAAAATTTGCTGCTGTCTTACTTAATCTATGTTGAGGAAGATCTATAAGATGTGCGTGACGAGTGTTATGAGAATGTATATTCGATCTTGATATTACCCTGTTGTGATTATTTTTTACATGTATAAGTAGTTCAAAAATGTAGAGGTTAACAACTGTCATGATCTTTAACTCTTTAAATAATGGTTTACATGGTGCATATATGTCGGCATTAGATATAACTCTTACAACTCTCTTTTGAAGTTTTAGAATTTGGTCAATTTGATTACTGTTTCCCCATAATATGATCCCATAATTTATTATACTATGAAAGTAGGAAAAGTATGACATTTGTAAGTACTGAACCGGTAATATAAATTTCAAGTTACTCAGTAAGAAAATGACTCTACTGAGTCGTTTGCTGAGATTAGCAATATGATTTTCCCAAGATAGAGTACTGTCCAGATTTATACCTAAGAGTTTTACACTATTAGAGCTAGCAATACATTTATTTAGACTGAATGTAATTGTTTGTGTTTTATCTGAATATCTGGCATTGGTAATATCATAAAATGAGGGTAGACAGTGCGAAAAGAAAGGAATATTGACTTCTTTTATATGAAAGGAGTTGTCTCCGTTGGGTGGTTTAAATGAAAGCAATGACCTCTAAACAGCTTTGTCCTGTTACACTTACTGTATGGTGAATTGAGTGTTAGAGGGTGTAAAATTATTTTTAGTCTTTCATGAGAATTCAGTTTGGTAGTTAAAATTTACGCTATGCCACCTGTACAGAAGAGATTTTCGTACAACGCAGGTTTTAAGTTAGAAGTGATTTACACTGATTCCATTGTACAGTCGGTCAAATAAAAAACATCGGGACTCGTATGCAGTTAAAATTAAAGTTTTAACGCATTAGTTCACAAGTTTCCTATAAAAAACATAAAATAGCCTACTGGTCATTTTCGGAACATATGAGGCCATGCGACAGGAGGGAAAAAATGAACAACGAGGGAAAAAATGAACAACGCGGGAAGCTCAACACACGATATTCAACTTAATGTATTGTCATAATTCATTTTGCTTTGTGTCATCGCCACATACCAATGCTAAAGTGAGAGAAAGTGTAGTTAGGGCTGTAATTGACCTGCATTTTTCGGCCTCTGAAGCAGCGAGAAGGTTCCATATTTATGAAAGAGCAGCTGAGTGGTGCGAACTTTACTATAATGCGACCGGAAGTTTTCATAGCAAACGTTGATCTGGCCGGACGCGTATTTCGATGCTAAGATTGGTTGCATAAGTTGAACGTGAGTTATTGATTTTGCAGTAGAAGTACCGGTATCTTTAAAAAATGCTCCTTGAATAAACATATTCCTTGCGAATCTATTAATTATTAATATTGTAAAAATTTGAAACCAAGAATATGGAGGATTTGAGGCATATAGCCACAGCCTTCTATACATGTTTGTTTTGGAACAAAACTGGCTAAATAATCAAGAAAATACATGGATAGAGAAGAAGCGCGTGTGAACCTAATCTTAAGTCTTCCTGTACATGCGCATATGCTCGTTC
Organism: Ectobius pallidus; assembly: GCA_964059195.1. NCBI lineage: Eukaryota > Metazoa > Arthropoda > Insecta > Blattodea > Ectobiidae > Ectobius > Ectobius pallidus. The sequence goes on from CAXKWD010000001.1 coordinate 5,094,268, forward strand.
GTGATACTTAATCAAATACCGCCCGACGTTTTTTATTTGACCGACTGCACAAGGTTATAATTTGTTTATGCAATGAAATACATTATTCCCTTTAAAATTTTTCTTTTAGAATCCCATTTTTTTTTTCCTTTAAATTTCCATCCTAAAATCAAGATGCGTCGTATAGTCCGAAAATAAGGTACTCGAATATAACTTGCACCTTTTTTGTCCGTTTGTAGCTTTCAAAATGGAGGTGTGCGTTAAATTCGAGGGCACATTAAATTTGAGTACAAATCCGTTTTGTAGGTTGGCAGTACCGGTAACTTTTCTCTGCATAACAATGCATTGCTGTAATTCTCGACTTCATTAATTTTATCGTTGGCCTATTACTAGCATTACATAGAGCGTATAAAAATACTACTTAGTAGTCACGAATTGGAGGGCAAGAAGAGAAGAATATCTTATGATGCTGCTGTTAGCTCGTAGTATAAGCACCCCATGTGTAAAATTTAATCAAAATTGAAGATTCCACGTCAGTGAATATACTTGTAGGCCTAAAACTGGCATTGGTAATTTCAAATGTTTACATGGTGGTTCATTATTCCCTTAATACTGTGACAAAATTCCAAATAAAATACCTGTCCTACCATTGATGCACATTACATTCACCAACAAACTCTTTTTTTTTTTTTATATGATTTCAAGTTTCAAAATCGCGGTGCGCATTAGATTTGAGGGTGCATTATATTCAAGTAAATACGGTATTCTGATATATAATCTGAGGTTTTCCTCGTGAAGCATATGAAAGAAGGCTTCTCGGGTTTGAAGATCGATTTCCTCCGACGTTTCAAAGGCAAACACTGCCTCCATCCTCAGGGATACTGGCGAGATGAGTCTTGTGGAAGACTAGATGAGAAGTGTCGAGTGGTCCCTCAGAGGGGGCACAAGATCAAGTTTGGGAATACTACCATCTTGACCAAGACGTCTAACTTCTGGGACTTATCAAAGACACAATTTCAACAGAGATGGAGAGGCCTTGGCATTAACCCAGCATGGAACCACTGTCTGAAACAGCTAAGAGACAGGAGAGCGACATTGGCCCTAAAAAAGACCGTTGGAGGTGGCACTGTTTCCTGATTGGTTGATTCTTTCCAACTTGGGCCTTTAATAGGTTATGGAAAAATTATATTTTTAAATTCTTTGATTAAAAGAAGTAACTTAAAGCACACTTGCAATTTTATTTATCAGATTGCATAAATACCAGGGAGAATCAAATGAAAACTGCAGTTAATTTTTCCCCCCACTATTTTACTGCAGAAAGAATGTTTGCTTGAACATTATTTTTGTACTTAGTCCCCTCCTAGTTTAACGCACTTAAGCCATTGGATAGGAAATGCTTTGATTCCATGTGAGAAAAATTATTTTGGTTGACTCTGTAGCCACTCTTGCACCATCGATTGGATGTCTTCATCAGATTTGAACTTCTGTCCTTCAAGGAGATCCTTTAATGGGCCAAAGGTGTGGAAATCCGACAGTGCCAAAGTGAAGAAAATTGCTGAGTGCAGGTGTTTTGCTTCAACATAACGCCCGTCCTCACGCTCCTCATGCAACAATGAAAACTGTCGACGACATCCGCCATAATCGCCAGATTTGTCACCATCAGATTTCCGCATCTTTGGTTTAACAGGCAGGTATCTACCTTTTTTCTGAAAATGCTATTTTGGCATCAGGGCCTTAATCCTTAAGTACTCGCAAGGCAGTGTGTTACACCAGCACTTGCATTGACTTGGTTTTATACATGCACTATTAATTTGTTATGTCCTCTTGAAGTACTAATGCTAATATAGAATCTTACTTACTTACTCAATGGCAATAGACAATTCCTCAGCAAGCTAAAGGAACATTACCTATTTCATGGAACCCGAAGGCTCATTGCTGCGCTTACCTGAGCCTGCCATTCAACCCTATTCTGCGCTAACTCCATCCACCCATCTCTCGCAAATCCTACTTCCCTTAAATCTATCCTAATATTGTCCTCCCACCTACGTCTACAAGGGGCAGGAATATGAACATTTTAAGATCTTTGAGCCCACCCACAGGATGATCTTGTATGGTATTTGCTGTCAAGTTCAGAAAGCACTCCCAATTCCAGCAGAATTTCTTCATCATTTAAACTAAAAACTTCAGCATTATCTAAAGTGAAATAGGAAGTACAGAAAACAATGTGACGTCTAGAGGTCAGGTAAAAATGAAATATTGTTGGAAACACAATAAACATACTATATTGGGTAATACTTATGCATAAGGAAAGAAATCTGCTTAGCTGCCTACTAATCTAATATTGATAACAAAACACTAACACTTCCTTCGGGTCAGAACTGATTTATAGCGGAAAAGTGGTAGCCAGTAACTTTAACCACACAGTTTCAAATCTGCTTACATAATGCTTCCAGTCTTCAAATCAAATTTAAAAAAAAAAGGAAAAAGCCTGGGTTATAGTAACCTGACGTGAGTACATAAGACTTGAGATGTTATATTTATGACAAATAGGGTTAAGGTGTTGTTATTATATTTGTGGTTAAAAAAGACATATACAACACTTTCTCTATCTATGGAAATTAGACATTGGGGGATATGCAAAAAAAAGTAAGCATTAAGTAAGAGCATCTTCTTGCTGAGAAGTGTAGTCACTCAAAGTCATGTGCATAAAAAATCGTTGCGACAGAATACTACCTACTCAGAGCAGAAAGTACATACTTTGGCAACCCACGCGGAATATGCACCTGCATAAACAATGCTAAGAAAACAAACAAAGGTCTTCTCCCAGCAGGGCATTTAAATCACAGCCACATCAGCATAAAGAGGAGGATAAATAATTCTGTCTCGCTGAACTTTTAAAACATGATACTTTCTTTGTTTTTTTTATTTTTTTATTTTTATTTCAAAATCCCAATAATTGCTAGTAGTTCGATTGAAAAGGGAAGCAGCAATGAAAATAGTTCTTACATATATAAATTCGAAATTAGGCTTCAATTTCAGGGAAGTCTAAGTACAAAAAGTAGAAATCATGAAAACCAGGATAAAAAAATAAAACACACATGGAGAAAACTGGGAACAAACTCAAGTTTTGAATGAGTGGAAGAAATAATTCCAGGAAATAATAGAGCATGAAACAAACCCATCAATCAGCAAATTTCAACAGTATAATATAAACTAGATAATTACTTTCGTAAAATGCCAGAATTAGTTTTTAGAAGTTTACAATAATAATCACTACATTATAATACAAGTATTCATATGAAACTTGAAGTGAAGTACAGTGGACTCTTAGTAATTCGAACCCCAAGGGGAATTAGAAAAAACTCGAATTATCCAAATTTCGAATTAACCAAAACTGTGACTTTTTAAACTGAAATGCCGTAAAGATGTTAAAAATAAACTCACTGCTATAAATAATAATTATCGTGTAGTGAATCTTACCTTAATGACTGCCATCCTGTTGTTAGGATGTTAAATGAAACCATTTTTTCCACACTAAAACTGTAACCCTAAATTTAATAAAGGAGCTGGTGTATGCTCCACGCTTTGACATTTTCAAACACAGTCACACTTGGAGGATAAAATGAACACTAAAAGTTTCACAGAAGTGTTGAATCCCTCCAAGACTTTAGCGGAGGGGGTGAACTTCGCATTCCATTGAACATCCATTCAGCAGGAGGAAGATAACGGTGGTTAAAAATACACTTTAGTACGGTACCTGCTGGCTGCTATCGACTAGGGTTCTTCGGCGAAATAGAGAATACTTGTGGAATTTCTTGAAGCAATGAACTCTTAGAATCCTTACAACATTAACATGAGACAAATTTGTGCTTCGATTTATCCAAATTATGCTTAAAAAAATCGAATTAATTGCAATTTTTTAACATACATTTATATAGGAATTTCAAGGGGAATGAGTATTTATTCGAATTATACAATATTTCGAATTATCCAACGTCGAATTAACCAAATTCGAGTGTATTATGATAAATGAAAAATGTTTTTCCATAATATTTTAGGATTAAATTAGTTTAATGAAAATTCACTATAACATAATTACAACATTTCATATAATTAGTATTTTTAAATGTGATATGAAACATTCATATAACTCCCTCTACCCTTAACATAGCCTATTCCAGTGTAGAGTACACGGCTGAATTGCAGTAGTGCGCATTCACTTGTATCAGCCTCGTTTCCAACTCGCATTATTCGCCAGGCAAGACCAAAAATCCAAGTCTATGTATAAAATGAATGGGTTATAACTAGCCTTCAGAGAAGTTGTTTTGGAGAAGTTTTTCAAATAAAAGTTTTAGCACTTAGTTTAATATATTATAGTAGGCCTACAAATAAGCCTATAAAATCATTAAAACTATTTCGAAAAAATTAAGAAAAATGAAATTTTTTTCAAATAAAGTGCTTGTAAACATGAAAAGAAAGTCATTGCCATAGGCCTACCTCGTGTCGCATCACTGAAGGATACACACTCCAAATAAAATATTAATAAATGCTCTCGCATACTTTTGTATAACCTAAGGGTGGCAATACACCTTTCTTCAAATTCTGATATAGAATAAGAGGCCGTGTTGCAGAGAATAGGTATTCAGTTGTATTAGATTGATACAAAGCTTTATCGTTCACCAGGCAAAATTGAGTTTCTATGAACGATGCCTGCCTTATAACTACCCATCAGAGAATTTTTGCAAAAAATATATATATACATATATATATTTCAAATAAAAGTTTAGCTCTTAGCATAAGCACCTCAAATACAAAGTTTAAACAAAATCGTTTCACCCATTTTCGAGAATGTTGCGAAAACCAAACTTTTCTTTGTGTAAAGTGGCCAATCTTCGTGTCTCATCCCAAAAAGATACCTAAGCTCAATAAAAATTTTGTTTTTATATGATTTTTCGTTCTCGAGCTATGCAGACAAACATCTTTCTGAAAATAATATTTTTGTATTCAGGGGGCCTCAGAACATGACATCAAATTTTGGGGTCTATACAGAGGAATTGAAAATAAAAATTCACATATTTTATTTTCGCTAATTTTCATAAGGAAAAGCCACAGGGGTTGTTTCCGGCTCATCTACAATGCCAGGGGCTGTCTACATTATTTGTAGTTTTCCTTCGTTCTGAAATGTCCATATATTCCGTGCAAATCGCCCGAGTAGAAAGTAGTGAGTATCGAATTTGGTAGCTCACAAATTTCCTAGTATATTCTGAACTCGCTCGATCTTTATGCATGCTGAATCAGGGTTGGAAAAAAACATGTTTTTTTAAAAAAAGAACATTTTTGTTGTTGTTTAAAACATGTTTTTTCTTTAAAACGTTTTTTATGTGAACAACAATGTTGGTTGTTTTAAACATGTTTTTTAAAACTTTTTAATGTTGTTCGTTTAAAAAAAGTTAAAATTGTTCATTTTGTTTAAAACAACCATTTTAATATATAGGGCCTATTATATACATATATACAGGGTTGAAATGTTTAAAACATTTTGAACAATTTGTTTTAAACATCTTTAGCATATGTTTATAACACTTTTTAATTGGGTGTTAAATTTAATTATGCAGACAATTTACATTTTGTCAAGCCAATGACACCCTGTGCTAAGATGTTCAGATTTACGAGTCGTAGACTTAATAGTATTTGAAAATACATTTTGTACCAGTGGTATTTGTTTATGATTTAATAGTTCATGATTAATAAAAAATAATACAAACTACTGTTTAATTACCGCCTCCTACTACAGTGTTACCAAATTGGCACATTCAATTTTTAACATATCCTACTACAGTGTTGCCAAATTGACACATTCAATATTTAATATTAATAATCTCTTTCTTTAAAAAGGAAGACCACAAAATAAATGGTAGGATGCAGTCAGAAAAAATTCAAATCAATTATTCGAAATCAGAAACTGGAAGCTGGCGGCAGAGGATAGAGAAGTCTGGAGGAAAAGGATACAAAAGACACCACCTCACATGATTTTCTGGTATTCTGGCCCTAGTTTTTTTTTTCCTGTTTACAACAATAACGGGGTGTCACTGACTTGACAAGATGTAAATTGTCTTCATAATTAAATGTAACACACAATTAAAAAATGATTTAAACATATGCTAAAAAAAACATGTTTCAAACAGATAGTTTAAAACGTTTTAAACAAACTTAAAAAAATCACAAGCACTTGTTTTAAACATGTTTTAAACACTTGTTTTAAACGTTTTGTTTTAAACATTCCAACCCTGTGCAGAATTGAGGCAGGTGCTATGCGACAGAGTACAAAGAGTGTCTTGTCATGTGGCGCAGTGGGTGGGGAGTCCGCTGGATTTTTTTGCATACGACTGCAAGTAGATACTTGAAATCTGCGAGTGAAACTTCATACTCTCTTTTATGCATATCCCCCAATGAACTTACGATGGCTAGGCTCCTTGATTGGGTTTTATTAAGTGCCAGAATGGTACTTTATGAGATTTTACGGTGTCTATCCATGTGTCTGTACATGCGATAACTCAAATACACTTTATCGGATTTTCATGAAACTTGGTATACACATTTATACATCCATGGGAAGAAGTCTATTGATATTGGACCAAATTGGTTAACTGGTACCGGAGTAATGCCCAATTTAAGGCCTATTTTATGGCACCATATTAGAAAGAATTTATCAAATGCAAATCAGTTATCATGACAACATATTTTTTACAGTGTTCATATACGGCTTTGACAAACAACACTACCCAGATATTCCTAAACATATGCTTATCTGTGTTCTTCTGCAAGCCCCTGCTTAATGAATCGATCTGGAGTTTAACTCAAAAATTGATAAGAAAAATAACTTATTTTCTGCAATTATCACTGATTAAAACAAAACCACTCTGGCACTTTTTACATCAGTTTACCTGATTTTATTAATAGTAAGGAAGTGAATGAACTGTATTAAGACTGTAACAAATTCAAGTAGTGTTCTGTCATAATCTACTCTTATACAATTCAACGGCCCTAAATAGCGTGCTTGCTCGCTCGCTTCGTGTGACATTGGGTATACTCGGGGATGTTCGTCTCTCGCAGTCTAAACTTTCATGACTACAAGATTAGGAAAACAGTTTCTTTATTATATAAGGCCTAAGTGAAATGAACACAATGAACAAATATTCTAATTCTATTTTTACTTACAATTTTCATAGCTCTGAACCACAAACATTTTTAATAATATACCAGTGTAAATTTCTTAAAAATCCTGGAGTCAATGAATAATGGCGGGCGAAGCCGGGGGCACCAGCAGTAAAATATTGATGATTTAACTCTTGAAATATCGCTGATAATAATAATCCAAATCAATCACTCCTTCTCTTGAAAAATTATATAATTTCTGAAAATTACAATGAATTTATCAAATAAAATTCACATCTCATTCATCTGTCAACAAACAGTTGAAAAACAATACGTAGGCCTATTATCCACCGCCGTCTCGAGAATTAAGCACGAGAATTAGCCTATACAGTTTAGAAGGCAGTGGTTCACAGTTATCTTTGGAACTGCATAATCGAATCTGAGATCGTTTTCCCAGGTGGCAATTTCTAATCGTGGAATGTACTCTAAAGCCGGAATTTTAGCTGTTTCATTAATTATTAATGGTTTAGTTTAAGAATGATTCGCGTGCAAGTGTTAATAAATATAATGCTTTAATAATTATTATACTATTAATTTCTAATTTTTCAATTAATCATCGTGGGCGAAGCCGCGGGCACATCCTAGTATAATACATTGAGGACATAAGAGTTAATACCAGGATATGTTATTTTCCATTGGAATATGTTTCAGATGAGGATGATGAGTGGACATCGTGGGAACTTCATAACTTTATTCTCCGAGGAATGGTGGATGAGCTGATAGCTTTAGGAGCGAGACAAGAAATTAGACTAGTTGTGCTGCAATTGTGGGCTAAATATCTAAAACACTTGGAAGTGGCTTTTATATCAAAAAGGACTCCCAAGTTACCAAAACTAAGTATTGGATATTATGACAGGTAAAGTCAGTTTTGTATTTAACTCTGCACTCAGGCTTGGCTAGTACAGTAATCATAATCTTGAATATACTTTTGTAGAGATGGGTTGTTAGGGAAATTTAATATGTTGGTAATAATTTTGTATTTTGTATGTCGGTCATATTGGGCTTTGGAAATAATAAAACCGTTGCTAAGATGGCTGAAAGTCAAAAATAGCTAATTCACTACTACTCGTTACATGCACACTCAATACATTCTGATATGACATCATTTCACAAACATGATCCTCATCCTTCATCCACTTTACATACGTATATTGATCAATATAAAGTAACACATAACATTCACTCCGTAGAACTTTTCTTCACAGATGGTTCAAAAATCTCTGGTGGAGTAGGTGCAGCCTATTACCATTCGAACACACACACTGACAAACTTTTTTCATTACACCCCCATTTTTCCAATTACACTGCGGAACTAGTTGCCATTAGACAAGCGCTTGCCTCCATCCATACACACAATACACACATTATCATTTGTACAGACTCACAAAGTGCTATTCAGCAAATAGTTAAGTATAACCCCCGCCCTACTCTAGGGTGGTGGGAAACAAATTGTAAATACTTCATATACAAACAAACAGAACACAACAATCACATCATACTCCTTTGGATACCTGCACGCCGTAACATTACGGGTAATGAAAGGGCAGATAAACTTGCCAAAATGTCTGCACAATCACACACACAACACACTTTTCTAGTTCCCATTCAAGATATAACCAAACAACATATACAAGACCTTCGACAACGACACATATCCAACACACACATACGTCCATGGTTCTATAAGGCTGCAATACCCAGAACACATGTTTCTTTAATTTCTAAAATCAAACTAAATGTAGCTGTTACGCCCAAATACTTACACAAAATAAGAAAATTAGAAACCCCCCTGTGTGATTGCGGGGAAATAGGAGACATTAATCACATATTTTTTGGATGTAGTTTATTCAAACAACAAATTGACCAACTTTATTATCATATTTATAAATACAAAGGTACAGGACCATGGACTATTACATCACTTATACATGACGATGAAATACACATGAGCCATATATTACATAAACACCTTACTAACTGCAAGATGAAAGTTTAAACACACAATAGTACCAACCTCCCACATATACTTTCCCTTCTTACAATAAACTTCTTATGACGCTGATACTCCAAGACTGTGAGAGGGGCGTCGTAAAATAACCTGGAAGAAGAAGAAGAAGAAGAATTCATGGGTTCTTGATGCTTTCAAAATCCTTGATACTCAAGAGGTGACGCTACTATGTAGATGAGCTTGATACTTTCCAGTACTATGTTAATTCGCCTGTATAGGGGAGAGTGGGGCAGTTTGCCCAGTATCAAATTTCTCTCTCTTGGTAATCATTTTATCATTCTTATGATACCACAGCTATTCCCATCAACTACCTCAACTTCCTGTGGAAATTTGGACTGCTTAGCTACATGTGGAGACTTTTTACAGAAGAAAATAATATTTACATAAAAAGTTATGTTTCCTATTTTTGTTTTACCAGGTAAACACATTTCATTTATACTTATCAATATTTTTTATGTCTACTGCCTAGTTGCACATTCCTTAAGCATTCTTTCCATGTCAGACTTGTGATCTAATAACCTCACTTATGGAAAATAATGACTCATTTATTCCAAATTCTTCATTGGGCAGGCAGTTTTGGTCAGCCTACGTGGGGCACTTTTGCCCATTAACTAGAATTTCTATTACCATTATTAATTAACTTTATTTAGTAAATATGAATTTAGACATACCTACCCTATTTTAAAAAGTAATTTTGAAATTTTTTTATTCAGATGTTCTAGAAATGGGTTTAATATTATCTTATTTTTTCTTGCATAGGGCCTTTGCTGCCTAACATAGTACGTTGACAAGACAAGAATAAATTAGTATTCCCGGAGAACAAGACTCAAGTTTTGTTAATATTGAGGACATTTTTTGCAAAGCTACATCAATCTAAATTGGAAGGAGAACCTGAACAAACCTTGGGAGCAAATGACATTTTCTGTAAATTTTAAAAATTTTAATGTAGGCTATACTTAGACCTATGATAAATCAGGGTTAAATGGATGTTAAGACTGCATTAAAAGTTTATTTCAGTTTGAAGAAATTTTGTCCGAGTTTGTGATGTTACTGGTCCCAATTTTCTCTTTAAATATTAGTATGCCTATTTAGGCCAGTTCTTTAGTCATTACAAAATATGATAGGCCTACTTTTTGTGTTTTAGCTCTGTACTGTAAATTAATTGCATAATCATTACATATCAGCCTTTCATTTCCACATTAACTTGATTTGTATGCAGTGCTCCATACACTGGGCAAAACTACCCCAGCTGGGGCAGTTTTGCCCAACTTGCAATGTGTAGGGAAAATCATTTTACATAAAAATAAATTATAAAGTAACTTAATAATAAAATTATGTTTATATGCAGAACATATCAGTGTATAAGTAGTGTTCAAATCATGCTAAAAATGGCAAAAAAGTAACTACAATGCAATAAATAAGGAAATCGACAGATTTTATTATGAAACAACTTCAAATACACTTAATTCTTTAATATTTACCACGTTTACATGCAGGATTGAAATCTATCTGAATCCGATCCCAACTCAATACGTTCCCTGTTTACATGGCAAGTTCTAGGAGTGGATTGAGATTTGTTGGACTATTGGCTAACTTGGTTTTGTGTGGCTATTGTTGTGGCTAACCTGTTTAAACAATTGCCGTGTTTATTCCGTGATTAAAAATATAAATAAAAAGTGTGTTCTATCAATAATTTCTAGTCACCATAAACAAATTATGACATAAAAGAATAACAACAATATTAATATTATAGTGTGTTTTTTATTACATTGACGATCAGCTGACACAACAATTGACGAACGCCGTGCGAGTGTATGCGCGCGCATCAGGATTGAGTTCGTTAGCGTTTACATGGAAACGAACACGACTTGAATCCGATCCGTTCCTCCATTTGCAGAGGATCGAATCGAAAATTCATTCCGGACTGAGTCCGTGTTTACATGACTATTTCAACACTGGGATCGGACTCAGATCGATCTGAATCCTGCATGTAAACGTACTAAATCAGTGAATTTGAGGTTTTTTTATTTTTTTATTTTTTATTTTGATTTATTAGCTACTAACAGGATGCTCCGATGCATTGCACCACTACATGCTTCACATCTGGATGGTAATTTGTTACATAATAAGTTATACAATTTTTTTTTTTTTTACAGAATTATGATTATTAGAATGTACTGAGGATCTTGATGATGCACTTTCTTATACCCAAGTAATGTTTTTATGAACTCCTGAATTTCTTATCTTAGCGTCTTTAAGATGTAAGTTGCACTTCTTAATATTATTTTAATACCACGTGTCTCACTGCATTGTTATAATAAACTAAAGTCTATAGATTTTGAAAATTGAGAGAACGCTGAGAGATGCCTTCTGATAAGTTGTTCCGGTGTTTGAGGCCAAGTCTGTCCTTCTCGCAACACCGCTGCTTTCAATTTTCTTCTTTTTGTGTTTATGAGTGTGCAGTCAAATATAAGGTGATGTATACTTTGATCTTCCGCTATGCTGCAGATGCATGTTGGTTCTGGAGTAATTTTGAAGCGGTGCAAGTATGATCTTGTGAAACCATGGGCTGTTACCAATGCTGTAAATTTGGGTTCTATTGGTAGTTTTATCTTTAATCTTGTCTTTACTGATGGGAAAAATTATCTGCATATTAAACCTTTTGGGGAGGTTGACCATTGTTGCTGCCATGTAGTTAAGGTTTTTTCCCTTTCTTCTGTTATTATTGCCTCCTTTGGTATTTTGTTGTACGCTATTGCTGCTTCGTCCTCTTTTGCTGCTCTTTTAGCAAGACGGTCGGCCATTTCGTTCCCCTGTAGCCCGGCATGAGCCTTCACCCATCGGAAGAAGACTGTCCATTGCTTTCTAGTCAGGTTCTGAATTTCTTTCCTGATTTTCTCAATTAGTGGGTAATGTTTATTTTTATTCTGCAGGGCGTCTAGGGTAACTTTACTATCAGTGTTTAATACAGCTATCTTATCCGCTGTACCCTCTAATTCTTGTAGCTTCTCCAGTGCTTTCAAAATGGCTACCTGTTCGGCCTGATTATTGGAGCACTTATTGTACAATCTGAATGTGCCTTCATAGATGACAGTGCTGTCCTGATTGTGACAACAGCTGCTCCCACCTTTCCTTCAATCTTGCTTCCATCTGTGTAAATTTGAAGTGTCCTTTTGATTGTATCTGATGGCTCTCTGATGCTCGGTTCCTCCGCTGGGTGGGGCCATTGAAGCATTGGTATGGGTGCGTCATAATCATTACTATGTAAGGCATTGTATATTCGTACCTTCTCTTCAATTACCAATCCAATGGGCGTAGTTCCAGCAAGTATGAATGAGGCCTCGTATGATACGGTACGGAAGGCTTTGGCTATGTTGATATTCATAATTCTTTGGACTCGTTGGTATTTTTTCATGTTGTATTGCTTAGTTAACGCCTCCTTCCATACTGGTGCTCCGTAGGTTAGGATGGGTTCTATTGCTCCCCTGTAGATGGTGCCCAATGCTTGGTGTTCTAGCCCCCAGGTAAGTTTTGCTGATCTTGCCAATATGTTTATGACTGCGGTGCACTTTTGAGATATGTATTCTATGTGCTTGTTGAAGTTAAATTTACTATCAAGGTAGATTCCTAAATATTTTAATTCAGTAACTTGTTCCAGTCTTTTATTATTTAAGTAAGTTAAATTTGCGGAATTCTATCTTCAGATCTTCTCCTAGATATTACCATTGTCTTGGACTTAGTTTCGTTAAACTGCATTTTATTCTCCCTTGCCCAGATTTCAATCTTCTTAACATCTTCGTTGGGATAGTTTTCTGCTTCTACTACATTTTTCCCTTCTGTCATCATCATCAAATCATCTGCGAATGAAAGGACTTTGGTGTGATGACTGAAGTCCAGAAGCCCGGGCCGCTACATGAGCCTTGCGGGCACCCCATGGTCACTGGTTTCTCTATTTTGAAGGTGTTTGTGCCTAGAACTGCTGTTCTATTGCTGAAATAATTTGTTGCCAGCCGAAATAGGTTTTTCGGACAGTTGAAGTCTCTCAGGTTGTTTAAGATACCTGGCCACCATGCCGCGTCAAATGCGCCCCGTACATCTAGGCTAACTAGGATTGTGGTTTTCTTTTTGCCCAGATTGTCTTCAATATTCTTCTTTAGTGCCATGACTGCATCTACAGTTCCTCTTTGAGGTAAAAAGCCATACTGATTGGTGTTTAGGCCTCCTTTGGATTGTACATGATAAAGTATTCTATTAATCATTAGCTTATCCAGAGTTTTGACTGCTACATTCAGTAAGCTGATTGGCCTATATTTTGAAGCGTCTTTAGCATTTTCCTTGCCAGGTTTGAGAATTGGTACTAAGCAAGATTTCTTCCATTGTTGAGGGAAGCGCCCCTGTTGTAAGCATGCGTTGTATACTTCAGTAAGGAATGATGGGAATTTTTCGAAGACATGTAAGAGAATCTCGCTTGTCAGTCCATCTTCACCTGGTGCTTTTTTAGGGTCAAACTGCTTGAGAACCGCTTTGATTTCGTTCTGCGTAAATGGTTGATCATCTTCTGTGTTGATGGGCTCCTTGATCTTTTGTCTAATGTGTTGATGAATTGCACTGTCCATTGTAGCTTTGTCGTCAGGAATAAATACATCCAACATATATTCTATCGTGCTCTCTGCGTCCTCAGTGAAAGTACCATCTGGTTTTTTGAGGGTTGTTAGCCTTGACGTAGTTCTTGCCTTCCCCGACGCTATTTTGTACACGGAATTCCAGGGATTGGTTCCTTCCGTTGCTGTGCAGTATTTTTTCCATGATTTAAGTTTCTCTTCTTCCATCTTTCTTTGGTATGTTCGGTTGCCTTCTATATATTGATTTTTCCTTTCATTGCGTAAGGCTTCATTGTTCCTCGTTCGCTGATAACGTCGCCTTAAGGCGTTGACTTTCTTCCTTAAAATGTGTAATTCTGTTATCTACCACGGAACAGTTTTTCCTTTGCATTTTCTCCCTCTGGAAATTCTGAAGGCTGTGTTACATGGTACTATTATACAGGAGAAACAGTTGTGTACAAGTTCTTCTGCATTGTATTCTTTTGATTTATTTTGCAATTCAACATCGAGATTTTCGAGTTCAATTTCGTTGCCGCCAATAAATATTGAGGTAAACTCCTGGGCCAGTTTGGTGTCAAACATCACAAAGTCTTCTGGTTTGGTTACATAGCGCACTCCAAGATATGTCATCTCATGATGTTTATTCTGTGAGTTTGTTATTCGGAATTGTAGGATGTTATGGTCACAGCAGCTTCCTTCCTCCCCGCAGGCCCAATCGAATACGTATCTGACTAAATGATTATTAGTTATAGTCAGGTCGATGCGACTGCTTCCTCTAGTGGAATTAAAAGTTGGTGCTTCAGTATCTTGATTCATTATACAGGGAATCCATTTTATGCGGAAACTTTTTAACAGCGTTGCCCCTGCTCACACTTTCCCCGCTGTTGCGCTTGCACCAGCCGGGACCGTGTTCCGTTACTACCGGCAAATCGGCAAATCAAGACTATAGAAACAATACAAAATAGAATAACTCAACCAATTTATTATCAAAATAGGCCTACATGTAGAGGCTTATTACTCACCATTTTGTATGGATGGTACAGTCAGGATATTTACGAGAAAATCTCCGAACGTGCCTTCTATGGTTATTTCTCAATAAGTAACATTCCACCAAATAAATTCGCTGTTCAACCGTATACATTTTTGATTATTGTCTTACGTAACACACAACAATAGACAAGCGTCTCACTACAAGACACTACAAGACACCGAAGCAACTAACCGCTTGTAGGGCCTATGCTTTGTACAATGCTAGTGCGGCAATGCGGCAGTGATGCGAGGTTTCCTCATAAAATGGACTCACTGTATAAAGATTTTTGTTGAGTATGAATTCTTCCATATTTCTTCCTCGTTGATTGGTAAGTGTGTCATACCAAGTTCTCCTTCTGGCGTTGCTATCCACAGATATGATTATTCCTCTGCCCTTGAATTGTTCTATTATGTCTTCTAGTGTGTGAATGTCTTCCTCAATGTTTCTCCTTATGTCGAAATACATACTGACACAGAAGAATTTCATTACCCCTGTTCGTACTTCCACGACAACATGGTCCTCATTGGATAGTTGCGTGATTAACGTAGCATCTATTTGATTGTTAGTTATTATGGCAGATCTCTTGGCTCCATTGCCAGCGGCGAACACTTTAAGTGATTTTGGTATTCCAGCTATGTTGTTGTTGATAATGTATGGTTCCTGTAAAAGAGCAATGTCTGCTCTAGTTTTGCTGAAGATTTGCACTAGATTACTAGTTGCTATTCTTTTGAAACTTATATTTGACCACCCACTTACATTAGTTTTATAAGATCTTTCTTGGAGGGAAAAATTCCCATATTTTATGAAACGGCTGAATTGTGACTCATCTGTAAGCAATTAACGGGTACCTATTACTGCTGGGTAATTACCACTTTGAGTGCAGACTCATTCAATGCTGGCAATATTTCAAAATTTAAAGGCCCTGTCGACTTAAAAAATACATTTCCAGTGAAAACAAATTTAAATAGAAGATATTTAGAGATTAGTTTGTGTGCAAACACGAGCTTTCTATCTTTATCCATACACCTACAATTATCCGCCGCCGTGGGTGAGTCGGTAGCACGCCTGCCTTCCACTCCGGCGGCCCGGGTTCGATTCCCGGCCGGGTGGGGGATTTTTCAGTAGTGAAAGATCCCCTCCCCGGGTTCAGGACTAGGTAGGTTAAGTCTTAGGTTAAGATAATGCACATTGTGCGCGATTCCTTAATTATTATAATTCAAGTTGCAAGTTCCACAATATTCCAATCTGACGTCATAGAACCCGCTCCACTACAGCTATGCATTGAAATGTCTAGTGGTGGGAAGAGTACAAAAAGAAAGTAATTGGGCTGAATTACAATTAGCTGAGAGACATTTTACTTAATTACAATAAAAATTACTTTTTCAAAAAGTAATCAGTATATTCATAACCCGTGGAAAGAGTTGGACCTGGTTTTGAATTACCTAGTATGTTGAAATAATCAGTAAAATTACAATTACATTTACAATTACTTTACAAAATGGCAGTACCTAAAAATTCCTTGTTTTTGGTTTGTTTTGGGCACAAGCCCAAATAATTATTAATGAACAAACAAACAAAAAACACATCAATGAGAATATTTTGGGAAACATTGAGTAACTTTTTGTTAATATTAACTCTAATTTGGATATTAGTTTCAAAAACAGTAGTGACGACGATATAGCAAGCGAGAATGATACCAATACTAACGACTACAAACAATTACAATTTTATTTCCAGAAATAAATTACAAGTAGAAATTACATTTTTTTAAAAGTATTGATTACAAGTAAATGGGACCAAAAAAGGAATTGTTACTGTAATCTGATTACTTTTACTCAATTACTTCCTACCACTATAAATGTCATGCCTAGTGACACACCAGTCTGTGTTTGCTAGCTCATTGTTGGTGTCGTATCGTGTCTTAACATTATTATTAACTTCTCGAGTCAATAAATACACGTAATACTGTCTGGTGTAGCTGCGTCACGAGTGTTTCTGCTGTTGTGAAAGTCTCATGAGTGCATTACATTACATAATTCCTTTCCTGCGTTCTACTAAACATTGACACATTGAACACTGCTAGGCACATTATGATGGTGAGGGTGGAATCCAATTTTGAAAGGGAAGCGTTAGTTGAAAGAATAAAAAGAACACATTTACAATGGATCTTAACACTTAGAAAGTTTAACATGACATTTCAACCCTCCTGTGGGTCTTCTTCAGGTGAATAAAAACTGATAACTAAACTACAGTCCAGTACTCCCATATATAAGTAGCATCAGTCACTGCCACTTGATTATACATAATCTCATCGCCAAAATCTATAACTCGACCATATTTCGATATCCAAGCCTCCGGAATGGGAATGGCGGACACGGTAAGGGATTTTGATATTCTAGAGGCTTGGATATCGAAATATGGTCGAGTTATAGATTTAGGTGATGAGATTATGTATAATCAAGTGGTAGTGACTGATGCTACTTATATATGGGAGTATTCGACCGTAGTTTAGTTATCAGTTTTTATTCACTTGAAGAAGACCCACAGGAGGGTTGAAACGTCATGTTAAACTTTCTAAGTTCCATTGTAAATATGTTCTTTTTATTGTTTCAGTTAACTGTAGACATTGGAAAAAGGACTAGTTATAAATATGTGTTGTTACGGGAAGAGTTAAAATAACTAGTATTGAGTATTACGAATAATGTAAAGAATAATGTTGGAACTTACACAGTGAAGTGAATCAATATTTCAAATTATATGAGATTGACTTAAACACACTTTATTAACTTCACCTACCAATTTATGGTAGAACGCGTTTCACAGGCCACCGCCTGCATCCTCAACTACATGTCAACTGCCGGATCTCCGAAGTTTGAAGGTTCTTCCTGTTCCCCTGGTGTTGTTTTTACGTACTTTGATATCAGGTTTTCTTCCTTTGGAATGTCAAAGTGCATGAGTCTGCTCTCGAATTTCTTCATGTATATCTTTTCCCAAATATAAAGTTCTGCGGGTGTACTCACTGATTTTAATAATTGCGCATTCTCGCTAATTTTGTGGTTTTCCTCCCAATGATGTGCCGCTATCGCTGATTTTTCTACCTGTTGTAATCTAATATTTCTGAAATGCTCCTTTACTCTGAGTATACATAGGACAGACGAGGAGGAACATTGACTGATGCGAATTACTTTTTATACATGCAGCTAAGTAATTTCTGCAAAACCAGCTTATCTTTAGGGTGGCAACATCTTGCTCCAAATAGCCCATCCGACCATGGATAATCAGCATGAAGATAACTGAAAATTTACTGTAATTTATATGTAGGGAGCTGGTGCCACTAACAACAGATCCATTACTACCACCTTAAGTCAGTCAGTCAGTCAGGACAAAGCCTATTAAGAGATTGAATCTGATCATATTATTAAAGACCTTTAATTTATTTTTGCCTGACTTAACTAATTAGTGGTACTTACGAATGTTGTTGCCGTCGATCGTAAGTTGACATTCCCACACGTAGTCTTGTTGCTATGTGCAGTAAGTGTTTCCGTGCGGTTATGAATTTACTTACGCCACACTTCATAATACAAGCCTTAATGGACAAGGCCCCCCCAGGACAAATATATTCAGTTCGCATAACAACAAACACATGGGAATCACTTTCTGAAATAAACATCTATCTTCAAGAATGTATATAAATAATATTTCCAGGTAATATCACAATTAATATAATTAAATTGATATAAATAATCATCATGCAAAAAATAGCATGCAATACTCTTGCCCTAAGCGCATAACGGATCTCGGAAATTGAAAAAAACTCTGTGCAAGCGCCTCGTTTTTTCAAACTCTTTCCTCGATCCGTATGCATCGCTTACGGCACTTGTATCGCAATATACTATTTTAGTGTACACACTCTATAATACAGCTGCTTGTTGGACTTTTATTGTGCATAAAAGTAGCTCTTTTCTCAATTAGTACCAACTATGGCAACTAAAAGTTTCTAGTCTCATCCAGTGAAGTTAACATTTTATGTTCTTTATGAGTATAGGTTATTTTTATTGAGAAGGATCGTAAGCCTTGTATTCAAGAAATACTTTGATAATAGTAATATTTTATGTTTAACCTAATTGAAAGTGACTCGTAAGCACCATGTCTGCATTACCATGTTGTAGCGTAGACCACTACAACACAACTACCAATTGAAAAGGATGAGTCAGATGAGCCTCTTGTGCTAATTGCTTTGTTGGGAACACTGGGTGAGATGTTTTTGTTTCCAGATGCTGCAGTCAGTATCTAGGAGGCCTTGGTTACTGTTGAGATTCAAGAATATATATGGCATGAGTTTTTGTTGTAAGGGAAATAAAGCTGTGTTCTTTTTAAGTTTATTTAATCTTTTTCCATTCGGTGGAGGGCCGAACATTCGACATGCTTCTTTTAACAAGCATAATAAGTTTTGTTGTGTAAATATGGTAAAAATGACATGTAATTTCAATTTAGCTTAATTAATCAAATTTATTGTATAACAATGTTATTAAAGTATTTTACAAAAAAGAAACAAGTCCATAGCAAGCCAATTGTATAAACATGCACTACTGATACAATCGTCATTATCTTTACTTTCTTTACGCAGGTTCATTGAAAATGGGAAAAAATAATATTAAGTCGCACCTTGGATGAATGTTCCCACCCTCCGCTCCCTCGCGATGCACTTTCTTTTATACCACTTCTTCTGTCCTCATATTACATAGAAACTCGTGATTGGACGTTGGTAGTGTGACGTCATACCGGTAAACAAAAGATGAACAAAAGTTGACAGGCTTACTAACGTGTGGAAGATATAATATGCCACATTTTCGAAACCTACAAACAGTGTATCGTACATTATTCGAAAATGCAAGGGCGCTTCGCTTCGGCTACCGCCTCCGCTCACGCACTTAACTAAGTGGATAGTGTTATGCATTATTTAGATTATGTGAAGAGGTGATTGTGGTCTGGTCGGGATTGCCGAGTAAGCTAGAGGGTTGTCATTTTGGTGTATGGGTTGGTAGCTTGTATTTGGTACGATCGGGAGTTTGGAGAGAAGGAACGATCGGGTGTGCCGAGATAACAAGCGAACAGCAACGCATTGTTTGGAGCGTAAGGGGGCGACTTAATCTTCTCTTATGCCTTGAAAATGTGTGAAAACTGAGCTCATTAATAGTAAAATTGCAGAACTTTTACTAAAAAATATTGTATGCAAAAACTTGAGCGGACTCATGCAGTTTTTCAGACTCAGCTTCAACTCATCCAGAATACTAGATTTGCCCACTAAAGTGTAGCTTTGCATACTTGATAAACAAATAGCTATAATAATAAAGTCAGAGTGCGCACTTATGTGCATTTAATTTTATTCTTTACTATATTCCATCAAGGACTTTGTTCTCTTCTTGCAGTTCTGTAAGTGATAACGTTCACACGATTCTTCACATAACGAACATACGCAACTGTTGTCTGGTTCACGATACAATGTGTTTTTACATATCTTGTGATGATATCCGTGAATTGACATCCGAGTTATAACACTTCTGTAGTCTTGATTTGTTTGTGTCCATTGGCGGTACACCATGGCATCTGTATTATAGAAGTCACTCCATATTTCTCTTTTTTTGTCATAAGCTTTCTTTAGAGCTTTTTCATATTGCCTAGTGTTCTGCAGCTGCTGTTCCATATGTAAGTCTTCTAAGAGGAAAGGTTCCCTCGCAAGTTCATATACAAGGCGTGACCTTGTGTATTTGGACACACCCAGGGTGGCCTTTAGAAATCTTGCTTTTATTTTCTCTATCGCTTCCAGATTCGATACTGTTAGTTGTTTCCAAATTAGTTGAATTCCATATGTTAGTATGGGAATAATTTTTGCTTTGAACAGTAACATGGCAGTACTGATTGACAGTCTGGTTATGTTCTGAACATCATATATTGCTCTGATTGCTGCTGTGGTCCTATCCTTTACGTGGTTTGTGAAGCATGTCATTTTTCTTTGAAAAGTTAGGCCTAAATATTTGAAAGAATTTACTGTATTCAGTGCTTCTGCTGCTAGGTAGATATTGTCATCTTGTTTTAATCTTCCTCCTTGGCGAAATACCATTTGAACGGTTTTTTGTTTATTTATTTCTAATTTGTTTTGGTTTGCTCATACAAATAGCTATTATTGTATTATTAAAGAATGTTGAATGTTACTGTATTAACACATCAATTACATTTATTTTTATTTGTTCATATTTATTTCAATTTTGCAGGGATGCGAACTTGGTATACAGTCAGGCAAAAAGAGAGAAACGCAGGAGCAGAAGCAGGAGTAGAAGCATAACTGAGAGCACCAGAATTGACGTCACTGGCCAAGACTTATCTCGAAATGAACTGAACAGAAGAAAGGTAAGGACTGTGTTACATGTGTATCCGGTAATATTAATTCTCATGCTGCCAACTGTGATTAAAGCAAAATGTAAGATTTTGTTAAAAATGTTGTACTTCAATTCTGATCATACATGAGGTTTGGTGCATAAGTCATGGCAACTGAAACTAGTCCAAAACTAGTCCTGCTTATTTTAAGACTGTGACTTAACGGAGCATCAGTGTATGCAATATTTTATTCATTTTTATTGATTTAGTATGTTCCACTGTATATATATTACTACGAAGATGGATCGAAACGTAATGCACAATAATTTCTTTCTGCGTTGATATTGCGGCTGGGATGTTGAATTTTCACCAAGATAAAGTTTGAAGCTTCCGCTACGGATACTATTTTGTTTTCATTTGTAGCTCTAGCGAGAGAAGCATGAACTATGCAACAAGGATGGCGTGCATGTTACTATCATCCATTTGTGAAGAGCAGCAAGGTGTAGTGCGATTTTTATGGGCTAAAGGGTATAACTGGAGTGAAATTCACAGAGACATGCGTGGCGTGTATGGGGAGGACTGTATGGACCGTAGCAATGTCTCCAGGTGGTGTGCATTCTTAAAAAGATGGCCGTGATAACCTTTGTGATGCACCACATTCCAGATGGTCGGAAACAGCTGTAACCATGCAGAATGTCACAGTCCAGACCTGGTACCGTTGCACTTTCATTTGTTTGGTCCCTTGAAGAAATTCCTGGTTGGTAAACGCTTTGCATCAGTGAAAACAGCAGTCTGCAGTTGGCTATACTCCGATTGAACGGACTTCTATGAACAGAGTATTTTGAAACTGGTATCACGATGGGAGAAATGTGTCGAGAAACTTGCCGACTATATAGAAAAATAGACAAAAGATGTCCCTTCATGTGTGCATTTGTTTGTAATTGTACAGTCGGTCAAATAAAAAACATCGGGCGGTATTTGATTAAGTATCACGAACGAGCATATGTGCATGTACAGGAAGACTTAAGGTTAGGTTCACACACGCCTCTTGTCTATCCATGTATTTTCTTGATTATTTAGTCAGTTTTGTTCCAAAACAAACATGTATAGAAGGCTGTGGCTATGTGCCTCAAATCCGCCATATTCTTGGTTGCAAATTTTTATAATATTAATAATTAATAGATTCGCGAGGAATATGTTTATTCAAGGAACATTTTTTTAAGATTTTATTTTATAATACCGGTACTTGTAGTGCAAAATCAATAACTTACGCTCAGCATCTGCAACCAATCTTAGCATCGAAATACGCGTCCGGCCAGATCAACGTTTGCTATGAAAACTTCCGGTCGCATTATAGTCAAGTTCCCTCCTCTGAGCTGCTCTTTCATAAATATGGAACCTTCTCGCTACTTCAGAGACCGAAAAATGCAGGTCAGTTACAGCCCTAACCACACTTTCTCTCACGTTAGCATTTGTATGTGGCGATGACACAAAGCAAAATGAATTATGACAATGCATTAAGTTGAATATCGTGTGTTGCGCTTTCCGCGATTTTCATTTTTTCCCTCCTTGTTCATATTTTCCCTCCTGCCGCATGGCCTCATATGTTCCGAAAATGACCTGTATTTTGTGTTTTTTATAGGAAACTTGTGAACTAATGCGTCAAAACTTTAATTTTAACAGCATACGAGTCCCAACGTTTTTTATTTGACCGACTGTACCTGTTCAACTTTTTGTAAAGAAAATTATCGTGCATTACTTTTCGATCCATCCTCATGTATAAGATGTAATGTGTATATGGACCGCATAGATTTTATTTATACAGTGGACTCTTAGTAATTCGACCCGAAGGGGAATTAGAAAAAAATTGAATTATCCAAATTTCAAATTAACCAAAACTGTGGCTTCTTAAACGAAAATGCTGTAAGAATGTTAAAAATAAACTCATTGCAATAAATAATAATTATTGTGTAGTGAAACTTACCTTAATGACTGCCATCCTGTTGTTAGGATGTTAAATGAAAGAATTTTTTTCCACACTAAACCTGTAACTCTAAATTTAATAAAGGAATTGGTGTATGCTTTGACATTTTCAAACACAGTCACACTTTGAGGATAGAATGGACACTAAAATTTTCACAGAAGTTTGAATCCCTCCAAGACTGTAGCGGAGGGGGTGAACTTAGCATTCCATTGAACATCTATTTAGCAGGAGGCAGATAATGGTGGTTAAAAATACACTTTAGTATGATACCTGCTGGCTGCTAGCAACTAGGGTTCTTCAGCGAAATAGAGAATTCTTGTGGAATTCCTGGAAGCAATGAACTCTTGGAATCCTTACAACATTAACACGAGACAAATTTTGGCTTCGATTTATCCAAATTAAGCTTAAAAAATTCAAATTAATTGCAATTTTTTAACATACATTTATATAGGGAATGAGTATTTATTCGAATTATCCAACGTCAAATTAACCAAATTCGACTGTAGCTCCAATTTACACCTCAGTGTGAATCTCCTGACTGTCCTGGTTGCCATTCCTGCATTGGGTAGAGGGTGGGAGATGAATAGGTGGTTCACATGTTGCACTTGAAATCAATCACATCCTGGAAGTTCCCTTGCTTTTATTCTAAACTATCCTGGTTATGTACAGTCGGTCAAATAAAAAGCGTCGGGACTCGTATGCAGTTAAAATTGAAGAGATCAAATCGGATCAGTAAACTAAATAAAACTGTGGTTTTTTAGAAAAATATAACAACGAAAATAACCTATAAAAATATTTTGTTAAACGTAGAAAAACTAAAAAGCCTGAAGAGCACATTCTGTTATTACAGTTAAAACTACAGTAAAGCGCAATTGCTAAAAGTGTACTTACCGTAAACGTATTAAAGGACAGCATGACCAAATATGTTCATGATACAAACTTTAGCATTTTACACCATTGTGTAAACTATCTTTCACAATACAGGCCTAGGCTAACTATAAGAAAACAGCTCAACTCTTAACAATAGAACCCACGGCCATCTATATTTACTTCGAGGCCAAAGATTTTGAAATCCTTTCTTAGTGGGCATCTAGAGCCTAGGAGCAATATGTGTACCAAGTTTCACGTTCCTAGGCTGTATAGTTTTTGAGAAACTGTGATCAGTGAGTGAGTCAGTGGGTTTTGGCTTTTATATATAGAGAAGATGATTTCTTTGTCTTGTTATAGCTGGTAATGATTCGATTTTATTCCTTGGCTGGCTTTGAAATAGTTTATTATCTCCTTTGACTTTCTTTCTTTTATTTATTTATTTATCAAATGAACTTCAATCTATTCTATGAATTATTCTTTTCCCCTGGATTCATTTCATTCCTATATTACTTATTTTATAATCAGTATCCAAGATTTTAAAATATCCACACTATATTTAATTTATCATTTCCATATAATTGTCAAGAAGGCATTGCCTTTAAGTCATTTCTCTATAATAAATTTTTCTATTGATTTGTTCTTTGTTATCTTGACCAATGGGGGTCCTTTTCACTCATTGTTGTTATCTATACCAGTTTCTTTTCTCTTAAGGATATTGTTTTGTTTTATTCTGGTGAACTCAATCATAAATTTGTCTATCCTTCAAGAATGAAGTCAGTTTAACTTATGATCTATTTGACAAGGTCTGGAGACCTTTATTATCAGCTACATTTCTACAAGTATTTAGCTAAATAGCTAAACATTTATTTATTTGGAACAATCTTCATGGAGAGGAATTCTTCTGTTGTCCCATCATTCAAGACTGATTCTACTCAACAACTATTCTCATCTTAATCTATACTTTAAAGTGAGTTTAAGCTATTATTATTATAATTGACAAGACAAATATATATTGAACTTTTTCTCAACATGGTGAAGAATGATGCATTTTATTGGTTTGACAATTTCATTTTGTCAATCTTTAATTTGAATGTAGATTCGGCTAAAACCAATATAAGGTGCCAAATAGGCTCCGCCCACTCGATATTCGCATTTTGTTTTTCAGTGAACAGGGTGACCAAACTATTCTTGTATATTGTCGCCGACACTCCTGACCATACCAAATATTAAAACTGCGAGAGTGCCCCTTGTACCAAATATTAAAACAGGTTTGCCTTGTACCCAACGGTTTGTCAGCCTGTTTATCCTCGAAGAATTCGCTAGATCGTGCTTCCCTGTGGGTGGGTTAGGGCGGGTTATGCCTCATGCGACGATGCACCTTATATTTGGTTTTTCCCTAGAACATTTAAATATTTTGATTTCTATTGTGCTGAACTGGTAACCAACTTATGCAGTTATCCATAGTGCTTCACTAGGATCGGTCCTGCATTGGGAATACAATCAATAAATTAAAATTTGGCCATCAAGGGATCTTGTCTTCGATGTGTTTTGTTCATCATTTATCATCGCAGCGCTAGGAAAGAGAGTGCACACACCAGAATCGGCTGCTCGAGACAGCGCAGGTGCATGCTGGGAAGAAGCCAATGGATCACGTGGTGCTGGAATCAGGGCTGCCCAACATGATAAGAGTCTGTGGAGGTCAGTCACCATCACTGTCTAGAAGACCACTGGCCCCAAACCCTCTTTAAACTTGAGGTAACATGCCTAACCTAACCTAACATAATGTTTTATTTATTTCTTGGGGGCTCTGCCCCCAAACCCCCTTCTTCAAATAGGACAGTTAGAAAACCCAGGAATCCAGTCTGCAGAGGAATTAAAAAACGAGCGCTTAAAATTGTTGGCAGCACCGTATGAAACGGACCAATGACATGCAAGTTTTTTGGCAGCCAATGGAAGTGTTGGTCTGCAAGTCAGAGCCTGCATACCAATGCCGAACATCACATGTGGAAATCCAGTACAGTGGGAAACTACACCCTATTCAGGAAACTGTTATGCCTGTGTCTTACGAATGTATAGCTTGAAAAAAATCTGTCTTCTTTTGATTTTGGATACCTCTTCTTTCTTTCGTATATCTCCATGCAATTTCCTCTGTTTTTGTCTTGTAACGAAGAATCACTTTGCTCTTCTAAGTACAAATGGACAAATTCCACAGTGTTTAATGCGTCCCCATGACCCACTCCCAATCCCTCCAACAACAGGTAGCTGTCTGCATCCTTGAGGGATGAATATGTTGGTAAAGGAGAGGTCAAACCCTCGAAACGCAATAAAACTATGAACCTCAAGGTAGCAATACAAACTGAGCTCGGTTCAGAACCATAACAAAATAAATACATTTGTGTAAATTAAAAAGATAGGCCATGGTTAATCCACAAGCCTGATAATCGGCTATATTTGTTAATTCCTCTTTGTTTTCATGTGTACAGAGGGCGTTATTCCGTGCTGAGTATGAGAAGAGCCTCAAAGAAACATCTGTGAATACTGAGGAGTATTTGAATGAAAGTCTGAAGAAATTCGAAGAGTCGGGAGAAAGGAGTTCATCACCAGAACCTAAAAGGTTAGCTAACAAATGTAAAATAACTTACATTTATATCTGCTGATTCATTAAATGTTGCAGTATCAGTTAGGAGAAGTGAAATGTTTCCTCCTCTTACTGCCAAGAAAAATTGTACCATTTTCTTCTTTTGCTGTAGGTATGGCATAAACTGCATTTGATATATGGCTACTTCTTCATAAGAGGGACATCCAGAAAGTAAAGAACGATTTGGCATAACTAAATAACAACTAAAACATGAAAATCAGAACTCCTTGTTTACAAAATTCTTAAGAAATTTCAGACCGGTTCGCTCCCCCATCCTGCTCAACAGTGGTCGTGTACCAATTCATGTTTCAGTGGCGACTAGACTTGACTCTGTGTGTAGTGTGAAGTTCACAATGTAATGACAGGGGAGGGTAAAGAATTTGCCAGGTTGCCATATGTCCTAAAATACCTTGGTTCTTGGAAACTTTATTGCAGTCTAAGGCTGAAAACGACCAGTAATCAAAAAGTAATCAGTAAAATTACAATTACATTTACAATTACATTACAAAATGGCAGTACCTAAAAATTCCTTGTTTTTGGTTTGTTTTGGGCACAAGCCCAAATTATTAATGAATAAACAAACAAAAATATCAATGAGAATATTTTCGGAAACATTGAGTAACTTTTTGTTAATATTAACTCTAATTTGGATATTAGTAGCAAAAGCAATAGTGATAATGATATAGCAAGCGAGAATGATACTAATACTAACGACTATTAAATTGTAACATTTACAATTTTATTTCCAGAAGTAAATTACAAGTCTTCTTCTTCTATAACACTACAGCTCAAATCGGGCCTTGGCTTCTCTCAATCGTTGCCTCCACTCTTCTCTGTTTACTGTATCCCTTTCTAGGCTCCTACTATTCAGCAAGCTTCTTCCATCTTTCCTGACTTCATCCAACCACCTCTTCCTTGGTTTGCCAACTGGCCTGTTTCCATACATTTTTCGTTTTAATGATTTTAAGGGTATACTCTGATCATCCATCCTTAAAACATGACCTGTCCATTGCAGCCTTCTTAGCTTCACAACCTTTATTATATCCGGTTCATTATATATACCATATATTTCACTGTTGTAACTAATTCTCCAGGATCCGTTTTCATTCACTGGCCCTAGAATTCTTCTAAGTATCTTTCTTTCAAAGGAATTTAACATGGTCTCAGTTTTCTGTGTGTCTCACAGCCATATATTAATATTGCTCTTATTATTGTTTTATACAACCTTATCTTTGTTTTTCTGTGTATTACCTTGGATTTGAATACAGATATATGATGGATAATCTGTTTTTAATCTCTTGCATTTCATCATTAGTGTTATTAAGTGTCAGTATGGTACTTTATGACATTGTGTGGGGGACGAAAAAATGTCTGTCCGTCTGTCCATCCGTGTGTCTATACGCACCATAACTGAAGTACGCTTTTTCAGATTTTCATGAAACTTGGAAAACACATTTATAATGTCCATGGGAAGAACCCTATTGATATTGAACCAAATCGGTTCACCGATACCGGAGTAATGCCCAATTTAGTGCCTATTTTAATAGATTATATTAGAAAGGCACCATAGCTCAAATACGCTGTATCGGATTTCCATGAAACTTGGTATATGCATTTATGACGCCCATGAAAAGTATCTTATTGAATTTGAACCTAATCTGTTGACCAGTACCGGAGTAAAACCCAATTTAGTGTCTATTTCAAAGGCGCAATAACTCAAATATGCTTTATCGGATTTTTATGAAATTTTGTACATGCATGTATAATGTCCATGGAAAGACGTCTATTGATATTCGACCAAATCGGTCGGCCAGTACCGGAATAATGCCCAATTTAGTGCCTTTTATGTTAATATATAAGAAGTCGCGATAACTCAGATATGCTTTATTGGATTTTCCTGAAACTTTGTATACCCATTTACAATGTACATGGGAAGACGTCTACTGATATTGGACCAAATCGGTAGACCAGTACCGGAGTAAAACCCAATTTAGTGTCTATCTTAAAGGGGTACTGAACGAAATTTTTTACTTTATCCTGAAATAAAATATGATTCTCGCTAACTGCAGAGTCGAAAACCATTTCTTTTTATGTTCGCTCATTCTCATTCTGTGAGCAATTTAAATTATAGTGTTGCAAGGCTGTGACATCACGCGGCTAACGCGCCGCGCCGTCAGCAGTTTCAGTTTGGCTTGCTCCAGTATTGTCTGAAAGGTGTCGGGCTTGTATTCCCTATTATTGTTTATTGTGTATTGTAAGGGAATATGCCTGCGTGCAGTGCTTACGGTTGTTCAAATAATTCTGGTGTCAATAGAAATGTTGGTTACTATGCATTCCCTGATAAAAACAAGAACAGACGTTTGTACAACAAATGGGTTTCTTGCATGTAGCGTAAAAATTCTATAGTATGTGGAAAGCATTTTAAAAAATATGATTTTAATGAATCGGATATTTTAAAAATCAGAATATTGAAGGATGAAAAATTCAGGTGCCCTAGACAAAAAGACAATGCGGTACCTTCAAAGTTTTTAGTAGGAAGTAAAGAAATTCCTTCTCCTAAGAAAAGGAAGTCTAATTACTTTAATAAGAGGGAAATGTTGGAATTAATTGATAAGTTAATTCAATAACTGATTCTAAAGAAGAAAGAGAAGCTACACAAGTTTATGAATGTATGCCTGTAGAGTTATGCATGTAGAGTTGAAGACTGACGCAGAAATACAGTGTGAGATAGGCACAGAAATTTATAGAGCTGTAAATTCTGTCTATATGAACTACATTGATGAACATGACACCTCAGATGAAAAGGATGAAGATTACGTCCCCGATGAAATCACTAGTGAAGGAGAAGAAGATGGCATAGAAAATATCAACTTGTCGGAAAAATATTCTTTTGTGTTTGTCTGTGTAAGTGCCCTTCTTACACTGTTCAGTATATGCCATACATGTGACGCTCCAGTTAATGAATGTAAAGTTGAAACGAGTGGTCTTCTGGAAGCATAGGTGGAAGTTTAAAAAGTAATGTGTTCATAGCCTCAGGAATGTACCTATGTGGATTAATATTTTATTATAATAAATAAAAATTGTAACCGGGATTCACAGTGAAGTAATCAAATATACACACTTAATTCTGTTTTCCACTCAACTTCACTTATATAAGTAATGACTTACACATAATGCATTTCACAGCTTCTTAGCTGCATCATCAGATGAGGTCAACTGCCGAGTTTGCTGGAAGACCGGTAGATGTCTCTGTTGGGCGTATCAGTGTAGTGATGAGGTCGTTTTCCTTTGGGATATCGAAATTAACCAAGTTATTCCAGGAATAACTTGGTTATTCCAGGAAGTGATGAGGTCGTTTTCCTTTGGGATATCGAAATTAACCAAGTTATTCCAGGAATAACTTGGTTATTCCAGGTTATTCCAGGAAGTGATGAGGTCGTTTTCCTTTGGGATATCGAAATTAACCAAGTTATTCCAGGAATAACTTGGTTAATTTCAATATCCCAAAGGAAAACGACCTCATCACTACACTGATACGCCCAACAGAGACATCTACCGGTCTTCCAGCAAACTCGGCAGTTGACCTCATCTGATGATGCAGCTAAGAAGCTGTGAAATGCATTATGTGTAAGTCATTACTTATGTAAGTGAAGTTGAGTGGAAAACAGAATTAAGTGTGTATAATATTTTATTATTTATTAGCATATTTTCAAATTCTATTAAGCTATTTCTTTTTCTGAATCATACTTCTATAGGCTTGTAAAGAAATTTATATTTCCTTCCGTAGGCCTACACAAAACGTGGTTAAAAGAAAAAGAAGCTAACTATGTAGATGATATGAGTGATTTAAATTTACGATTATGTGGAGATGGACAATTAATGACTCGCCTGGTTTCTCTGCCAAGTATGTGACGTATTCCATTATGAATTTAAAACGAATAAAATACTAGTTTTTGTAATTGTAGAAAGAGGAACTGTAGTTGGTGACAATGAAAGAGCTGCTTGTGAAAAAATAATAAGCACAATGAATGAGAAACTCCCTATTAAATTGTTCCGAACGGACAGACACACAGGCATTAGAGCTTTAATGAAAAACAAATTTTCACACATACACCATGAGCTTGATGTTTGGCGCCTTGCTAAATCTCTAATGAAAAATATTAACAATTTGCCGAAATCCTCCGTCATTCATGAATGGAAACGATCAATTTATAATCATTTTTCATGATCATGTGGAGATTGGGTTTAGCTACAAGAGGAAGTACGACAAGAAAACATTTGAGTGGAGGCAAAATCTTTTAAAGAAATCTGTCAATGATGTTAATGAACACACATCTCTGAAGTGTCCATATGTAATATCAGATGTTACTGATCGCAATGACATACCATGCAATATGGGTTCACTCCACAAAACCAAACCTACAAAAGCGGAAATGAGAGATACTTTTCTCGGATTGGATTAACTTTGTGAATGAAGAATGCAAACAAAGAAATTAGTATGATGAGATGAGGCGAGTTACGGTAGGAGAGAAGTGTAATTACAACAATGGATACTCTGCAACAATAAAACTAATATTATGTTAACTTAGTTCGCAGGCTTCCACGGCCAGTGTTATACTTAAAATGATAGTAATTGATATCCGGGTTAGGCCGCGTCGTGTTTTTGGTGTCTTCTGACGTTTCGGACATCATATCGTGTCCTTCTTCTGAGAAAGAATCGCAAGAAAAATAAGTGCCTGTGATTAGTAAACAGTCGCAGTTGTCATGACGTCAGTTTTAAAGTTTTAATTGTTTCCCGCCAGATGTCACTTATCTTCTACCCATCTTCCCTGTTTATGTTATGGGGATGTTTAATGATTTCTATTGCTTCTGTGACAAGTCTAGGAAATTTTCTTTTTTCATATGATGTCCGAAACGTCAGAAGACACCAAAAACATGACGTGGCCTAACCCGGATATCAATTACTATCATTTTAATATTATGTTGTGTTGGGGCTGTTCCGTGTATAATGCTCCCTGTCCGACCCGAGCTAGCCAGGTGACGTCACGAGCGCTGCTATAGAGCGCTACAACTCGGAAACTGTAAGTTGGATCGAGTTTTTATTTTCGCCATTGTAATACACAATCAGAGTTCTTACTCATTTGTAAATAAAATGTATATGTAATTTTTTAGTTCAGTTCCCCTTTAAAGATGAGATAACTCAAATGCGCTTTACCGAATTTTTATGAAACTTGGTATACACATTTATAATGTCCATGGAAAGACATCTATTGATATTGGATAAAATCGGTTGACCTGTTTCAGAGTAATGCTCAATTTAGTGCCTATTTTATGATACTATACGTATTCGAAAGAATTTATGAAATGCACATCAGTTATCATGACAACATAGCCTATTCTTTTACTGTGATCTTATAAGGCTTTGGCAATTAAAATACAGTTAGCTATGACAAATAACACTATTGCTTTACATGCGCTTATCCAACTAGACCGTTAAACTGACCCAGTTGGTCGAGATAGTAACGTCTTGGCCTCACATTCTGGAGTTCCATGGTTCAAATCCCGAAACCGGTCAATTTGACTTTTTTTTTTTTTTGTATTCTGCATATCATAACTGCAATCATAACTGATTAAACAAAATCATACTGGCACTTTGTTACATCAGTTTACCTGATTTTTTTAACTATTACACCTAGAAAATTACAAGTAGAAAATAAATTTAAAAAAAAGTATTGATTACAAGTAAATGGGACCAAAAAAGAAATTGTTACTGTAATCCAATTACTTTTATTTAATTACTTCGCATCACTGAAAACGACATTATATACGAGGCAGTTGCATATACGTTTGTCATACTCGGCAAGGCTGAGAAGCACATCGGTACCATAGAAAACACGATGCTATAGCAGACGTGATGCTGAAACCAGTGTTGCTATAACAAAGTTCAACTGTAGTAATAGTAAGTCCCAACACTGAGATGAGCATGTATTGCCCTCCATGTAACCATGGTCCAGTGTTCGGTTTCATGAGAACTGCCCCCTTAATTAAGACTGATATTCTACCTCCACTGAAGGAGTGCTTGTACTGTGCTTCCACCTAGATGGCATTGTCTGAAGTCGTTGAATTTTCTGCTATTAGTGTCACATAAACAAATCAGTTGCTCAGTCCATCTTCTTCTAAGTTGAAATGATTAATACTGCATCCAGTCCCCCAGCTTAATTCTTGTACAATAACACAAGAACTAAGCTGCATTAAGCCTCAGAGAGGACGGGTGTCACCAGATGCCTCTGGCTCATTGTGGCTGGGTTTGCATTAATCACTTCTGCATAAAACCCAGCGGTTGAAGTGGTAATAAATTAACAATAATTTATTAACACTTGATAGATACAAGTCACACATGATAATATAAGCGTTACTTACGTTCAGACTGAGATGCAATCTTCATATCCTCTTCTGTGTCTTCATAGGGACGGATGTTCTCTTCTTTCAGCAACAAGTTGAATAAACCAAAATAAGTAAACTGAACAAGTGCGAAATAAACTGGAGTGTTGATCTGAATATAACAGGCTCCTCTAATAATGCACCAAAGTATGGAACATTCTTAGAGTTTCGTGTTATATTTAGAGAAGTCTTGAAATCTTGAAGCAGAACTAGAGCGTCAATCTGAAAATTTTAAAAAAATAATTAATTAATTAATTTTGTTGAGAATATAAAGGCTCAATTGCCCAATTACAACATTCTCTTATACTTACAACACTAATATTATATGTTTAATCTAATACTAAAAAAGAAATACAGGCACCTCTAAGAATGTACCAAAATATGGAACATACTTACAATTTCCTGTTATATTTGTAGAGTGTAGAGCTGGCTGAAGTCTTGAAGCACAGCTGGATTGTTGATCTGAATAAAACTCGAGATATGTGGACACCTGGTTGCATACCTAGGCAGCTATGCAACCACGTATGCGACATAGTACTCGAATTTCCTGTTATATTTAGAGTTGCTGAAAATCTCTGGACCTGCAGAGTAAGATAACCATGGAAACGGCATATTGTTACATCTCACTGTGAATAATATTGACACAAGTATCAATAAAGTGCCATTGCCAATGTCATAATCAGGGCTAGGATTTATATGTACTAAAAAATGTCAAAATTTGTACATATATATGTACTTAAAAATGTCAAAATATGTACATATATATGCAAATATATTTTGTAAAATATGGACATCAAAACAAATTTAACCACTAGACACTACATTTTGTTACTTTTAGAACCTATAAAAATGCATTACAAATAGGCCTACTGGATTCATAAATTAAATTATTCAATTTTTTTTTTCAGATCATTTACTTTATTTGTATTCATGCCACAAAATGTTGTTTTAAATTTTCAAAAGTGATTTGTATTGGCTGAAGCTTCGTTCTACTGCACATGAAGTGATTGGCGCGTGTTTAAAATTCACTGATTCCAGTTTTACATTTGAAGAGCCACTTAAGATTGCACTGATTTTACACATTTCTTCAAAGCCTGGATTTCTTGAAGACACATTGTCCACTTTACATTTGATAAGATCGGCTAAATGTCCACGTATACATTTGAGTTCATGAATTATGTTTTTCACAATTTCAATATTTCCAGTTATTGTGAGATTATTATTTTGTAGTTTCTGAATTATTTTTGTTATATTACAAAAATTTGATTCAATGTACCACAAATCATTTTTCACACATTCATTTCTGTACATTTCTGTAAACTTATCCTGTGCTGCCATATTTTCTGTCACTGAAAACGACAATTTTATATAGTTTTACTCTTAAGAATGAAATATGCACGAATATTGCATTAAAATCACTAAATATGGACAAATATTTATTTTACATATAAATATGTAGCCTACTAATATCAGAAATATGGAAAAATATGTAAAATAAATTTGTTTAATTTGAATAGAGGACAACATAATAGATGGAGATAAGTGAAAAAAATGTGTCTATATGTGAAATTAAGAAATATGTAATTACATATAAATCCTAGCCCTGGTCATAATTATAGGTGGGACATTCTAGCATTTTATGACAACTATTTTGGTTCATTACATGTCATAAATAATGAATTAGAACTGGTTCTGCACATTCTGTAAAATCTACCGCCTTCTCCTTCATACTACATGGAAAGCATTATTTAAAATTTGTTTTTCAAAATTTATTATGGATGGGACAATAATTTAGACAATTATTTTAATGATGCAACTGCTATTATTGTTAGAGTCTTAATGTTATTATTATTATCAAAGGTATGAGGGATTAAATAAAAATGATAAACTGTTTCAAGATTGTCAGAACATTTATTTAACTCTTACAATAATATTTAACAAAACTATCACTATTAAGGGTGGGACAAAAAGTCACTTTTTGCTCCTTTACATAGTGATTAACCACATAGTTTTCAAAGTCAATCTTATACCAAATTGTATGTATACTTTCTCAAATCAAACAGGACTGATTACTCTTGACTAGTTAGTTTTGATGAGTGTTAAAATCGTGCCAGTGCCAAAATTAATGCCCCCCCCCCCTCAAAAAAAAACTTAACTACAAAGCAATAAACACATTATGGAAGACATCGCTTTGGCAGCATTGAAGGGATCTTTGGCCATATTTCGAAGCCATGCGTATGGACCATATATATAGTTTATTTTGCTTGTGTTTGCTTGCATGTGTTTTCCATAGTCGGGTTCATTGGTTTAAGTTTATTATTTGTTTATTTCCATCTATAATTTTAATGTTTGGTACTCTTTGTCATAAGGCAGCCTGTAAGTGTTACAGGAAGAATAGAAAAGAAATAAAATATCTGTATCTGGTACCCTATGATCCCCAGGTGGGGCGAAGGAGGTTTCATTACCTATACTAATTATTTTCCGAGAGAGGGTAGAGGGACAGATCAATAAATAAGTAATCAACAAATTTTACATATGAAACAATTTCAAATACACATAATTCCGGAATATTCAGTGAACTCTAGGTTTTAGACTTTTATTTGACTTCCCAATTACTCTAGTTTTATGACGTCTCTCTTTGAGGGAAAAATTCCCATATTTTGTGAAATGGCTGAATAAAGAGTTCACATGTTTATGACATGTTATATTTTTATTCTCACCGCAAACACAACTTAAACATAATAATTATATAAGAGTTGAATTTTACACAAAAACTTCACTTTTGGTATAGTTTACCTGTACTAGTTTCAGCGCCTTCGCCACTATTGTCAACAGCTATACTTCAACTGCCGTCGCACCCTCCCACAGACGTGGTACAAACTTTGAGATGAGGTCCTCATTGGTCGGGATATCGAAGTTCATCAGTTGGTTCCCCTTCTTGTGAATAAAAATCCTCTCTCAGACCAAAAGCTCCTTGTGTCCATGGACACATTTTAGTAGTTCTGGATCCTTGTCAACTTCATGTCCATCTTCCCAAAAGTGTGGCACTACCGCTGATTTGTCTGTGTTTTGATATTTGATGTGTCTTATGTGTTCTTTAGTTCTGACTTCTGATGTCCTTTTGGTTTTTAGTCCAGGCAACGAACGAAAAATAGAAAAAAAAATCGTGTAGTTTTGAAATTTTGCAGAGATGTCGGAGGGAGTGTCCCGAATAACATACTAAAAGTCCCCGAAGTGTGGGGGGGTGAGCGGGGGGCAGGGGGGCCCGCAGAAGGTCCCAGTTTTAGGTTTTTCGCTTATATCTAAACAATGGTGCATCATAGAGGAAAAATTGCTATACACAAAATTAAAGCTGATAAAATTTCCTACAAGTTTGATCCTACACATTTCTTTCTATTTCCAATAGTTTTAGAGATATCCGCCAACGAAAATAACAAATTTTCGAAAAAAGCTCTTTCGCCTCGCGCTTTTCGACACACTTTGCCTTCTAGCGCTTCAGCCCTTAGGT
Source organism: Ectobius pallidus (assembly GCA_964059195.1). Classification (NCBI taxonomy): domain Eukaryota; kingdom Metazoa; phylum Arthropoda; class Insecta; order Blattodea; family Ectobiidae; genus Ectobius; species Ectobius pallidus. The sequence goes on from CAXKWD010000001.1 coordinate 5,130,917, forward strand.
ATACAGCAATGTTCTCATAAAAGAAGTTGTAGGGAAATAAATTCGCTTTAAAATGAGTAGTCATTTGTTATTATTTCTTCAAATGTTCAAAAGTTATAACAATTTTAAGTTTTGGTCAAATTTCGAGATTTCAAAAGAAAACCGTACATCGCACTTTCTCTATATCTAGGGGTTATATCTTTGTATATAAACTGTATATTGTGTATTTACATCATGAAACAGTTGAGAAATATCATACAATCATGAAAGTTAAATTTATTAAAAATCCGATCACGGTACAAACACAGGACTATTTTCCTACATAGACTTTTTAGAAATCATTACATTAAAATTGGTAGATGCCTGATTTTTTTCTGTGGTAGGTGTTCTCTAAATTTGTAGGTTTGAGTAGGTTTTTTAAAGAGTATCTGTTTACAGGTGCTGTTGTGGTGCAATGCTTTCTGAAAACTTTTCTGAATTTATTATCGGCCCAAGGGTGGAATGTAATTTACCAAAAGTGAAGTTTTTGTGTAAAATTAAAATCTTATATAAATATATAAGATAATTATAATTATAAGATAATTATTATATTTATAAGATATATTTATAATTATTATATTATATAACTTCACTATGTTAACTCCCAATACAATTTAATAATGAATTGCACATTTGTTTTTGCACTCCTTAGCTAGTAAGTGTTACTTACAAAAGTTGTTTACATGGATCGTAAGTTGACATTCCCACATAATCGTGTTGCTAAGGGTGTTGCGATGAGGTTAAATTACTTACGGTCCTTGCGCTACGTCATAATTCATTACGATACACTTCATAATACATGCCTTTATGAACAAGGCCCCCAGGACAAATATTCGGTTCCCATAACAACAAACACATGCGAATCACTTTCTGAAATAAACATATCTCTTCAAGAATGTATACACATAATATTTTCAGGTAATATCACAATTAATATAATTAAATTGATATAAGTAACCGTCGTGCAAAAAATAGCATGCAACACACGGGCCGTAAAGGCATTTACGGGTCTCGAAAACTTAAAAACCCGAGGCGCACCCTCGGCTGCGCCTCGGGTTTTCAGTCTGTTTCCTCGACTTGTAAACGTGCCTTACGGCACTTGTATCACAATATACTATTTCCTAATCAGACTATTTTTATTTCGCATGTAAAGTCATATGATCTTGGGTCATATTTGCAATTTAACGCCATATTTCAGTTATAATTTCGGTAAAAGAGCACAATTGTGCAGTATGTACACTAAATTGCTGACTTAATTTTTTCCAAAAAAGAGTCACTAATATTTTGGTTTTACTGTAACTGAAATGCGAAGGGACAATAACAAGTAATAGCACAATTACCTCTTCCTCCTTGTTGTTAGCAACTTCCAATAGACATGTTTTAACACATTGGCATTGGTATCTGGAAACATTAACGGATTAGAAGTTCTTTACAAGTAAAACTGTAAATCACCTGTAAAATTGAAAAGTGATTATCTGATTGAATTAATGTGATGTAAATTTTCATATTTTCACATTTTAAAGGTTTTAAATTATAATATTTATTTTTGGAAAATGTGTTCTTCTATGAGGTCATATATAGGATTTTTGGGTCATATTGTAGTCTTTTTAAGGTCATATTTGCAGTAGTTTTTTTCCACTTTTTAGGTCATAAACATCCGAACCCTAATTATAATATTATATTAATGATTTTTTTATTTGTGTTGGTGTATAAAAGTAAATACTATAACCAGTGAGGAAAGTGAAACTGTGAATCAAAGTCCCGATGACATACCAGCACTGAAAATCAGTGGATCTAAATAACTTTTTTAACGCTTCTTTAGTGCATTGCATTTATAATCAGTTGTTAAGTCTGCTCATGTTGAGTTTACAGGGAATTTTTAGTGTGAACGGGCCTTGAACCTTCCTCAGAGCTTGATGTTAATTTCAACTGTTAAATTACATCTGGATATTTATGGGTTACGATTCGTAGATGTCAGAGTTGATGTCATGTGCCAATTGTTTTGTTTCAGAGGTTCCCTGTCATCTGCATTATCGTCTGCAGCATGGAGTGTGGCTTCTAGTAGTAGTAAAACTGCAAAACGCAGACGTAATAGCATTAGTAATCGTAGCACAAATCCAAATATACTTTCTCGTAAGAGTCTTCTGTCCATTCTACACTTAGCTCTGCTTATTCTGGAGGAGCAAATTCAACTGAGCGATCTTCTGAGGTAAGTTTACCTTCAATGTATTCCCAAACTTCTAAACGTCAATTCACTTTTATTTCCTCACCTTGAAATTTGTATCTGACAAGGTGACCGTACGGGTTGTCATGTCGAAACCAACCCTCAAATTTTGCTTCATTACAGATGCAACAAATTAGCTCCTCATGAGAACTGTAAGTGGGTGAAAATGGGTTTGTTCCATAAGTTAACAATGGGGCCCACTTGTAGAGTCGCTTGAGTAGCCCGCTTGCTGGGTTCACATGATAATGTGATTGGGGTGTGCGTTAGAGGGAAGAAGCTGCCTTGTTACTTGTGGAATGTGTTTTACATAATCATTTGTTCTTATCATTTCTGCATTTTGAAACTATATAATCTGTATAAACACTGAGGGGTTGCTTATGATTGTTAGTGTGTGTAGGTGTTATAGAAGTGTGACCACTCATTTTTCGCGATATTTGAAGATATTTGCCGTGCACAGCGAATCACAATGCCAGTACTAATTAGCTTATTCTCTTTGTTGACATTTATTTTCCAGGCAAAAGTATTTAAGTCTTAGGAACTCTGACTAACGTGCTACGTAATAATTGTACTCGTAAAAAACGAACCAATGTAAACATCACATGTGATTCCCTTAGCCAATCCTAAAAATTTAAGCAGGTACTAATTAAATTCGCGTTAAGCCGAAGATCCGTGTTCAAATCCCGGTTATGACATAAAATTTTTCAAGCTGATTCTTACTTGTATTAATATCCCAGACATGGATTTAATGTCTATTTCCTTTCCCTCCACTTAATTAATCTATATTAATAAAAGGAAGTGTCTGTCCTCCTCCGTCTGTCCGCGATGCCCAGCGAAATCTACTGAACGCAGAGATCTGAAATTTTATACATAGGCGGACTAAAGGGTCGGAATGTGCACCTCGAAGCCGGAATTTTAATTTTCGCTTTAGTTCGTGAGTTATGAGTGAAAAACGGGCAGAAAACGTGTATTTTTTGCGATTTCGAAGCATCAGTTTCAGTAATGTATTTCAATGTTAAATCAATTACAGCTGGCTTTGGCTATTTTTGTCATCATACCTCATAGCCTACCTTGGAAATAAAAGCATCGCGATCGCTTGATTTTGTAAGTCCATCGTGGACGATTCATTTGTTTAGAGTGTCAAGGCCCGCAGATATATGAAATTTTCAACCTACACGTAAGAAGGATATCAACATAAGCTTAATTATGGTCAAACATTGTTCGATTTGAACGAAATTCACTATACAGGCGTTTCCTGAGCCAAGGAACTGGAACCTGAGGTCGCTTTTTCTACCAGGGGACGCTACCTAATCGTGGAATACACTCCACGTGATTTAGGTGTTGATAAATATAATCATTTAACTATTATGCACTTAAGTTTTGAAATAATTATCGCGGGGGAAGCCGCGACACATATTATCTTATAATAATAAAAGGACGTGTTTGTCTGTCTGTCCGCGATGCCCAGCGAAATCTACTGAACGCAGAGATCTGAAATTTTAAACATAGATGGACTGAAAGGTGGGAGAATGCACCTCGAAGCCGGATTTTTAATTTTAGCTTTCGTTCGCGAGTTATGAGTGAAAAACTGGCAGAAAACGTGATTTTAGCGCTGTCGAAGCATCAGATTTCAGTAATACATTTCAATGTCAAATCAATTGCATTTGGCTTTGGCTATTTTTGTCATACCGTGGAAATAAAAGCATCGCGATCGCTTGAATGTTGTAAGCCCACGCTGGTGCATTTGTTTAGAATGTCAAGGCCCGTAGACATACGAAATGTTCAACCTACACGGAAGAGGGATAATCAACATAGACCTAAATATGATTAAACATTATTCGATTTGGACGTAACTCACCATACAGGGATTTTCTGGGTCAAGGAACTCGAATCTGAGATCGCTTTTGCCAGGCGACGCTATCTAATCGTGGTAAGTAGTCCACGTGGTTTAGGTGTTAATAAATATAATGTTTTAACTATTATTCTCTTAATTTTTTATTTTTGAAATAATTATCGCGGGCACATGCTAGTAGTATATAAATATAACTTGGCTTCAAAGTACCTACAAATGTAGGACGCCATTGGATGTGTGTTCTCAACGGAGAAACCTCCCGTGGTCTCCCTTGTCTTCTGAATCAGTTGAGGAATTTGATGTCGTACTGGCATGTTGTCATGGTAGCTCAATGGTAGAGCATCGGCGCGTTAAGCCGAAGATCCGTGTTCAAATCCCGGTTATGACATAACATTTTTCAAGCTGATTCTTACTTGTATTAATATCCCAGACATGGATTTAATGTCTATTTCCTTTCCCTCCACTTAGGTACTAATTACTTCCCGACAACTGCCGGAATATAAATATGTGTATCAGAGGAGGATATTATTCGTTATTATGGTTTGAATGTTTGTGATATGTCATATTTTTGTCCTGACCTTCGTTCTCGCCGCAAACACAAATTAAACACAAATTGCACGCTTATTATCCTAATCGGACCGTTTTTATTGTGCATATAAAGTCATATTTTGGTCATTTTTGTGGTCTTGGTCATATTTTGACCATATTTGTAATTTAACGTCATATTTCAGTTATAAATTTGGTAAAAGAGCACAATTATACAGTGTATGTACTACATGGTCGAGTTAAATTTGAAATTTATTTCATTAATTTAATGTTTATGCCAAATAATAGTAACTTACATTTTAAAATTAATGCAGGTGTTCATATTTTATAGGGACATGCATGATCTACGAAATATTATGAGTATTTGGAGCTGATGAAGCGAACAAACAGGAGCAAATTAGGTCATAAACATCCGAACCCTATTCCTTATAATAATATTATTCCCTCCCATAATGTTAAGGAAAGGGCAACAAGTGCGTGCTAGATAGGGGAGGCTGCTGTCTTCTGCCACTGACAGCTGTAAGAGGCTACTCAATGTTTTGAATTTAAGAGATTCGGAATTAATTAATTTAATAAAAGTTTATAGCAGTAGCTAATGTTTGGCATGTGTCTATATGCAATGAAGACCTGCTCAACCATCCATTAAACAATAGTACTCCAAAAACCAAATTTTCAGGGATATATCAAATGGAATGCTCAGACTGTCACAAAGTGTATATAGGTCAAACCAGAAGGAACCTGGATACACCATGCCTACTTCAACGATCACCACATCTAAAAAGAGATCAAACTTTTAAAACATATGAAAAATCCGTCTGAGTTAGGAGTTTGGGAGAAGATATTCATCATTAAGAACCAAAACAAGATCTTGAATTTTGATGTCCCAGCAGCAGATGGGATATTTAGTTTTTTGGGTAATAGGAGTGGTAACACTGTAGGAGCAGATGCATCAGATCAACAAGACATTGTTATCAGTCAACCACCAGCGAGTTTATAGAAACCAGGCATTAGTGAGTCTAAATCAGTGAAATAAATAAAAATTATAGGCAGCACAGAATGAAACAACACAAAGAGAAACAGAAACAGTATATACAAGCAGTTCGATCAATTTTGTACTGAGTGGGGGCATAAACTGCTAGATGACACTCCAGTCGAACAGATCATTACAATTATGAAGGACTAGGCCATCAATATAGAGAAGAGTGTTAAGAATAGACTACTCTGTAAGAACCAAATGGAATGTTGCAGAGAAAATTCTGTAAGAAAATTACTATGAACAAAATAAATGTAAGTTCAACTTGTTTTCTGTTGTAGTATTTAAGTGTTCCTAGGGTCACCAGATCTAACTACATGAGAAAGATGTCAATAGGGTGGGAAACAAACCGGAAGCCATAAAGAAATGTATATAATATAGATAACTAGTTTAGAAACGTCAAAATATATTTCCCTGACGATGACTTTCTTTGCAAGAGTTTTAAGTTTTCTCAAGATTTACATATATAAAAGTTCTGACAGGAGTGGGCCTATTCCTTAAAGAGATCTTTACCAGATTCAACTGTCAGCCTGCTTTGTCCATCTATCCACTGAGATGCAATTAATGAAAACACTCTCGTCATTAGTGTTGTGGCCTGGGATACAAACAAAATTTAGCACTTGTTATTCTGATGCGGGTATTATTTGAATACTGGACTTCTCTCATCTGAAATTCGTCAATAAAAACACAAACACCATAACGCATGAAATAAATCCTCTTTTTTCTTTTTTTCCATTTCATTTTTCCCTATATACCGGTATGTGTATCACGTAGCTTACTTAAAATGTGCATATAGGTCTGTTCGTTGTGGTGCAACTATGCCCTCAGTGATACCATTTTGAAAAAAGATCAAGGAAACTTTATTCCAGTAAGGGTAGCCAACAGTCTTTTTAAGTATCTGTAGTTATTTTGACATTTTGTACCATATCGGTACATCGGTGCATCCTTTTGACAGATGGGTGTGATACTAGCACCGCCATGGGTATAAATAGGAGTGACAGAGAGACCCGCCTCAGTTCACTCCCAACTGCTGTAGACAGAGGACCCCTGAGGTTGCGAGATGGCAGCCACCAGTGAAACGTTGGGATCATCAAACCCCACAGGGACATGGCCTATAAGCCTGAAAACATCTCTAAGAGATTGTAAGCCTCTTATTGTGGAGTTTATAAACAGCTTTTTTTCAATTTTCAATTTATTATTTAATCTGATAAAGTTAGAACCAAGTGATTCTTTCTTCCACTTCACCAGAATACAATATGGAGAGAACAATACAGGACATTGTCTCTTAAAATAAATTAACAACATGAGAATACAATATGGAGAGAGCAATTACAATAATATGGAGAAAATGCATATAACAGAGATAGAATTAAACAAGACAAAAATTCAATAGACACTAAAGAAATTAGTTAGAGGCCTCTCAGGCTAGATTAAAATATTCCTCAAGGTGGTACAGTGGCCTTTCCAGTAGATACTTTTTTAGTTCTCTGCTGAATGTCTTACCTTGGGCTTTCTTTAATTCTGAAGGCAGTATATTGTACATTTTAACTCCCATTACTCTGGAGTCCTTTTCTTTAAATTTCTTAGTGTATCCCAGTTGATAGATATCACCTTTGTTCCGGGTGTTGTGATAGTGAAGGTCAGATTTAATTACTAGGTCTTGTTTTTTTATTAGTAATAATACTTTCTAAATGTAGAGTGACACTATGGTAAACTTGCCACTAGCTTTGAAGAGTTCTCTACACAGTTGACTAGATTTTAGTTTAAACATTATTCTTATGCCTGTTGCTCACGGTCAAATTTTTCTTTAAATTTATTGCACAACTATCACTTTTCAACAAATTGATATTGCTAACGATCAAATTTGCCTTTTGGCAAACGTTTGGTTATTCGCGTCGGCATATAGGACTTGTTCTAATTCCAGCAAATAAGCTGACAAACAGCCAATCAGCGCAACGAATGTGAACAGCCCGCGCCCCCGGCGGTATTGTGGAGAACTTGCTGTCTGCAAGCCAAAAGATTGCAAGTACAGCCATTTTCCTTCCTCACATATTCTTCTTTTCCTAGCATAGCAACTCCATCAAAATAGCATGGGTATATACCTGTGTAGATATCGTTATTCCCAACGGATTAGTATAAAAAAACATGATGAGAACACGACTCGTTGACATACAAAAACGAAATGAAAATTCGAAGCGGGATGACATAGGAGCCGTACTTGTATACACACGATTCACGCTTGCTTCCATGATTCCTTGATAGCCTCGTGGTAGTGAGCTAGACTGTGGTGCTAGAGGTCTCGGGTTCGATTCTTGGTATAGTAATTTTTTTTTTCTTTCATTATTATTTTAAATAATCGTAAACAATGTATGATTTTAATATTTCAAGGCTTCACGCATTGTTTGCTTTCTTTTATATGGAAAATTCAAATACACAGGGCAAAGGAAATCTTACAACAGGATGTGAAATTTATAAAATTACAGTAATAATTATAAATAGCTAAAGTATTAATGTTCAGCAGATTTAAAGGTCACCTTTAATAAAATCATGGGAAAAACCAAATATAAGGTGCATCGTCACATGAGAAATAGCCCTCCCCCAGCGAAGCACTTCCTTTTAAACCACGATCTAGCGAATTCTTCGAGGATAAACAGGCTGACAAACTGTTGGGTACAAGGCAAACCTGTGGGCACTCTCGAATTTTTTATATTTGGTACAAGGGTCACTCTCGAATTTTTAATATTAGATACAAGGGACACACTCGCAGTTTTAATATTTTGTACAAGGGGCACTCCCGCATGTTTAATATTTGGTATTGTCGGGAGTGTCGGCGACAATATACAAGGATAGTTTGTCGCCATGCTGCGCTGAGAAACAAAATGTGAATATCGAGTGGACGGAGCTTAAACTGCACCTTATATTTGTCTTTCGCAAATATCATAACACTGAAATAAATTATTTATAAGTTTTGTAAATTATCTTAATAATGTGATCTTGTCCCATCCCAATTAATCTGGATAATTGTTGTCTTTTAATGTAAATGATACAACAAACTACCATGAGCAGCAGAGTATGAGTGGCTCAATATTTAGAGTACAGGAGTCTACCACTAGGTGGCAGGGTAATACTACGATGTTGCGAAATTTAATACACAGAGGGAGAATCATTTGCTAGTATGCATTTGATGACTCATTTTACCGTTAGCAAAGGTGGATTTGTTTACACGTTTGCTTAAATTTGTTGTACAATAAATTTAACGAAACAATTTGACTGTGAGCAACAGGCATTAGACTCTTCTTTTGCAACAGAAGAATTCTGTTGATATATACATTAGCAGCAGATCCCCAAATCTCTACACCGTATGATATGTGAGAAAATATTGTACCATAGTAGATTATGTTCATTAAATGGTCATTGTTGAATCTAGAAAAATATCTTTAAAGGTAGATGCCCTTGGTGACTTTAGAGCATATATTGTCAATGTGATTTGCCCAGTTTAGATGACTATCTATTGTAATGCCCAGAAATAGACATTGATCTTTTTCAGAGATGTACTCCGTACCTATTTGCCTTATGTAAAGGCAATGATTGTGAATAGATGTCAGTACTCTCTCATTATGACTATTTAATGTGTAAAGGATGCAGGAATTTCTGCAGAATATTGTGAGTTTGTTAAGAAGTGTTCCAGTTTCGTCAGGCCATTATGTGAAGCGTGAGCTGACAATAGTATACATTATTGTACATGTTTTACCTGCAAACAAAAAACTCAGGAAAAGTAGTTGGCTGCTATGTTGGAGAGTGCCATTTCTTGTTTACCTCTAGCCGCAATGTATCTTGAGGATCAGGGTGTTGGGAGTATAGTTATCCCATTTATTCCTTCACATATTTTGCTGATCGGTAGGGCAAGGCATTTGATGATTTTGCATCTTTTTTATATGAAGGGTTAAAGATAGCTCGAATATATATAAATATGTATCATGAAATAATTGATTAAGTAAGGGCAATTTGTTTTTGCATTTTTTTTTTTTTTGCATTTTTAGTCTTTTTCAAGAGATAGGTCATTTTTAGGCAAATATTAAGGTCATTTTCGGCATTTTAGGTCATATTTCAGTGTAGGTAGACAGCAGATTTTCCGTGTACAAATTGTTACTTTCAGACAACAGGCAGTTGTTTTTATTTGAGAATCTCTGCCAGTTGTTCATAGTTCATTTTAATTCAGGTTCATTGTAAACACCATAACAGTTTGTCTTGTAGCAATAAAGAATTTCTTTTTTAAATGGCACATATTTGCTGGGGACAATTTGATGGGCATGTCCACTGCCTTCTATATCTTACAAGCCATGCTGCTTGAAATCTGACAACACAGGAGGTAGTCCTATCTGTGGTGGTCTGTGGGAAGCATTTGAATACGTTTTTAATGCAGATATTTTTCTTTTTCACAAATACCGATTTTATTTAGGCGAAATCAGTAGGTCTATTATATATTACATAGCATATACTTGTGATGTGCATAATATCGTAATGCGCGGTGACTCCACATAGCCTATCTGAAGGAATTCGTAGTTTTCAGTGTCTCCTCATACGTTATGATGTCGCGTTTTTTTCTTATTTTATTGGTAACTAGCTGAAAAGGCCCGGCGTCGCCCGGGCTTTGTATTTTGTAATTTGAAATTAACTTATGGAGGACTTTCGATTTTGAAACTCTAGGTCCTTATAGCCTATAATATGTATGTAAAACTTGAAATGAAGAAAAAGATTTATCTAACTATTCCATCAGAAAACGCTAGATATAGCTTTTTATGGCTCATAGAGGATGTCGAATGCTGCATTCCGTTGCTTCTACACATCATGCCTGGGAGGGGTTTAAATAAGAAGAAACATAAATTACAGAAGATTGTATTGACTTTACAGAAAATTTTATTTCTCATTCTCATGTTACAACCCTTTCGGGGCTGAAATAAAATAGAAATGCAGTATCACTTTCATACTTTCCTCCCCTAAAACCCGGGACATAATATACTGCGAGTATAGGACTCAAAATGTTCCATCCCATGCTTAGGGCCTATGATAAATCTCAACTAATACAAAGCCTACAGCTATGGATAACTGACTATTTACCGACTTCTGATATAGCATACTCACACACTTAAGTTGTACCTGCAATACGACCTCTTATTCTACATCAAAATGTGAAGTGAGAAAATATTTCTTATGTCTAGGGTAGCGAAAGTTGTGTGACTGCATCACACTTTGCTTTATTTTCGTGTAATTCATTTTTCAGTAATTATTTTCGCCAATATATTGCATCGATTCATTCATAATTCGTTAAAGTCCAGTTGCCAAGGCCCAATGTTATCAAAGTAAACAATTCACTGTTGCCATGTGAACTGAACAACATTTCATTTTTTTCAGTAGAATATTCACAGAAATTATATAATTTTCAAGGGAAGGACTGATTTGTTTCAATTTTAATGTTGACCGCTATACTTTCCGGGCTTAACTGGGTATGTGTGCAAAATTCCGTGTAAATTGGTAAAGAAATGTAGATTTGTATAAGGAACAAACATACATACATACATACCCACAAACACACATTCGACTTTATATAATAGATAACCTCACTTATCCTGTTAGGCCTACGAGCTCTGTTATTTGACCCACAACAGAGTCATATTTTATTAAGCTGCTAAACTTCTCTGGGTCATTTTGTACCACCACTGAACTGGTTGTCCCAGGTTTAATATAACCTAGAACACTGATATCTCTTTTCTTGTCACATGCACTTTGTGGAAGACTACGCTCATGACTGTCACTGAAAAGAATAACTTTGCCTAATTCCTTGGGAACACTCAGCTTTCCGTTATTTGCTGTCAAGTCATTCATTCGTTCATCCTCCGGTGGTGAACTGTGTTGATTCGCCAGCACTTTTGAGGTTAAGGTTTGAATCCCGTTCATTACCTTCACCAAACTGTAGGAAAACGCTGGTAGTAATATTGGGAGGATAGGAGATTGCATATATACGATTTGGCGTCTGCCACATTGAGATGAATTAGGCCTACTGTGAGCAGCTTGATAAAAGATCTTACCAGTAGAAGTGACTATATTTCTCTTCAATTCTTCTTTAATACCAGCCAATTCTTCCTTAAGGACACTAATATCATACCGTACCTCACTCTAGTATTCGTTTGTAGCTGATGAACACGAAATTCTTCTGTGAAAAACTGTTCTCTGGTGTACTCAATTAGAGGTGACGGTGTATATAAATCTCTCATTGTGTACACGGTTTTTACCTTCTCTATGCTCTCCAGTTGCTCTTCAGGTGTATCCAGATGTTCTCTAAACAATAGGTGATGACTGGGATTACTTTAAGCTGAAATATGCTTAATTTTTCGATAATTCTGATGGAGTACATTGCTTTATTTACGACATGTTCATAGCCGATAGGACTACCGATGCGATGTTGCCAGATTTAACATCATGGCTTGTAAGAAATAAAGAAGGCAGTGGCATGTCAGTTCAGAAAGATTTTTTTTTTTGCTCCAAGTAGTATAGATGTACTTACTTTTTTAGTAATAAAATAAATGTTTTATATTGTAAATTCATAATTAACGCACTGTCATCCGTTAAATTGCTTTGAGCAAATCATTACTTTAAAAAACTAAATATAAGTAATAATGGAAATTTATTGATCTTTCTTTTTAATATTGTGTCATTTTTTCACTATTTTTAGTACATAAATGCACTTTTTATTTAGCATTTTTTAAATTATTTTATGGTCATTAACCCATTAAAGCTGGCTGGCAATTTTGTTAATTTGAAGTCCATGTTCTGTAATGTTGGCAACTATGATAGTATTTTATTTAATAAGCACACTTCCCACAGCTGTGTTCATTGTTGATTTATTTTTAGCTTCATTAGTTTTCTTTCCAGACTTGTTTGTTTAGACATCTGCAATGTGAATGTTCAGTTGACTACATACTTGTAAAGATAATGTAAGTAAATGCTTATAACTGTTTATCTAATTCAATATGTGTTTACAAAATAATGTTGTTAGAATAGTAGACTTTCATATGCTGATAACTTATACAAACAGAAAAATGATTCTGCTGTCTGAAATCAGTGCAGAAAATAAGTGGCAACTTTATTTGCCACTAAGCACTCACAATATCAGACCACGTTTGCTTCAGATAGTATGTCTCTCATAAGTTTCTTGAAAGAAATTAACTTCAAACTATTCATTTTTTCATTATAGATGGTAGTAGTAGTAGTAGTATTTATTCTTCCAGTAACATCATTATACATGACATTGGATACGTCTCAAATATACACAAAAAACACAAATTAAGATGAAATATGTACAAATCACACAGCTGTACAAAACTAAAAAAAAGAACTTTAGAATCAAAATAAGAAACAATATAAGAGTAAGAACAATACCTCAAAATTTACAAATGGACAAATACTATAACTAAAGACATACAGATTCATTAAGATTTTATATTAATTACACATTTCAATAAACTCGTTAATGTCATATGGACAGCAATTCAATAGAAATCCCCTTAATATTACTTTAAATTTCTGGCATGAAGGTATTTCCTTCATGTACGATGGTAATTTATTAAACAAGTAGAGGCCGGTGCAGAGGAAACTTTTCTGGTAGGCATTTGTGTTATGCAATGGAGTAAAGAGAGCATGCTTATTTCTAGTATTGTACGAGTGTACATCCGAATTGGTTGAATATGTATGTTTTTCATAAAAATCAAGGTTTCATATGTACGAGGGGTATTCCGAAAGTAAGTTTCGTCAATGTATGGCAGGAGCGGCATGTTCACCAGGGGAACCAAACAAACGCCAGACGAATCCTCACCCGTGGCTGGTTCCACGACGGAAGTGGCGTCAGCGGAGGAGGCATGACGCAGGCGCACTGCGCCGTAGAAGAGCGAGTCGCAGCAGACTGGCGTGCCCGCGGGTATTAGTGTACCGCTCACGATGGCACGAGAGATTTGGTGCCACTGCCATGTACCGCTATCTCCCCTCTTTCAAACGAGCCATTGCTGCAGCCGCTGAACCTTTTATTGTCCGAGATAGAGCTGTTTGAAATTGATCTCCCGATTTCCGTCCCCGCAAAGTGCGGCCTCCACGAACCCATCTCGCACAAACCTTATGGAACATCAATTTGTCACTCAAAATGGTCTGTATGGAACCTTTAGTAATGTCAGGAAGCTGAGGTGGAGCAGGCTGTGCGCCAATTCCTTGCATCGCAGGGCACCGAGTTTTACCACAGTGGGTTCTTCAAACTGATCGCACGCTACGGCAAATGACTCAATGTCGCTGGCGACTATGTTGAAAAATAGTGCACGGTGTATAGTTCATGCTGCCATGCTGTATTGCTTTTGGGTCAATAAAGTGTCCGTGTGACAAACTGACGAAACTTACTTTCGGAATACCCCTCGTAGATACTTGGTAGAGGTAATATGTTTAACTTTTTGAAGAATAGCCTACAACTACTTGTTCTGCTAACTTTCATCATAATTGTAATCACTTTCTTTTGTAGTTTGAAGATTGTTGTAGCATGTGATGAATTTCCGCAAAAAATAATTCCATAAGTAAGGATCGAATGAAAATAAGCATAATATAACGCTTTTACTGTTTCAAAATTGGTTATATTATTTATCATCTTTATCGCAAAACAGGCTTTACTTAATTTTTTTTTGAGATTTCTTGTATATGCAAACCCCAGTTCAAATTTTTATCTAACCACATCCCTAAGAATTTAGTATAGTCTGAATAACTTATTATCGTATTGTCGATACTGGTAATAATGTTTAGCAAAGGGCTCACGGTTGATGAAGTTATGGAGATTCTCAATGAAGATGATGATCAGGATGACGACAATGATATACTAGATGATCTAGATGAGGGACATATACCTTGTATTGGTATAATACCACCAGTAGGAGGACCTGAGTTCATTCTGATGAGGACTCGGATCTGTCAGATATTGAAGCCCGGGGTAATGTTGATCATTTACCTAGAAGAATTCTGCGAGCTAAATGTGCTACACCATTGGAAATTGAAAATGTACCGTCTTCGTCAACCACAGAGACTGGAAAAAATGAAGAAACCGCTGGTTGTTCAAGAAAGAATGTACGAGATACAAACAAAGGGTCTGCCAAAAGGATACGTAGAGAAAAATCAAGGGATGGAGAATAGACTGACGGGTGTCCAAGTTTTGAATTGCCAAATTTTACCCCGGGAGATTCACCTACTGCAGAAGATTTTATTTCTGCAAAAGTAGAAACACCTTGTGACGCTTTCTTTTCATTCTTCAGTGAATCTGTCATTGTCGAAATTACTAATCAAACAAATATATATGCCACCTGAAAAGGAAATCACTCACTGAATGTGACATTTGATGAAATAAAAATTCTTTTGGGTGTATGTTTGCTGAGTGGCTATCACCCTTTGCCATCAAAGAGACTATACTGGAAACTAGATCCTGATTGTCATTGCCCTTTAGTAGCAGATGCCATACGCAGAAATAGATTTGACGATATTCTACGGTATCTCCATTTGGCAGATAACAACAGGAATGATTGTTCTATATAAAGTAAGGCCTTTATTTGACTGCGTAAATGAAACATTCAAACAAGTTCTGCAGGGTGAAACTTGTAGTATTGATGAAAGTATTATACCATACTACGGTCATCATGGGGCAAAATAATTTATTCGAGGCAAGCCAATAAGATTTGGTTTCAAACATTGGAGCCTAGGAAGTCCAACAGGAGTACTTCATCATGTCGAACCGTACTGTGGCTCTTCCACTAAAATACCAGATCAAGGTTTTGGGCAAGGTGGCAATGTAGTTTTAGGACTGGTAGAACATGCGTCACTTCTTTCTGGTACAAAGATATATTTCGATAATCTCTTTACATCAGTGGATTTACTGCATGAACTGCTCATGCGAGGATATGGAGGGACTGGGACCCTAAACAATTTTGGTAAAATGAGCCGAGGAACCACTATGTCAAAGACTAATGGCGAACTGCTTGCTGTGCGGTGGAACGACAATGCTGTTGTGACAATACTCACCTCATAAAACTGTGCAGCGTTTTTCCAGAAAGGATAGGAAACGCATCAGTACCGGTATATGAATTCCAAACCCATTGGCAAAATATAATGAACACATGGGTGGAGTTGATCTAAATGATCAACTTATCAGCAACTATCGTACAAAAATAAGGATTAAGGGGAGGTTGTAAGCAGATTTGGTCAAAAATGTGAATTTTCTGTTTATTGTATATTTTGATTGAATGAAGTATAATTTACACGTTAGAAAGTCGTTTTGTGCCATAATGGCGCATAATGCCCTTTAAAACAGAATTTAAATGTCCAGCGCTGACTGTAGGGTTTCCACTGACAGTCATCCGACGCACATTTTATGTCCCAAAGGTCATGGTGCAAATTCAACAGGGCAGTAATCAGTGGAGAAGAGTACAAGCACAACCCCTTACCCATGGCTGTAGCAAACATTATTAAGCCATTTTATAGAAGTTTGGCCCATCCTGAGCTTCTTCAGAAATGTTTACATGGAAGGACTCAAAATCCAAACAAGTCTTTCCATAATGTCATTTGAACCAGAGTGCCAAAAACTGTGTTTGTGGGAAAGAAGACTCTATTAGTAGGTGTATATGATGCTGTGTTATCAGTTAATGAGGACTGCAGTGGTAGAATTCAAGTAGAATTCAACGAACATGATTGCTGCGTGCTCCGAAATTGACGAATTATGTGTGAAAAAGGCAGATACTAAATTTGAAAACAGTTCCAAAGAGGCCAAGAAGCTAAAACGAAGTAAGAAAAGGGACAGAGAAGACGAGGAAACCCCAGATGATCCTGCATATGCACCTGGAGCACATTAAGGTGCATTTTATCTTTAACGTAGTTTTTCTCTGATTTTGTTTTTTCTACATATATGTTCCTTTTTCTCAGGAAGTATTAAGAGTAGAGATCTGATTTTTTCCCCGGCTATTACAGCCACATACATAAAGAAAATGCGGTTTTATAGGGAATCCATTTTATGCGGAAACTTTTTAACAGTGTTGCCCCTGCTCACACTTTCCCCGCTGTTGTGCTTGTAACGGCGGGGACCGTGTTCCGTTACTACCGGCAAATCAAGACTTTAACATAACATAGGCCTAAATGTAGAGGCTTATTACTCACCATTTATTTGGGATACTGTTGGAAATGACCCCCGTCAGCAGTAAGACATGCCTCACATCGTTTAAACAAATTATTTGCCACTTTCTGTAATTTCGCTTCGGTAATACACTGCACTGCGGTAATGCGGCAGTGATGCGAGGTTTCCTCATAGAATGGACTCACTGTATTATGCATTTACCTTTAATAGGGAAAAAGACTTAATTTTTTTAAGGGAAAAAAATGATAAAAAATTGAATATTGCAAAAAAAATTATAAAAAATTTGTTTACAAACATATTGCTTGTAGAAAACCACTGTTTAAAGAAAAGATACAGATCTAAAAGACCACCAAATTTCGTTTCAATTGATGAAATACTTTTTGAGAAAAAGGAACATGAACATCACTAATTTAACATGGCGGAGATACAGCTTACAACCTCCCCTTAAAAAATGGTGGTGGCCATTTTTTTCATGGACTATCGATGCTTGCTGTGTTCAGGGTTGGTTGTTCTTCAGGAAACTTGGACACAATATTCCACTTCTTGAATTCAGACGACAGTGTGCTCTAGTAATATTGAAGTCCTCTGGCTCTCCACCTCTTTTGCCTGGAATGAAACCCTCACTGGCCAGATCTGCAGAATTATTGGACATAAAATATGACAGGAAGGACCACGTAGTGGAGAGAGGATAATCAAAACACCGAAGATGTAAAGTGTGTGGAAGCCGTACAGTGTACATTTGTTCGAAGTGTGATGTAGTCCTCCACCCAGCAGAATGTTTTTTCAGCTTTTCACAAGTAAAAAAGGAAGAAAAACTTAGAATTCACATAAAATTGTGAATTTACTTTCATTTTTATGTAAAAGTCCCTCAAAAATACATATTTTTCAGTTTAAAGACTATTTGATACCGCAATTATCCAGTGGCAAATAAAGTTGCCAGTCTCTAACGGCCATTGTTCAACAGACACAAAAGTAATTGTTCAAAACCTTGTCTTCTAGTTATTTTTTACTAAAGAGTTCCAATTTTTGCTCATTTTTGTCAACATTTTAATTCTGGGCTTTAATGGGATGCCTTGCCATACTGATCAGACTTTCTCAAGAAACTGTGGTCTAAAAGCAATAATTTATGAAATATGGCCTTCTAACTCCATCTCGCACTTTGTTTTATTTATTACTAGCATGTGGCCGTGGCTTCGCCTGCGATAATTGTTTCAAAACTTAAAAATTTCATGCATAATAGTGAAATCATTATTATTTATTAACACCTAAATCACGTGGACTACATACCACGATTAAATAGTGTCGCCTGGTAAAAATGACCTCAGATTCGAGTTCCCTGGCCCAGAAAACCCCTGCATAGAGAGTTCTGTCTAAACCGATCAATGTCTGTCCATTTAGGCCTATTCATTATCCCTGTTTGTCTTGTAGCAATAAAGATTTTCTTTCTTTTTAAATGGCACATATTTGCTGGGGACAATTTGATGGGCATGTCAGTTCAGAAAGAATTTGTTTTTCGCTAATGGTGTCCAAGTAGTATAGATGTACTTATTTTTTTAGTAGTAAAATAAGTGTAGTTTATATTGTAAATTCATAAATAATGCACTGTCATCCGTTAAATTGCTTTGAGCAAATCATTACTTTAAAAAAACTAAATGCAAGTAATAATGGAAAATTTATTCATCTTTTTTTTTAACATTGTGTCATTATTTCACTATTTTTATGTCATAAATGCATTTTTTATTTTGCATTTTTTTACTATTTTATGGTCATTAAATGCCTTGCCCTACTGATCAGACTTTCTCAAGAAACCGTGGTCTAAAAGCAATAATTTCTGAAATATGGCCTACTAACTCCATCTGGGACTTTGTTTTATCTATTACTAGCTTAAAAGGCCCGGCGTCGCCCGGGTTTTGTATTTCGTAATATGAAATTAACTAATGGAGGACTTTCGATGTTGAAACTCTAGGTTCTTATATAATATGTATGTAGAATTCGAAATGAGGAAGAACGACATATGACACTCAGACTATTCCCTCAGAAAACACTGGATATAGCTTTTCATGGCTCATAGAGGACGTTGAATGCTGCATTCCATTGCTTCTACACAATGAAAATAAGAAGAAAAAGAAATTCCGGTTACATAAGATCGTATTGTCTTGACAGAAAATTGTATTTCTCACTCTCATATTACCATACAACCATTTCGGGGCTGAAGTAAAAAAGAAATTCAATATCACTTTCCTTCCCAAAAAGCTGGGACATAATATACTGCGCGCGTAGGACTGAAAATGTTCCATCCCATTTTGTCTTCTTTTAGATGCTTAGGGCCTCTGATAAACATCCCTAGGCCTACTTCTCAACTAATACAAAGTCTACAGCTATGAGTGGCGTATCAGTGGATAGGATTTGTTACCAACTTCCGATGTAGCATACTCACTGGCACACACTTAAGTTGTCCCTGCAATATGACCGCTTAATCTACATCAAAATGTGAAGTGAGAAAATATTTTCTATGTCGAGGGTAGAGAAAGTTATGTGACTGCTTTATTTTCGTGGATTTTATTCTTTAAGAATCATTTACATCGATAGTATCAGAATTTTTTAAAGCCCAGTATTATAATATAGGCTAGTTTCCAAAGCCCTCTATGTGAACACCGTAAACAATACTTTCGTTATGCAAACAATTGACAGCAGAATTCTCTAACTGTGCCTCATTTCACTTTTCCGACTTTTCCCGTGGATTTTCCAAAAATTTTCTTTCATACAAACCTTCTCCTGACAATTACGAACACAACAAACAAAAAAAAGCCAAATCGGTCCAGCCGTTCTCAAGTGATGTGGCAACAACCCTTTTGTAAATTCATTTTTATTAATATAGACTAGCATGTGCCCGCGGCTTCGCCCGCGATAATTATTTCAAAAATTAAAAATTAAGAGCATAATAGTTAAATCATTATATTTATTAACACCTAAATCACGTGGACTACATACCACGATTAGATAGAGTCGCCTGGTAAAAGCGACCTCAGATTCGAGGTCCTTGGCCCAGAAAACCCCTGTATAGTGAGTTTCGTCCAAATAATACAATGTTTTACCATATTTAGGGCTTACAACATTCAAGCGATCGCGAAAGTTTCATTTCCAAGGTATGACAAAAATAGACAAAGCCAACTGTAATTGTCAAGCTTCCATTTAATTTAATTCCAAACCCATCTGAATCCCACTGGCAACAATATGTTTTAATGTCAAATGTGATTCGGATTCGATAATTCTGTGTAAGAAGGGATTAAGTATTCTAAAAAACATTTGATTTTTGGCATTTAAAATCAGAATTTTTCAAAATCCTTTCTTAGTGAGCACCTACATTATGAAACGAAGGTACTGTCAAAATTCCAAGTCTCTACCTGTTATAGTTTAGGCTGTACGTTGATTCCTGTCAGTCAGGACAAAGCCTTTTATATATATAGAGAGAAGAGATGAATGGAATAAGCCTACTGAGGCCATGATTTCTATATTCATTTGTCCAGACTTATAATTCCGTTACATTTCATGCAGATTTAACGACCCTACATAAGATATTTTAATTGATTACATATAAAAATGTTGTAGCCAGGACTCCGAACTAAGCAACTTCCCCGGAATTTTCTGTAAACTAAATAAATGTTTACAGTAACATGAGATATCCATTGCCTTCCATAGCGATCGCGATGATATTATTTCCAAGGTATGACAAAAATAGACAAAGCCTTCTGCAATTGATTTGACAACTGAAATGTATTACTAAAAAATGATGCTTCAAAAGCGCAAGAAATGCACGTCTCATTCCCGTTTTCACTCATAACTCGCAAACGAAGGCTAAAATTAAAAATGTAGTATGCCAGAAACCTTCCCGGGAATGCACTCAACAACTTCCCAAAGTTTCATGGCGATCGGATGAATGGTGTAGTAATGCATAAAGGACAGACACACACACACATACATTCATTTTTATATAATAGAAGATGTGATGTGTGTTGCAGTCGAAAATGAATTTACCTTAAAAGTTGGGCTAAAGCCTTGTTCTTCAGTTATATTTGCTCCAAAGGATGTCATTTGGAAGCAACTGTTGTATTTTTGTATATTCTGCAAAAATGCTTCGATTGAGGTTCTTGGCCAGAAAGCAATGATGCTAGTGGCTCTGGTGGCAGTGTCAATTGTGGTAATTTGACCTTCCCGCTTGCACAACATAATCCTGGCGGTTCATGTCGAAACCTCAAAGCATTGCAATGTTGACAAACGGTCACCAAACGGTGCTCATGGCTCCGAAATCCACAGTTACATCCGCGGCGTAATCGATTGATGGATCGTATCTGAACGCCAAACGTTCATGTCGAATTGTTACATTTGGCCGTCTGTTTTATCTACGTTCCAAATTATTGTCTACGTTATCTCCAACTGAGCGAGTCGAACTCCACTGTATCCGTTGTTCCGGAGTCATAATTGATCGCGCTTGAGAAATTCTTATTCGTTTTGCCTCCAAACGCTGTCTATGTTCTTCATCAGTCTCATTGACTCGACTATCATGCATTTCTCTTGCTTTGCACGTACGCCGACCGACATTAAGACGTCTTATTGGCGGCATTTTTCCAAGACACCAAAATAATCTTTTTAACACACCACTGTTAACACAATATTCATAATGTCGCACTTCTGTTTCTTTTTACACATTTTAATGGCTAGGTTGCAAGACTCGCACTTCTTTTTTTTATGTAAACAAAACTCTCAACCTATGTCACTTCTTTTGTCACACTTTTATTTTGTTATATAAACAATTGACAGCAGAATTCTCTAACTGTGCCTCATTTCACTTTTCCGACTTTTCCCGTGGATTTTCCAAAGATTTTCTTTCATACAAACCTTTTCCTGACAATTACGAACACAACAAAACAAAATTCAGCCAAATCGGTCCAGCCGTTCTCAAGTGATGCGGCAACACCCCTTTTGTAAATTCATTTTTATTAATATAGATTATTATTATTATTATTTATTTATTTACTTATTTTCAGATGGATAGACGAAGGAGAGCTGTCGTACTATGATGTGACTCATTTTCTTCCTCATAAACAGAAAATTGGTGGAAATGATGTATTGATATTTGGTTCATCGAGCCAAATACCATCCTATTCTGGAATAAGCAAAATGACTAAAGAACTGGCTGCATTGTTAGATGTTCTGTACATCCCGGCACCTGACATGTCTCTCTTAGCAGAGAGATACATTCAAGAACTGCATCTTCCAGGTTTGTTTTATTATCTGCCTGATAAGATACAATTTTCTTCAACATTTGTTAGTTAAGTGATACATACAGTGAGTCTCAGGCAGATTGGTTCCCCCGCGCGTTGGGTTCCCCCCAGATGACGCTCCTATCCCCGGTATGCGGCAAAGGAACTCCCCGGCAGTTGACTGACTTGTCCGTGCGTGACAATGAAAATACATTAAATAAGTTTGAAAATAACGAAAATAGGCACCTACCTTATTACAGGAGATGCTGGAAGTGTCCTCCTCCTACATCCACACATTTCTGGCATCGTGATAGGAAATTCCGATTAATACGCATTAATTGTTCTTCCGTTATTATTGAGTTTATCTCTATCCTAATGTTTTCTTTTAGTTGTGACAACTACTGAATAACACTTTCACGTCTGTACAACACGAGAACAATGCTCAACTGCAGGCTATGCAGGAATTGTTTACTTATCTGCGGGGACACAGCTGGCTGCGACGCGGGTAGTGTTGAGTCATCACAAGAGAAACAAGCGGCACCAATCTGTCTGAGACTCACTGTATAAGTCCTAGGATATTTAAAGATCCTTTAATTGCCAAAAGGCTAATGTTTTTAACAATTTTTAAATGGTTTTCCTAAATTGACAAAGAATTTAGGAATAGTGCCTCTGGCTCCTATCACTAACTGAAACTACGAGGGTCATTCGATAATTAAAGAGTCAAATTGGTCTGGGGAAAAGACGGTTGGTAGTAAAAGTTTGATACATATAGGATTTGAAGTTGACATCACTGGGATGAGTTCTAATAAGCTGATGGATCAACATTGCTCTGTTTATAACCTCAAAATTAAGTTTAATGGGTCTTCTTGAAAATTCCACATTGGTTGAACAGCGTTCTGTGATTCGTTTTTTGATTGCTGAAGGTGAAAAACCAGCTAACATATACTCTAGAGCAGCGTTTCTCAACCTATGGTCCGAAGATGGTGCAGGTGGTCTGCAGACATTATTAAAAATATCATAATGCAAGTGGAAAGTAAAGAAGTAAATTTTTTTCACATATTTCGTTATAATAACCTATAATTAATACCCCAAATATTAAGAATATAGGCCTTCTTTTAAAAGTGGGATGTAAAATTAGGGGTCCGTAAATTTTTTTAGACATTTTAGAGGTCCTCGGGTTCAAAAAGGTTGAGAAACACTGCTCTAGAGTGACTAAAGTGTATGGTGAAAATTGTATGAACCGTGGAAATTTTTACAAGTGGGTAGAACAGTTCAAAAGTGGTCGAAAATCAGTGACTAACGAACACCGTTCTGGCCGGCTTGTTGAAGTTGCAACTTCCTCACTCTGATTTCCATTTGTTTGGTCCACTGAAGGAGGCATTATGTGGAAGCATGTGTAATAATTCAGGGGTGAACAAAATACCGTAATTACTTGGCTATAAGACCCCCTAATTTTCCATAATTTGGCCTTTTAAATTGGGAAGGGGTCTTATAGGTGAGAATGCCTTCAATGGGCAGATGGATTGGGTGGTGGTTAGTATTAAATATGAGTAGCAGTACGTTATAAACTAAAATGAACTGCTTTGTTAAAAATGCAGTGAGCAGTATACTTTAAAACATTCAATTCCGATTAATAGCATAAACAGTCATAACTTCGGTAGATACAAAATGGCCACCATTACATGTTTGGCATGCGTGAAAGCGCTGATGAATGAACTGCAGTCCACACTGTTGCCACATCTACCTGTTAACTGCACCAGTAATGAACCATTTTGGTTGTACATCGAACTTTCTACCCAAAGCTTTCACACCATTTTGCTCTGCAAACGCCGCTATATTTAATTTCCAAGGGGCAGAATAACAAATTCTTCTACCAGTCATTTTCACATGCCACTTGTCTGTCTGCTTTCAAATTAAACATGGACCACATACTCTCAAAACACGCTGCTGCGTAATGTTAAGGGTGGAACTGGGAGGGGCCAAGTCATGCAGCCGGAAGCTCAAGGTCAAGGTCGAAAAAATGTCCAACATTTCCACTTTTATTGAAATTTGAAACATTGATTTTTACAATTTTTAATATTTTTCAAATTGTGTAATAAAAAATTAGGAGGGTTTTATAGGTCAGAGGGTCTTATAGCCGAATAAATATGGTATTAGTATATTAACACAGCTTTATGGAAAAATGAATCATTGAGAAGTCCACTATTTGAAGGTGGCTCTTTAGGCAGGTTTGACTGTATTTCAGATCAGCAAAGGTCTTGGCGAGTTCCAGTCTTTTGCTGTAGTGTCATGCATACTTATTAATTACTAGCATGTGCCCGCGGCTTCGCCCGCGATAATTATTTCAAAAATTAAAAATTAAGAGCATAATAGTTAAATCATTATATTTATTAACACCTAAATCACGTGGACTACATACCACGATTAGATAGCGTCGCCTGGTAAAAGCGACCTCAGATTCGAGTTCCTTGGCCCAGAATACCCCTGTACAGTGAGTTTTGTCCAAATCGAACGATGTTTAACCATATTTAGGTCTATGTTGATTATCCCTCTTCCGTGTAGGTTGAACATTTCATATGTCTACGGGCCTTGACATTCTAAACAAATGAATCGACCAGCGAGGGCTTACAACATTCAAGCGATCGCGATGCTTTTATTTCCACGGTATGACAAAAATAGTCAAAGCCAACTGCAATTGATTTGACATTGAAATGTATTACTGAAATCTGATGCTTCGACGGCGCTAAGATCACGTTTTCTGCCAGTTTCTCACTCATACCTCGCGAACAAAAGCTAAAATTAAAAATTCGGCTTCGAGGTGCATTTGCCCACCTTTCAGTCCATCTATGTTTAAAATTTCAGATTTCTGCGTTCAGTAGATTTCGCTGGGCATCGCGGACAGACAGACAAACACGTCCTTTTATTATTATAAGATAACATGTGCCCGCGGCTTCCCCCGTGATAATTATTTCTAAACTTAAGTGCATAATAGTTAAATCATTATATTTATTAACACCTAAATCACGTGGAGTGTATTCCACGATTAGGTAGCGTCCCCTGGTAGAAAAAGCGACCTCAGGTTCCAGTTCCTTGGCCCAGAAAACCCCTGTATAGTGAGTTTCGTTCAAATCGAACAATGTTTGACCATAATTAAGCCTATGTTGATATCCTTCTTACGTGTAGGTTGAAAATTTCATATATCTGCGGGCCTTGACACTCTAAACAAATGAATCGTCCACGATGGACTTACAAAATCAAGCGATCGCGATGCTTTTATTTCCAAGGTAGGCTATGAGGTATGATGACAAAAATAGCCAAAGCCAGCTGTAATTGATTTAACATTGAAATATATTACTGAAACTGATGCTTCGAAATCGCAAAAAAATACACGTTTTCTGCCCGTTTTTCACTCATAACTCACGAACTAAAGCGAAAATTAAAATTCCGGCTTCGAGGTGCACATTCCGACCCTTTAGTCCGCCTATGTATAAAATTTCAGATCTCTGCGTTGAGTAGATTTCGCTGGGCATCGCGGACAGACAGACGGAAGACAGACAGACGGAAGACAGACAGACGGAGGACAGACAGACGGAGGACAGACACTTCCTTTTATTAATATAGATTATTGATGAGGTAAAGGTAAAGTGATCACTAGGTTTCGGATGTTTATGACATGTCATATTTCTACCCTGACCTCCATTCTCGCCGCAACATGAATTATACATTTGTTATCCCAATCGGACCATTTTTATTTTTTATTGGTCATATTTGTAATTTAAAGACATATTTCAGTTACAAATGTATGTAGTAATAAACTTCAATTACGAAAGGACATCAGATCAAATTACTAGCAATGTAATGCAAATAATTTCTTTCGAAAGTCCTTTATTTGCTAAGGGTGACGCAAACTCGACAACATTAAATTTATCTAGAAGACTTCAAAACAACGAGTTTCATTTATACTTTACAGTGACTATTTCACGAATGATATCCAAATTATTAGCACCGAATCGCTGTATAGGTTTTGGTCATATTTGTAATTTAAAGACATATTTCAGTTACAAATTCGGTAAAAGAGCACAATTATGCAGAATGTGCACTAAATTGTCGACATAGAATTTTTCTGAAAAAGAGTCACGAATATTTTGGTTTACTGTAACTGAATGTGAAGGGACAATAACAAGTTATAGGACAATTACCTCTTCCTTCTTGTTGTTAAAAACATCTTCCAACAGACATGTTTTACAAATATTTTCAGTTCACATTTGCAGTGGTATCTGGAAACATTAACAGATTAGAAGTTCTTTACAAGTAAAACTGTAAATCACCTGTAAATTTGTTAAAAAGTGATTATTTGATTTAATTAATGTATGTAATAATTTAGTGTCATTAAATTTTTTAAATTGGGACATTTATTTTTAGAAAATACGTTCTTTTATAAGGTCATATTTAGGATTTTTGGGTCATATTTAATCTTTTTTAAGGTCATAATTGCGGTCATACTTTCCACTTTTTAGGTCATAAAGATCCAAACCCTAGTGATCACTGTATGGGCCATGCAGACCCGTAGGAATTCCAGGAGGTTAAGGCTCCCAGATGGTGACATATGACACATGGTGTTGGTAAGGTTGTTAGCCATATTCACCAGTCGTTATTTTACCCCCAGGAATATTCCTGGTACTCATTTCTGTTAGAGGCTGAGTTGACCCCAGGGCCATAGTGCCACCAGAAGGATTAGGCTAATTGAAAAATCTCAGCAACCTCATCAGGAATCGAACCCGCGACCTTCCGGTTTGTATCACAGTGCCTTAACCGCTACACCATGGTGTACCCCATTATTGATGATGTGTACAGTCGGTCAAATAAAAAATGTCGGGCGGTATTTGATTAAGTATCACGAACGAGCATATGCGCATGTACAGGAAGACTTAAGGTTAGGTTCACACACGCCTTTTGTCTATCCATGTATTTTCTTGATTATTTAGTCAGTTTTGTTCCAAAACAAACATGTATAGAAAGCTGTGGCTATATATCTCACATCCGCCATATTCTTGGTTGTAAATTCTTATAATATTAATAATTAATAAATTCGCAAGGAATATGATTATTCAAGGAGCATTTTTTAAAGATTTTATTTTATAATACCGGTACTTGCAGTGCAAAATCAATAACTTACGTTCAGCTTCTGCCACCAATCTAGCATTGAAATACATGGCCGGCCAGATCCACGATTCCTATGAAAACTTCCGGTCGCATTATAGTGAAGTACCCACCTCTTTAAGAAATATGGAACCTTCTCCCTGCTTCAGAGGCCGAAAAATGCAGGTCAATTACAGCCCTAACTTCACTTTCTCTCAAGCTAGCATTTGTATGTGGTGCGATGACAAAGCAAAATGAATTATGACAATACATTAAGTTGAATATCGTGTATTGCGCTTTCCGCGTTTTTCATTTTTCCCTCGTTCATTTCTACCCTCCTGTCGCATGGCCTCATATGTTCCGAAAATGACCTGTATTTTATGTTTTTTATAGGAAACTTGTGAACTAATGCGCTAAAACTTTAATTTTAACTGCATACGAGTCCCGACTTTTTTATTTGACCGACTGTACATAAATTCCAAGAACTATGAAGTGTTAATTTATTTGTTATTTTTCAGCTGAAATGGTGACGATTGTGGGGAAACTAATGTTTCTTTACCCTCCATCATCAGGATTCAACCCCTTATCAAAGGAGAACAGTTTTCCTGACTTTGAGAGTTATGTTATGGGGTACATTATAATTTCTCTGAAAATGCTGCTTGGTCTCGATGGGAAAACTGAACATAAATTGTCAACTGTTGCAAGAGAAATCAATAAGTAAGTTACTATTGCATCCAGTTATGTCACAATACTTATAGTAAGAGCAACAATATATACCTGTCAGCATTAGTTTTTTTATTAAGTGCCAGTATGGTACTTTATGAGATTGTGTGGGGGGCAAAAAATTGTCTGTCAGTGTGTCTGTACGCACCATAACTCAAATACGCTTTTTCGGATTTTCATGAAACTTGGAAAACACATTTATGACACCCATGAAAAGTACCCTATTGAATTTGAACCTAATCTGTTGACCGGTACCAGAGTAAAACCCAATTCAGTGTCTGTTTTAAAGACGCGGTAACTCAAATACGCTTTACCGGATTTTTATGAACCTTGGTATACACATTTATAATGTCCATGGGAAGACGTCTATTGATATTGGATAAAATCGGTTGACCTGTTTCTGAGTAATGCTCAATTTAGTGCCTATTTTATGGTAATATACGTATTCGAAAGAATTTATGAAATGCAAATCATTTATCATGACAACATAGCCTATTGTTTTACTGTGATCTTATAAGGCATTGGCAATTAAAATACAGTTAGCTATGACAAATAACACTATTGCTTTACATGCGCAAATCCAACTAGACCGTTAAACTGACCCAGTGGCCGAGATGGTAACGTCTTGGCTTCACATTTTGGAGTTCCATGGTTCAAATCCCAAAACCGGAAAATTTGACTTTTTTTTTTTTTTTAATTCTGCATATCATAATTGCAATCATAACTGATTGAACAAAATCATACTGGCACTTTGTTACATCAGTTTACCTGATTTTATTTTTATTTTACTTTTCTTCTGTTACTTACAATGTTCACTTTTCATTATATTATAGTATGATATAGTTTTAATTGTAATTTATATTGTAACAAGGGCTCGTCGGGGTTTGAAATCAGAACACAGAGTTTCTAATTGAAGGATGGAGGTTTCTTTATTTCCTATCAAACAATGGTCAATACAGTCAGAAAACTCCTGAATGTTCTCCAAATCACTCTTCTGTCCGGTGCTCACTGCCACGTCACAGCACTGTCCCAGTCCAATCCAGATCAGCTCACCAGCTCTTCCGTTCACACTTCTCTCCGGTCACTAGTTCCCCGTTGACTAGGTCTACCGTTCGCGGGTCCCTCCGTTGACTAGTCCCTCCGGTTACTGGCTCCTCAGTTTCCCAAGTCCTCAGCTGCGCTGATCGGTTCACTCCGTCCAGGCCCTCAGCTCCTCAAGCCACACTTACTTGAAGTCGCGCTGATCAGTGCTCTCCGTCCAGTTCACACTCTGACGCTGACTCTCTCCCGCTGTTACTGACTGTTACGGACTGACTGTTCTCCCATTGACTGGCTCATCACTCCTCGCGGACTGACTCCCTCTGACTGACCGTTGCTACTCACGGACTGTCTCTCCTTGACTGACTGTCTCTGTTGCTCTCTGCTAAGAACTGACTCTCTCAACTCTGACTTTCTGACTGACTCTCTGCTACTCACGAACTGAACTGAACTCTGTTACTGTTACTGACCTACTGACTGGCTCTGCCTGCTCGTGGCCCTATATATAGGCCCGACGAATATTCTAGAGCCGATGTCTCGAAAGTTCTGCCCGCGTGGAATCTAGAATGCCCGCTGCGGCGCACGTCACGCCCCTAAGATACATGGCCCCTCCTCTGGCCTTCCCCCACGGAACGTGGCCATCCACTCATTGGCCCACCAGCGCCTCACCTCCCGCCCGTCCAATAGAATGAAACAGAATGAACAGAAAAATGATAATTGAAGGATTAGAAATAGTTTCGAATGTTCAAGGCCGAATACAGCCGAATAATGCCGATCGGCACCTCCTTGTCAGTACACAACGAAGTCGAGTAGTTCATTTGTAAATCTTTGATACTGGCAACCTAACTTGTAGAATGGAAAGTGCAAACTTACGACGGCCCAGGTATAATTTCCAATTACAAAATAGAAAACCCGGGCGACGCTGGGCCTTTTAAGCTAGTAAGTATATAAAATTTTTGTTGGAGTTACATAGTCTAAGATTAAAATACTTCTGAGTCCTCTATTTTGTAGTCTTTGCAAAGGTTTCAAAGAATTTCCTTGATATGACCCCAAATTATCAACAAATATGATTTATTGGGAATGGGTGTGTTATAGTTAGTCAGTGTCCATATGAGTCTGCCAATTAACACAGAAACACAAATTCAAAATATACAGGAAACCTACCACGACAGACATACTAATACACTTGACACGTGAAGTCAGAATGAAAAATTCAATGCCATAGCCGGGACTTGAACCAGGATCTTCGGCTCTCCGTGCCGATGCTCTAACCAACTGACCTACCATGGCAACATGCCGGTACAACATTAAATTCTCCAACTGACTCACAATCCCAGTATACCACCAGGCGTTCTCAATACTAATACACTACACAAACATGCTGCATTCTGGTCCATGCTCCATAGACTCGAGAATACATCAGTATCTACTGAAGACTACACAGAAAAACTCAACACTGTATGATACCTCGCTATTGACAATCTACTGCACAAGATGGAAACAAAGAAACACAATCCACCCATTGACAAGATCATCACACTCACATACTTCAACACAGAAACTCTCCCAACACTTCAGAAATCAAGGATACAGAGTAGAATTTAGAACACTCAACAGAATACAACACAGACAAATACAGTAAACCAGGAGTCTACAAACTAAAATGCAACGAATATCCAAAGTTCTATATTGGATACAAAGGCCAAAGTTTCAAAACAGATACACAGACACATGAGTCCTCAAACAAAACATAGAATCTGCCTACGCAAACCATCTTATAAACACAGAACACGAATATGCAGACGTGGAAGTCCTGCACATTAACAACAAAGGCCATAACTAGGGCCCGGATTTTTATGTCATATTAAAGTGCGAAATATGTACATAAGAATGTAGTAAATATCAAGGTAATATGTAATAAAATATGTATTAATCATAAAATATGTAATGTTATAAGAGAAAAATTCCTCCGACACTGGGACTTGAACCCAGGAGTTGTAGTTAACCCAGGACCTTTGGCTCATGCCAATGCTCTTACCAACTGAGCTACGCCAGAGTTCAATTCACAGCACCAGATAGAACTTCTCTCCTATGACTGATTGCCCTTAATATTATATTATACATTAATATAATATTGTCAAGTAGTGTCCAACAGAGACAATAATCTGTGGTACATGAATGCGTATGCATATATCTGTAAAATAAGTATGAAAATGTTCACCCAAGCTTCTACCTCTAATTTTGACAGTAAGTGCAACTTATATTACTCGTATTTACCAAATCAAGGTCATAGTAAAAGTGCTTTAGAGATTTTAAAAATGGATTGCACTTAAGCTTGTGGAGCAAAATCTGTTGTCCTTGTGCCCTGAAAACTCACTTTTTGAACTTGATTGTCCCATTTGAGTTAAGAGTATCTGTTTAGAAGACGCACAATATTTATTATTTGTGTTCAATGCACTTTGTAAATGTTGACTTCATGGAACACCCTAGTTTTGTTACACACTTAAAACATTACTACTTTCCCGCTTTACTCTGAGGTGTCAGAACATGCTTATGTGTGACATCAAGATCCAAATACCATAGGCATAATCATTATAAATAATTTACTATACTGAGTCAAGTTGTTTTTAAGCATTACAAAATGCATCAACTGAAGTAATTTTAATTTTTAGGTTGGCAATTGATTCCCAAAGATTATTTGTATGGGATGACTGGGTGAAATATATTGAGTGCCGTAAATCTGTTATTGCAAAATATCACTTCCCAAGTCAGAATGCAGTGTGTGAGGATGTTGCTGATGATCCAAGTGATTTCATACAGTTTTGGAATAAAGTAAAAACCAGAGATGCCGTCAGTGACAGAATTGTTTTTCGATCAGATAAGAGTAAGTACTTTAAGGATATTATTTATTTTTTTTTATTTACCGTATATACCCGAATACTACCTGCCCCCAAATAATACCTGCACCCAAATTTTTTTAAAGAATATTTGAAAAAAAATATCTATGGGACCATATGTAAAATTATTTTGCCAGTTTTATTCTTAATTAAACAGTTATCATCAGGGCCCGGATTCTAATGACATGTCATCTTTTTATTGATGCTTCATAGGCATTGCCAACTTGTAGATAATTCCTATTCATAGCCTCTAGATTATAGAAATACATTTTTATTAGATAATTTTTTGTCATTTTATGCAATTCTATATTTTTAAGGCATTTATTTCAGTTTTACGTCATTATTTTGTCATTTTCGTGTCATTTGCTTCCTTATTTAGTCATTTTCATGTGTTTACATTGAGTGTATTAACTTTTTTTCATCGCTAGCGGTGCTGTCTTTGAAGTGTTGTTTGTTTAATGCAAGAAGGAAAAGTTCGGTGTTAAAGTGTCTAAGTCGGAAGTGAGAATCAAAGAAACGCCAAAATTTTGTATTATATTACTATTGCTATTAGATTGCTAGAGTTTGCCACCTGCTTGGATTCAGACTGCAAACTACTGTTTACCCTCAATAAACAACAAAATAATCTGGCAAACCACAAAAGGAAATGCTGAAGTTTGACTCGCCAGTGCCTCAGTGCCTTTTTTTTTTTTTTTTTTTTTTTTTTTTATCCATACGAGCAATACTTAAATAAATTACTAGGTTACTATAATGCAACATTTTTATAGGATCTACTTAAAAAACAATTTTCTTACTTTTCTTCTCAAATGCTCCAATCAGGAACAAAGAGCAAAGTTTTTAGACCTACACCATCCTTTCTGCATTTACAGTTTTTACAGTTATGTACAAGTTAGTACATAGCTTTGTGTGCACAATAATAATTTTTTATACATAAGATACAAGTTTTTAGGTCATTCTTTATAATTATTAAGTAATTTTCTTTAAAATTTAGGGTCATTTTATAGGTAATTTTTCAAACAATTTTAGGTCATCAGAATCCGGGCCCTGGTTATAATTAACATTACATATCATAAAAGAATTAAATATGGTAGGTTAAAATAATATGTATGGTAACAGTCAGCCAAAATCTTGCTGCCTTATACGCGCAGCATACACTCTCATCACCACCACTCAGTTTGTGAATTCAGCTGTTCAGCGGGAATT